>OY992887.1:102864380-103464380 GCA_963921405.1 Cepaea hortensis | reverse complement strand
TGAAAAACATCTAATGGCTTTGTAATGCCCGTGTGTTGCCAGGGCCCATATGGGGGAACAAAGAATAGTAACACTGTTGTCTACCCTGCACGTCATAAGAGGCGACAAAGGAGGCTATGGTTCCATCGCCCTGCTACTGAGTGTGTGTGTGGTGCGACACTGTGAGCTGTGAATTTCACATGGAATGCTTTTGCATCTGTCCGCGGTTGTTTTTAGTGTGAACTGCATGTTCGGAACGATGACGGCCGGCTGTTGCTGGATTGACTGGTTTGCCTTTTCGGTTCACAAGTGCATTTTTCAGGAGACTCCTGGGAGTCATTGCTGTAGCTTTTGGGCAGCGCTTTCGGTGGGTCGCCCTGCGGAAAGATACAGAGCCATATGGAATCAAACCTAGGTCAATGAAGTCTTTCTGGTGACTGCCATTTCCATCGACGATGAACTGTATTTTTCGTAGAGGACTTTTGTGTTGGCATTCTGGCGGCGACATTGTGCACAGTGTACCTGTGCAGGCTGTTGGCTTGCCGATACTCCTGTCTATTCCATTGTTCACATGGGGCAGTGAGCAGCATTTTATGTGATATTCACTGGCAAAGGAAAGGAAGCAATATGGGGACGACCCGTTGCCATGAAGTTGGAACCGCGACTAACTAACTAACTAACTAATGGCTGTGTAAATGAAGTTTCTGAGGAAAATTCAAAGATACCATGGACAGACAGAAAAACCAATGATACAGTCCTACAAGAAACAAATGAAAACTGTAAACTGATTAGAGAAATTAGGCATAGACAGTCATATTTTTTTGATACGTTATGAGAAGAAATTAATTAGAGAACATGATGACAACTGGCAAGATTGAGGGGAAAAGAACAAGGTGAAGGCAGAGAAGTAAATACCTGGATGGCTTGGCCTCATGGCATGGTCGAGACAACAACACAGAGCTGATCCATGACTCTGGTGATCGTGTAAGATGAGAAAACATGACCGCCCATGCTTATCGGCATAATGATCTTCTTCTATCTCATGCTGCTCCATCCTTGACCATTGATTATTCACCTCTGTCTCTAATTCTGTTCTTCGTGCGTTTTCGGTCTCCCATTTTATTTTCCCTGTGGATTCCAGACAACAGCCTTTCTATTTAAACTCTTCTCAGATTTCCTCAATGTGTGTCCCATACAGTGCCAGTGTTTTTCCCCATTTAGCCACAAAATCCATTTGTTTTGTTACTGTTCAGTTACTCATTAGCAGCTTCAGTGCTGCAGTGACTAGCAGTGTTCTGGGTATGCAGTGCTAACTTTATATTTTTCTAAACCAGCTGGCACTGGATGCAGGTGTGGTATAAAATTGGTACCATGAAATTTCCTTGCAAGAGAAGGTAGCTATGTCATCTGTTATGGGCAATTTGTTTAACTTTTATTTTTTTGGCCTTCGACTTTGGTTTATTCAGCCTATTCCTTTGTATTTCTATTGCCGAGGAAATTTTTTTTAGATGCAGGGCTGCTGTGTGGTTATTTAGGAGTTTTGTAAGGCTCTGTCTAGTGCAACACAACAGTACTAGGCAGGAGATAACTCAAACAATCAATAGAACGTAGTGCAGGTACGAACAATGGTTCCCTGTGAAACAACATCTTTAATAGTCGGTAATTGGTCCATTCTTACAGTGTCCACATTGGTCCCAATATGATGGGGTGCTCGATGCATGATTATTAACATTATTAAATTTATATATATTTATCTACCTTAATTACTTCCGATCCCGTCCTACTGGGTATAACGTCACCAAGTTCCTTGTTCGCCCTAACGTCCTGTAATATCCTCACGACTGTTCCATTACATCAACTCTACTTACATCAATCTATGTGGTTGGATTCGCCATTGACCTCTGTGTCAGCCACAAATGACTATCTGCAGGTCCACCGTTGTTGCAGCCAATATTTCAGTCATACTTGCACTGAGGTCGTTCATCCTATATCTTTCTTTCCAAGTATCTGACTGCCGTCAAGCTTCTGGTTGTATTCATAATTTTGTTCTGATTTGTCTGATATTATCTGTTGTGTCCCCAAGTTCTGTTCTCCAAGCCCTAATCTGTTGTCCTCTGACGTAGGCCATCACTACGTCATTTGGCAACATGCGTATTTACGCCACCTCCAAGTTAACTCCCTTTGACATCTCTGCAATATATACGTGTTTACTTCCGCATCCCTGTTTGCCATATAGCTAGTGCCCGAGAATTACGTCACAGAATGTATGTGGAAAATCCTATAAGCCGAAAGCCACCTAGAGAAATTAGGAGACAAGTTGTCAACAGAAAACGTCATTCTGATGTCAATTAACAACAAACAGACCTTGTGGAGTTCTCGACAGAGAAGGCCGTGCAATTTTGATTCTGGAGCAAATTAGCCTGGCTACGACTTGTTGGCATTTATCAATGGCTATGAAGTTAACAACAGATGGAAGGATGTTATAGAAGATCAATACCGCCACATATTCAGAAACGGCGGGCAGAAACCTAGACGGAATCTATGCAGCAGCGAAGACAGACTGTGTAAATGGAAAGAAGGATATGTACGGAGGTATAAGAACAATGGCGAACACTTTATAAAGAGCAGGTTTGATTGTAGTTAGAATATGTATTCTTGTAACAATAACTTAAATGCCCCCCTGGCAATAACAGGCAATTTGAGTGTTCAAGATCATATCGAGTACAACAAACAGTACCAGCTGTCAGATTAAACAGTGTTCATATTGTTAAACCCAGAAGGTACTTCGTCTTTTAAGTTCACAGTTGGCTCCAGTTGCTATTACCTTGACTAGTTGTCGCTGAGCCGAATCTATTTATACCTGCTGTTTGGGTCGTAAAGTTATGAGACAAAATATACTAATGAAGAGGAACCTACAGCGTGCTATTGTTCCTTGGCTAAATCACTAGGTGGCAACAACATACACATGCTGGCTTGGCAAAACTTGGTGGAGTATTGATGCATGATAAGGCAGATGTGGTTGCGGCCTTGTGGGAGCACATGTACACCTCGGAGGAGCAAATGGATCACCATAGTCTGGTAAGAATGAGGCAGCGAGGTGTGACAAGGGGATCTGGCCGACGCTCGACACTCAGAGGAAAGGCAAGACGGACATATAATCAGATTGCTACTGGAACTATTAGTGTTGGAACTCTTCGCTGGCTGCTGAGGACGGGGACGGAGCGCTTATGGGAATGTCCCGAATGCTGTGATGTCGGTTCCTAAATCAATCAATCAATCAATCAACTTATTGTTTTTATGTCTAAAGTACAAAGAATTAACAACACAGGACAACACTGTCAGCAACAGTTGTACCTGTTAGTGCCATCAAGAAAACATTTTGAATTCGCTTGACAGATATCATCAATTTCACAAGGAATCAACTTCTCATCACAGTTTTCACCAGTGTATCCAAGCTGACAAGTTCTAGGCTTGCATTTGCCAGTACCTTCTGGGCCAGTGTCACACTGGCCAAACTGGCATGTGCATGCTGTAAAATATAAACTCATCATTATATTTGATAAACAAGTATATACTATGCTCAGTGCTGATACTATTACAAACTAAGTTAAACATAAGGAAATCAGAATAAAAACACAAAATATAACTGAGAAGGAGAGAAACAACAGATACAGGCACACATTTTAACTGAAGTCTGTATCAATGGAACAATAAAAACAAAATAATAAAAACATTAAACAAAAAGGAAAATGCAAAGGAATATTTATCTGAATAGAATCCAATAAAGCAAACTGGGAACTTAAAACGGAAATATCAAACAAGAAAAAGGTACACAGAATTGTTGTTAGCCTTTTTCCAATGATAAAGTCTTTGGTGTGTTTTTCCACCCGCCAAACTTCTCAGTCGTACTTTGTGTTTTTCCACCCGCCAAACTTCTCAGTCGTACTTTGTGTTTTTCCCACCCGCCAAACTTCTCAGTCGTATTTTGTGTTTTTCCACCCACCAAACTTCTCAGTCCCATTTTACGTTTTTCCACCAGCCGAACTTCTCAGTAGGTTTGGGCCAAACATAGTACACAATGAATTGAACAAGTATAATAATGTCAATGTCTTTTCACTGAGTATTGAAACTATGGAAAATGCCACGAAACAAAACTAATAAAACAATGACCCTAGTGTGGCGATATACTGTCCTTCTGTTAAAATGGGAGGTCACATGTGGCGATATAGTGTCCTTATATTCAAATGGGATGTCACATTTGGTGATATATTGTCCTTATATTCAAATGGGATGTCACATTTGGTGATATATTGTCCTTCTATTCAAATGGGAGGGCACATGTGGCGATATATTGTCCTTATATTCAAATGGGATGTCACATGTGGCGATATATTGTCCTTCTATTCAAATGGGAGGGCACATGTGGCGATATATTGTCCTTATATTCAAATGCGAGGTCACATGTGGTGATATATTGCCCTTCTATTCAAATGGGAGGTCACATGTGGCGATATATTGTCCTTCAGTACTGAATCAGTCAACAGCTCTTCAGTAATAATCTTGTTTTCTAAGCCAAACTAAATATAACCTAACCATGACAAATATAACCTAACCATGACAAATATAACCTAACCATGACAAATATAACCTAACCATTACAAATATAACCTAACCATGACAAATATAACCTAACCATGACAAATATAACCTAACCATGACAAATATAACCTAACCATGACAAATATAACCTAACCATGACAAATATAACCTTCTTCTTCTTCTTCGTTCATCCGGAGTTTTTTTTGTGTGTGGATGTGATTGCGTTGTGCCTGTTTACAGCAGAGCTGCGTTCTTGCGCCGTTAGGCCAACACATCCGACTTCTGCGGGCATTTGTTGACCGGGTTAACCTGCCCGGAAATATAACCTAAGCATGACAAATATAACCTAACCATGGCATCGATAACCTAACCATGACAAATATAACCTAACCGTGGCAACTATAACCTAACAATGACAAATTTAACCTAACATGACAAATGCCTTAACAGGTTAAGTGCCATGGAATGCTTGATCATCTTAAGCGACTTCCTGAAATGTTGTCATTGCGTTATAATACAACATTTCTGCAACTATTTTAGCAACTTTAAAGTCATAATTGAGACCCTCTCCTACTTCCCATTTTCCGCCATCTATGTTTATTTAGTCCAAATCTATTTTTTGTTTGGCATTGAATTTTGTTAACCATGTCAGATGCGATATTTTTTTATAATGAAGTGGGATTTACAACTAGATCATCATGTTTCTGATCGTATTAGCAGGTTCTTTTTCACCATCATTTCTTTCCCCAAAGCAGCAACACTTATTTTATGATTTACTGCACCAGGGAGATTCCCTGACCTAGTTTCATGTTCACAACAGTAGCTACAAAAGTCAAGACTCTTTCCCTTCAATTTCTTCTTCCCTTGTGCCTGAACAATCTGAGTACTTTACTCTGCATGTATAAAACAATAAGTACATTTTCCCGCAGCAGTTTAACACCATGAGTCTGTGATACAAAATCGTATTTTGTAGGCCTAGAGCAAGGAAGTAGAGGCCACCAGTCTTTCATTCATTGTGACAAACGACAAGCCTAGGCATCAAAACCGTGTCCCACCATACACATGACATCACCTATGAAGTTTGTAATCAACTTCGCTAGCGAATCTATCCTCTACATGTATGCTAAAATAATATTACATACAGTCTTATCAAGGTGAATGGTCATAGACTGAGTGTTGAGGACAAATTCACCTATCTTGGCAGCACTGTGTCACAAGCTGCCACAATTGATGACGAAGTGAATGTAAGAATCTCCAATGCCAGCGCGGCCTTTGGCAGACTGTACAAGAATGTATGGGACACAAATGGAATAAGCTTGCAAACAAAGCTGAAAGTCTACAAAGCAGTTGTATTATCCACACTGCTATATGCTTGTGAAACCTGGACTATTGATCAGCGACACGCTAGGAAATTAAACCACTTCCACACAGTCTGCCTTAGGAAGCTACTGAAGATTAAATGGCAAGACAAGATCCCAGACACTGAGGTCCTAGAAAGAGCATCCATGCCCAGTATCCACACTCTATTAATGAAGAATCAGATTCGCTGGGCTGGTCACTTGACTCGCATGCCAGATCACAGGCTCCCTAAACAAATTTTTTACGGTGAGTTGCGTTGTGGTAAACGCTCCCAAGGCGGCCAGAGGAAACGCTTTAAAGACACTTTGAAAATCTCACTGAATGCTTTTGGAATTCATTATGACACCTGGCAGACTGCAGCCAGAGACCGAAATTTGTGGCATGCATCATTACGCGAGGGTGCAGTCACCTGTGAGGCAACCAGGACTGCAAGAGCTGTGAAGAAAAGGCAGAACAGAAAAACCACTTCAGGAAATCCTCCTCCAGAAACGTTAAGTATTCTTTGTCCACATTGTCAAAGAACATATCGAGCCAAAATAGGCCTTATAAGCCATCTTTGAACTCACGGCTCCATACTTTCAACCCCACTGGATGAAATGAATGGTCATCATCACTCTTGATAGACAAACAACAACAACAACACATACAGTCTGTGTAACATAACCTGTCCTCTACACACATCAAGGTGACATAGTCATCTACACCGATGGGTCAGTGGTGAGAAACAGATGTAGTGGCTGGGGCTTTATTGCAAAGGCTAATGGGCGAGTCTTGAAAAAGGAGAGCCTGGCTTATGAGACTACGACCTCCAGCATGAGAATGGAGGTGGAGGCAGTAACAGCGGCATTCCAGTTGCTAGAGGAGACTACTGCAACACACGTTGTGTTCATTACAGATTCAAAGAATATGCTTAGTAAGGTGGAGAAAGGAATGTTTTGTGTGGAATGGCTCTCGTCGCTTCAGAGGTCACAGATTGTGAGAATTGTATGGATATTTTGCCCTGGCCATGCGGGTGTATGGGGGAATGAACAGGCTGAAAGGCTAGCAGGGAATGCACCTCTTGGTGGTATCTTGCCTATGGACAAGGGGGATGTGGTCGTGCACTTGTGGGACCAGGTGGAGAAGGCGGAGGAACAGATTGAGAACCCATATGTGGAAAGAATGAGATTGCGGGGGATCGGCAGGGGTTCTGGAAGAATCTCAAAACTGAGAGGGAAGACCAGGAGAACTTTTAATCAGATAGCGGTGGGAACGATTAGTAGTATGACTCTTCATTGGCTGTTGAATGAGGGGACGGAGCACGTAAGGGAATGTCCTGAGTGCAGTGATGTCGGTTCTTAACTCAACTCAACTCAACTCAACCTGTCCTCTGCATGTATGCTAAAATAATATTACATAAAGTCTGTGCAACATAACCTGTTGTCTGCATGTATGCTAAAATAATATTACACAAAGTCTGTGTAACATAACATGTTCTCTGCATGTATGCTAAAATAATATTACACAAAGTCTGCGTAACATAATCTGTCCTCTGCATGTTTGCTAAAATAATATTACACAAAGTCTGCGTAACATAACCTGTCGTCTGCATGTATGCTAAAATAATATTACACAAAGTCTGTGTAACATAATCTGTCCTCTGCATGTATGCTAAAATAATATTACACAAAGTCTGTGCAACATAACCTGTCGTCTGCATGTATCAATCAATCAATCATGTGCCATGCAGGAAAGCGTGGGTGGTCATGACTCGCCATTTCACTCGATCACCAGTGTCGTGGATCAGCTCAGTGTTCCTGTCTCATCCATGCCATGTGGCCAAGCCATCCAGGTATTTTCCTCTCGGTCTTCCTCTTGGTCTGTTCCCTTTGATCTTGCCAGTTGTCACTAAGTTCTCCAATCCATTTCTTCTCATAACATGTCCAAAAAATTTTGACTGTCTACGTCTAATTTCTCTAATCAGTTTACGATGTTCATTTGTCTCCTGTAGTACTTGGTCATTGGTTTTTCTGTCTGTCCATGGTATTCTTTGCATTTTCCTCAGAAACCACATTTCTGCAGCCATCAGATACTTTTCAGCTTGACTGCTCATTGTCCAAGTTTCACATCCATACAAAAGTACAGGCTCTATGTATCCCCTCAACACTCTTTTTCTCGTTTCAATTGACATCTTTTTATTGGTCAGAATGTCTTTCATCTTGCTAAAGGCTACTTTCGCCATGGCGATTCTTGTTCTAATCTCTTCAAGGCATCTCCCATCAGATGTTATGACTGTTCCAAGATAATTGTACCGATTCACTTGTTGAAGAATATTTCCATTTACTTGTATATTACATTGTGGCACTTCTTTCTTCCTAGTGACGACCATAACCTGAGTCTTTTTACAATTTAATTCTAATTCTATGTTTCTGCATGTATGCTAAAATAATATTACATACAGTATGTGTAGCATAACCTGTCCTCTGCATGTATGCTAAAATAATATTACATACAATCTCTTTAACTTATTATTCAACAGAAATGAAATGAGAGACCAAGAAATATCAAACAAATGTACAGAAACAGTTGAGTTATAAACTTACTTTTGTTACAGCGAGGTCCAAAAGTGTTTTTCTGTGCACAATAGTTACAGGCGGTACCAATAAAATTTTCTTGGCAAAAACACAAGCCTTTTCCTTTCTCACCATCTGAGCACTGGAAAGGGTAGATTCATTGACAAATGAAAGGTGCAATTACTTACAACTAATATTTTATTCTTCTTATAGTTATTAACATGTGGCATTAACTGATTCAGTGCTATGGGATGATAAATCATCCTATTCGAACTTCCTGTAGCTGCTACGGGCTTATAACTCAAACTATAGTTAAAATATCAATACAGTGGTTTTCCCCATGCAACCCCCTTTAATTTGATATATACTACAACATGTCTGCTACCATATTAATATTATTAACAACGGCTTCGTGGCTTAGAGGTTATGACTTTTCTCCGTAATCTCGTATACTCTCGTCGGTAACGTGATGACGGTTCAAATCAGCAGTGGTTCGAATCGCATCAGTAACTTACGGGGTATGTGAGCCGGCCGCTCAGAAAGCAATGGCAAACTACTGAGCATAATCTTGCCAAGAGATCAACATACAGCTGAAAGATGCTGATGTTGACAGCTAAGTCCTGTAAAGGATATGCTTAAAAATAAAAAAAAATAAAAAAATTTAAGTCATAACTTAAAAGTTTACCTTCATTTAAGAACACTGATTATCTTCATTTAAGAACACTGATTATCTTCATTTAAGAACACTGATTACCTTCTTTAAAGAACACTCATCATCTCTACTTAAGAATATACATTACTTTTACTTACCTCTCCATTTCCACTACAAGGATTTCTGAAGCCTCCAGGGCAAGCAATGCAGCTTCGGCCATAAAATCCTGCACAGCATGATCTTTTCTGTGTGAAGTACAGAAAATATTTAGTACTAATGTCACTGACACAAGGTCACAGTGGCCAAATGAATAACAGCACACGCTCTTAAACTTCTGGTGTTTGATGCATAAGTAGCGGGTTCAACTCCTACACTGGCCAGTAGGATTAACATGTTGACTTCTCATCCTTGACTTGGGGATGTAAATTACAAGCATCTCAGAAGATGGAGTGGGTTTGCCTGAAAGTTAGGGACACTGGTAATAGGGAAACATAATCCACATGCAAAAATCAGTCAAGTGCCACTAGAAGAAGTAGCGAATATATGGACTAAACATGAGTTCACAGCACACATAAAATTGACACTCTTCTTCTCAAAGTCCATGACGTGTGGTGTTGTTGATCATATCTGTCCACAACCAAGAACTTCTGATACTGATATCCCTCCATGCTATGTGTGACGAAGTCTCCAGCTTCACCATCCTCTTTTGCTTAAATTGGGAGAAGAATCCCTTAAAAACCCTTATGTAATTATATAAGAATCTATATTCGTCTTTATTCCTAGATATCTATGAATAGATAGTCCCTGTCTATAGTATAAATCAATGGCTAGGTAATGTTATTAATTTAATATGAAGAAATATGTTACATTAGTATAGGGGGAGAGGCTTAATTTACAAATTAGTGTACCCAGCCAAATCTACAAATTTGGCTACGACAATTTCACAAATTGGTCGGAGAATTTAACGACAACAAATTCTCTGGCACGGCCACTTCCGGTCAGGGGAGAGATAGCGAAACTCTGACTTTTTGTGTTAGACGTCGTGGGAGAAGCATCTGCTAGTCACTAGGCTCTTTTAGAATACTTTCAAAGTTTAAGAGTGTTTTTCTTGTGGCACGTATTGTGGCCATATATATAAGCATTTATATTAAATTGAAACCTAGAGCAATTTGCGAACCCGACAAGCGTGGTCAGAAAATAGGAAGGATTTGACACCTTCAGCACCAAGCTTTGGATGCGCCAACCTGTGTGACTGACTCTATGTGAAGCATCACCTACCACCATCTCACTTACAATACCTACCAAATAAGGTTAACACCAACTGTGCAACCCAGAAATACAAGATAAGTGGCCACGATTTCCCGTTGGCCACCACCATCTACCTTCCATTACAGGCCAAAAGTAATTCCATGATTAAAAAGTTTAGTTGATTCAACATTCTAGCAAGATAGGATAATAATATAATAGAGGTGAATTGTACCACCCTTTCCTTGTACAGGGCTGACTCCCATGGAGCACCCAACGTGTCTTATATGATTAAAATGCAACATTGTTAGTTTCTAAAATTTACAACCGCTAGTTGTGACCTTACTTAGTACCCTTAGTCATAGTAGAGTGAGAAGATATGAAAGTTTGTCTCTTTTAAATATTTTACTCTGTCTTTCTCCGTGTCGGTGAGAGTGATTAGAGTTTGGCGGCTCGAGCTTTTTATTTCAGGCATGTAGTTAGACAACCTTGGCAGACTGTCTTTATCATACAAGTATAGTTGTACGCCATTCCTGTCTGCCTGAACACTGTCAGAAGGTTAGACCTGTTCTGGGACCTTTACTCCTTCTAGAATTAACGAGCTATTCAGTCTTGTCTTCTCCAGTAACTTATTTTTCTATTCATAGAAAGTCTATCCGCAGCAACTTTTGATATATTCCTTATCATCGTAGCTGACGCTATGCTACACTATGGTGTCAAACTGTCCAGCATCTCTTCTATTGGTCTCCCCCTGCTTCTCCTCCACTCCAACTATCCCAATGTGATGACATATTTCAGCTGTCCTCTCTCCTGACCTGCCCAACATGTGCTCTGTCTCTTTTGGTGAAGACAGAGTGTAGGAATGCTCATCGTTTCCATAGCAATTACTGACATAAATGTTCAAAATATTAATAAAAACACATTTTAAAAATAAAGCACTTAGCTTATAATTATGAAAATATATGTGCAAGTATGATCAAAATGTATGTTAAAAGTCACTAAAATATAGGGATATAAGAGGTTGACATGGCTGAAAGGGTTAACACATTCACACTTAAACTTTCTCTAGCAGTAATGGGTTTTGTTCAACACACCGGTCAGCTGGTTTTAAATATTGACTTCTCGCCCTTGATCTGAGGACGTAAATTACAAGAACATCAGAAACTGCAGTGGGTTTGCCGGATGGCAGGGAATACTGACAATAGCAACAGATAACTCTCACGCAGGATGTGGTAGGTGATATCCAGATTGGTGTATCGGATGTGGGACATCTTGCTTATGACCGAGAAGTTTTCTGGAAGTTTGTTATGGGAGTGAGGTTCTGCAAAAGACATGCTGTTGTTTGTCACTCAAGAATTATGATGACCATTCATTTCATCCAGTGGGGTTGAAACTATGGAGCCATGACTTCTAAGATGGCTGATAAGGCCTATTTTGGCTCAAAGTGTTCTTTGACAATGTGGGCAAAGAGTGGTTTCTCTGTCCAGCTTTTTATTCATAGCTCTTGCAGTCCTGGTTGCTTCACAAGTGACTGCACCCTTGCGTAATGATGTATGCCATGAATTTCGGTCTTTGGCAGCAGTTTCCCAGGTGTCATGACAAATTCCAAAAGCCTTACATGAGATTTTCAGAGTGTCTTTAAAGCGTTTCCTCTGGCCGCCTTGGGAGCGTTTACCACAATGCAGATCGTCATTAAAAAAATTGGTTTAGGGAGCCTGTAAACAGGCATGCAAGTTAAGTGACCAGCCCAGCCAATCTGGATCTTCATTAGAAGAGTGTGGATACTGGGCATGGACGATCTTTCTAGGACTTCAGTGTCTGGGATCTTGTCTTGCCATTTAATCTTCAATAGCTTCTAAGGCAGACTGTGTGGAAGTGGTTAAATTTCCTAGCATGTCTCTGATAAACAGTTCAGGTTTCACAAGCATATAGCAGTGTGGATAATACAACTGCTTTGTAGATTTTCAGCTTTATTTGCAGGCTTATTTCATTTCTGTCCCACACATTCTTGTACAGTCTGCCAAAGGCCACACTGGCCTTGGAGATTCTTGCATTCTCTTCGTCATCAATTGTGGCAGCTTGTGACACAGTGCTGCCAAGATAGGTGAATTTGTCCACAACACTTAGTCTATGATCATTCACTTTGATATTCGGCACGGTGTGATTATTCCCTGGAGCTGGCTGGTACATAACTACAGTCTTCTCCAGTTTGATATTGAGCCCAAAGTTGACACAGGCATATGAGAAAGCTGAAACATTGTGTTGCATGTCTGCCTCTGAGTTGGCATATAGAGTGCAATCATCAGCAAACAGGAGCTCTCTGACGGTGTTGCTGGTAGTTTTGGTTTTAGCTTTTAGCCTTCTGAGATAGAACAACTTTCCATCCATGCGGTAGTTGATGTCTATTTCAATGTCGTTGTTCTTGAAAGCATTCATCAGCATAGCTGAACACATGAGGCTGAACAGTGTTGGTGCCTGGACACAACCTTGCTTCACTCCATTGGTGACAGGAAAGGATTCAGTTCAAAATTTTCCTGTACTCTTGCCTGTATGCCATCATGAAATAGCCGCACTATTTGGACAAACTTTCGTGGACAGCCATATTTCGCCGTAATCTTCCACAGTCCTTCTCTGCTGACTATATCAAAAGCCTTGGTAAGGTCAATGAAACAAAAGGACGTGCTACTGAATATTTGAATGAACCAAAACATTCAGTCCAGTGCATTCAAGAGATGCGGTTGTTGTACACAGTCAGCAACTGGGGTTAGAATTAAATTGTAAAAAGACACAGGTTATGGTCTTCACTAGGAAGAACGTAGTACCACAATCTAATATACAAGTAAATGGGAATATTCTTCAACAAGTGAATAGGTACAATTATCTCGGAACAGTCATAACATCTGATGGGAGATGCCTTGAAGAGATTAGAACAAGAATCGCCATGGCGAAAGTAGCCTTTAGCAAGATGAAAAACATTCAGACCAATAAAAAGATGTCAAATGAAACGAGAAAAAGAGTGTTGAGAGGATACATAGAGCCTGTTCTCTTGTATGGATGTGAAACTTGGACAATGTGCAGTCAAGCGAATAAACATCTGATGGCTGTAGAAATGTGGTTTCTGAGGAAAATGCAAAGAATACCATGGACAGACAGAAAACCAATGACCAAGTACTACAGGAGACAAATGAAAATCATAAATTGATTAGAGAAATTAGACGTAGACAGTCAAAATTATTTGGACATGTTATGAGAAGAAATGGATTGGAGAACTTAGTGACAACTGGCAAGATCGAAGGGAACAGACCAAGAGGAAGACCGAGAGGAAAATACCTGGATGGCTTGGCCACATGGCATGAACGAGACAGGAACACTGATCTGATCCATGACTCTGGTGATCAAGTGAAATGGCAAGTCATGACCGCCACACTTTCCAGCGTGGCACATGATTGATCTATTGATTGATTCCTGTAGAAAAAAATTCTCTTGGTTACTACTCGGTGTGCCTGACCTGGTTGTGAACAATCTGTCACAGAAGTCACACTATTATGAAACTTCCTATTCCACTCATACACTTGCTGGTCTAGCAGGCATGCATCACCACACTGGCCCTTCATTCTCTGATGAATTTCTATAGGTTTCACCCCTTCGATGATTAAAAATAAATGGATTAAAGAACACTGCTCCACTGTTGTGCATGTGATAAGTGGAGTGACCATCTTTAAACTGTTCTTATGACTTCACGGTGTTCGTCTGCACTGTGATGTCACATGCTAACACTCTTGACATCCTTAACAACAATATTGACAGGTTCAAGACAATGGTATGTTTATTGTAAGTGCTATCACACATTTAACATGAGCCCCCTCATAGAATCTATTAACTCAGTATTCATCAAGCATCAAAAAATGAGTACCAGGAAATTTACAAAGAAGCAAAGGCACCAAGAAGTCCAATATAATAAATGGCGAAAACAAGAGAACCTTTACTTTTTTTTAATACATTAACAAACATTTTCAGATTTATGCACCTTGTCTTGTAATTTATTTATTCTTGTATATATGAAGCATTTATAAATTCATTCAGCAATTTACATTTGGAACTGCACCTAAACATGAAATCTTACCTTGATTTTTCGCTTGCAAATTGCAGAACATATAAAAGAATGTCTATGCCAGGGGTGTTTAATACTCCTACCAAATCTAAGACCCCATATGGGACCATCATAATCCCAGATATCTTCACCATTACAGCTCTTTTTTTCACCCTGTGGAAGACAGCAATAGAAACCTCAGTTAGCATTCACTGCCCTTTGCAACTTTACAAAATAGCAGCAATAGTTCCTTTCAACCTGCTCATAATAGCAATAACATTCTCATCCTATCCTATCCTCTTGAATTATGGCAGCAGTAGTGTGACGAGATGGCCCGAATCTCATATCGTTTTTATTAGATTGGGATAGCCCTCAGTAAACCCCCATATGTATTTATGTAGTATTTTGTATTGGTATCTGTATATCCATATATTAGCTAAGATCGTCGTTGTTTGGTGCATGTATATACATAAACATATATATAGATATAAAGTACGAGTTATTCAAAGAGTTAGAAGTAAATATAGTGTAGAGTTTGTTTACATGCCAAGAAATCAAGTCAAGCTGAATTTTATATTCAGTTTGGCTGGAATTTTAATTTCGCCACAGGAAGTCTTGAGCGAACTCTTCTGTTCGAGAAAAGAAGCCTGTAACCCAGTCATTCTGATCACAATACCGGACAGTGAAAGGACGTGGCAAGTCTGCTGGCTAAGAACCACTTCGACGTGTTTTAGAAACCTTTAAACTGGCTCTTGTTAAGCCGTACATACTTATAATCACCATAGTAAAAGCCAGTGCCCGCCTTCTCACCCGATAGGTCAGATCAAACCAAGTTACAGGAGTCTGCACCCTGAGCAATAGTAGTTGTAGTACTTGTAGTCATAACCTTAACTGAGCTACGCACAACTCCACATTGATACAGCTGAGTGTGGTGTCTATACCACTACCCAGACTGTCAGCACCATTTCAGCTTACCATCCAGGAGGTAAAGGACCAACAGATAAGTGGCTGATGTCCCATTTGCCACGTCACAGTATTCACCAAACTGTCCGCTTCTGGCCAAGTATACTAGTCGATGATTAGCATCTTCACCAATTGAACTTTGCCATAGAACAGAAGTCTTGTAGACATTTAAGCTGAACCAGAGATCTGAGTGTCTCTTATGTGTCCGTGAGTACCCCGTGGATCTCATATAGTGTGTTTAGAATTAAATAGCTATGTTATTTGTAAACGTAACCAACTATCTTTGTCATTATCACAATAGAATTAGATCTAGTAGATTGCGTGACGAGAGAACGGATTGTGACTATATATATATATATATATATATATATATATATATATATATATATATATATATATATATATATATATATATAAAACTCTGTCTATCTCCTTGTTGTGAGAATGTGTTAGACAGTGGGGGCTCATTATTCAATTATTCATACAGGCACCTTAGCAGGAATCTTTAAGTATGGTTGGTCATCATAACTTTCCACCTGGCACTGTTTAGAAGTAATGATCCATTCTGGGACTTTGAAAATCATTCTTCTAGAATTGCGAGCCTTTTGATCGCTTCTTCAGCAGTGGTTAGACTCTCTATTCATAGAAGTCTAATTTGTATCTACTTTGGTCTATTTTCCACCCTAGTAGTATACACCTCGCTACAGTTAGTGTCTTCCACTAAAAGTATTAGAGAGTATGTGAAATGTCTCATGTTCGAAGAAAGAAAACTTCCAACTATTCCTTTAAGTGGTGGAGGACACCTAGTACAAACAGTTGTGCTGCAAATGCAGCTATGTGTCCAAGGATCCACCAGTATAAGTGGGCAACTTTGCAGCTCAAGGCAATCACTTTTCCTGAAAGTCAAAAATAGCTATCAAAGGCAGAGTTAACATACTCTCATGTGGATGTGGAAGTCGGGATCCACCACATTATTTCCACAATTTCTTAAAGAAGTAAGTTGATCAGTAACAGAATGATATAAATGGCTGTCTTAGGACATCCTTATATAGTAAAGCTTTAATAAGCCACAGGTGATATACCAGACCATCATTAAGATCAATCAATCAATCATGTGCCATGCCGGAAAGCATGGGCGGTCATGACTCGCCATTTCACTCGATCACCAATGTCATGGATCAGCTCAGTGTTCCTGTCTCGTCCATGCCATGTGGCCAAGCCATCCAGGTATTTTCCTCTCGGTCTTCCTCTTGGTCTGTTCCCCTCGATCTTGCCAGTTGTCACTAAGTTCTCCAACCCATTTCTTCTCATAACATGTCCAAAAAATTTTGACTGTCTACGTCTAATTTCTCTAATCAGTCTATGATGTTCATTTGTCTCCTGTAGTACTTGGTCATTGGTTTTTCTATCTGTCCATGGTATTCTTTGCATTTTCCTCAGAAACCACATTTCTGCAGCCATCAGATGCTTTTCAGCTTGACTGCTCATTGTCCAAGTTTCACATCCATACAAAAGAACAGGCTCTATGTATCCCCTCAACATTAAGATACTGATGGTAAAAACAAAACCAACAATATTACAATGTCAGGACATTACCAGAAATTAGAAACTTAAACAGTGTAATAAAAGAAATGGAAAGATGTCCCGGGAATTATTCAGAAGCCTTGGTAGGAATCTGCTAAATTAACAATGGACAAGCATACAATAATACGAGGCCGAGTCAATATGTAAGTCACACAGCTCTGTGGGATGGCAGGTAAATGAAGTTGGTGTTTTCTACAGGTGTCATTAGGTGACAGCAACATCAAACTTTAAATTCCTGTTCGTCAAGTGGCGCTAAGTGTCTCATGCGCATGCGCAATGCATAAACAAAATGGTGACTATACTTACGGAGTGTACAACCAAAGAGCAACGTTATGCTGACAGTGTTCTGGGATTGTCAAGGAGTGCTTTTAACCAATTTCAAGAAAAAAGGTGACAATGTGAATTCTGAATCATACTGTGAAGTTCTATCAATGCTTCATGATGCAATTCAAAGAAAACATCCAGGACTGCTTACTAGAGGAGTGTTGCTTCTTCATGACAATGCCAGACCAAATACGGCTTGATTAACTCAGGAGAAAATTAACCAACTAAGGTGGGAAGTTCTAGAGCATCCACCTTACAGCCCCGACTTAGCCAATAGCGATTTCCACCTTTTTGGTCCACTGAAAACCCACCTTGGCGGGAGACATTTCACGAATGACACTGAAGTTGAATGTAAAGTGAAAACTGGTTTAGAAAACAAGAGCACGGAGTTCTATGCAGCCAGTTTGGGAGGACTGATAAAACGATGGGATAAGTGCATCAATGTTGCTGGAAATTATGTTGAGAAAAAAAGGGACAATGTATGTATAAAAATAAACTGGTTTAAAGTTGTTTCATATTTAGTTATTGTTCTGCAGCCATTTGTGACTTACTTATTGACTTCCCTCGTATATTCACAAAGTGATAAAAATAACAAACATGGGAAAGAAGAAAATGGAAGATGTGGTTGTTGACTATGATTAGGATTAAGAAATGAAAGAAGAGAAAACTTTATAGAATGACAAAGATAAAGAATATTTGATTGGAAACACCTGGTTTAAACAACAAAAGAGACAACTATATACATGGAAAAACCATGAAAAGAAAACAATCAATAGATTTGACTACATAATGATTAAATAATTGTGAGCTGTGAATTTCGTGCGGAATGATTTTACATCTGTCCGCGGTTGTATGTAGCGTGAATTGCATGTTTGGAATTATGGTGGCCGGCTGTCACTGAACTGACTGGTTTGCCTTTTCTGTTCACGGGTGCATTTTTCAGAGACTCCTGGGAGTTGTCGCTGGAGCTACGGAGTTCATGCTTTGTGCAGTGCTTTTGGCGGGTCACCCTAAGGAAAGAGGCTGAGCCATACGGGATAAAACCTGGGTCAATGAAATTGTTCTAGGGACTGCTGCTTCCATCAACGATGAACTGTATTTTTCGTGGAGGACTTTTATGTTTGCATTCTAGCAGCGGCATTATGCACAGTGTACCTGTACTGACTGTTTGCTTGCCGAAACTCCTGTCTGTTCCACTTTTCACATTGGGAAATGAGGAGAATTTTACGTGATATTCACTGGCACAGGAATAGAGCATAATGGGGACGAACCGTTGCCATGAAGTTGGAACCGTGACTAACTAATAGATCTCTAATATATAATTTAACTATACTAAATAAACTAATTGCTAAAAACATATCGATAATGAAAATCAGTATACTAATTAAAACTAAAAGTACAGACTGGTGATAATTGGTAGTTACACTACAATATAGTAGTATAATACATCTATCAATCACAAAATATACCATCTAAAACAGATAAATAAAACAGTGATAGTAGATAAAGTGATCATTAGTGAGCAGATAAGGTGATCATTGGTGAGTAGATAAGGTGATCATTGGTGAATAGATAAGGTGATCATTGGCGAGTAGACAAGGTGATCATTAGTGAGTAGATAAGGTGATCATTAGTGAGTAGATAAGGTGATCATTAGTGAGTAGATAAGGTGATCATTGGCGAGTAGATAAGGTGATCATTAGTGAGTAGATAAGGTATCATTAGTGAGTAGATAAGGTGATCATTAGTGAGTAGATAAGGTGATCATTAGTGAGTAGATAAGGTGATCATTAGCCAGTAGATAAGGTGATCATTAGTGAGTAGATAAGGTGATCATTAGTGAGTAGATAAGGTGATCATTGGTGAGTAGATAAGGAGATCATTGGTGAGTAGATAAGGTGATCATTGGTGAGTAGATAAGGTGATCATTAGTGCATAGATAAGGTGATCATTGGTGAGTAGATAAGGTGATCATTAGTGAGTAGATAAGGTGATCATTAGTGAGTAGATAAGGTGATCATTGGTGAGTAGATAAGGTGATCATTGGCGAGTAGATAAGGTGATCATTAGTGAGTAGATAAGGTGATCATTAGTGAGTAGATAAGGTGATCATTAGTGAGTAGATAAGGTGATCATTAGTGAGTAGATAAGGTGATCATTAGCCAGTAGATAAGGTGATCATTAGCCAGTAGATAAGGTGATCATTAGTGAGTAGATAAGGTGATCATTGGTGAGTAGATAAGGAGATCATTGGTGAGTAGATAAGGTGATCATTGGTGAGTAGATAAGGTGATCATTAGTGCATAGATAAGGTGATCATTGGTGAGTAGATAAGGTGATCATTGATGAGTAGATAAGGTGATCATTAGTGAGTAGATAAGGTGATCATTAGTGAGTAGATAAGGTGATCATTGGTGAGTAGATAAGGTGATCATTGGTGAGTAGATAAGGTGATCATTGGTGAGTAGATAATATGATCATTAGTGAGTAGATAAGGTGATCATTAGTGAGTAGATAAGGTGATCATTAGTGAGTAGATAAGGTGATCATTAGTGAGGAGATAAGGTGATCATTAGTGAGGAGATAAGGTGATCATTAGTGAGTAGATAAGGTTATCATTAGTGAGTAGATAAGGTGATCATTAGTGAGTAGATAAGGTGATCATTAGTGAGTAGATAAGGTGATCATTAGTGAGTAGATAAGGTGATCATTGGTGAATAGATAAGGTGATCATTGGTGAGTAGATAAGGTGATCATTAGTGAGTAGATAAGGTGATCATTAGTGAGTAGATAAGGTGACCATTAGTGAGTAGGTAAGGTGATCATTGGTAAGTAGATAAGGTGATCATTAGTGAGCAGATAAGGTGATCATTAGCCAGAAGATAAGGTGATTATTGGTGAGTAGATAAAAGAAGTAACGTCTGCAGCAGGATATAATAACACAAAATGAAAACAATTAGGTATGTGTGATGACAACAATTAGGTATGTGTGGTTCCTGCTACAAAGTGATAGAGAATAAACAGAGACATAGTGTTTATGTTTAACATATTTGCATTTATTGTAAGGTATGTAAACTGTGCCTGTTTTTTTTATTATCTCTTAGTTATTAGCAGGTGTCACACATACCTAACTTTGTATCATTAGCGAGTATGTTACCTCTTCATCCAATAAATTAATAAATCTAACGATAATCTTACAACCATATCAAAGTCTTACTGTTGGTTCATCTGTAGGTTCAGAACAGCGTAAATTGGTATAGCAGTTCATACAGGGTCCCTATGATATGAACATAAAAAAGTTGATTATTTTTTTATGATTATAAGAGTCAGAAATGACAACTACATATCAGAACCATGTAAGAATTTATTCAGCCCAAAAAAACTTTTTAAGTTTTTCAACCTGTCGCTTGACTGCAAATTCAGCTTTTTAACTGTCTCTATGCCTTCAAGATATAGGAGTGAACAAACAGGACATCAGACTCATTGGTAACTTGTACTGGGAACAGGTGGCATCAATTAGATGTTGAAATAATTATTTGTCGCTCATAGAGATAAAAAGAATACACAGGGATGTGCGTTGTCTCCAAGCCTCTTCAACCTATACACAGACAGAATTTTTAAACAAGTCAAACTGCCTGGAATTAACATCAATGGAAGAATTATAAACAATTTTAGGTATGCTGATGATACTGTGTTACTAGCAGAAAGTGAGCAAGAGTTAGAGGACCTAGTGGAACAAGTAAATATGCATTGTGCAGAATTTGGCTTAGATATTAACATTTAAAAAAATGAAAAATATGATAAGTAGCAGTGGAAAGGAAAGGTCATAAATGAACATCACAGTAAGCGGTGATATACTAGAACAAGTAACAAGTTTTTCCTATCTTGTACATGTGACAACAGATGATGGAGTGAAATAGAAATAAAAAAGAGAATAGGAATGGCCAAGAATGCTTTCAGCTGTATGAAATCAGTATTAACATCTAGAGAGATTAACAACACATTAAAAATTAGAATTGTCAAATGTTACGTATATTCAACACTCCTGTATGGCGCGGAAGCCTCAACATTGAACAAGCAACTAGAAAGTCACATAGAAGCCCTGGAGATGTAGATATACAGACCAATATGTTGTATTTCATGAAAACAAAAACAATCAAATACAGAGGTTCTAGAAAAACTGGAAATAAAAAGAGAGTTGAAGAAAGAAATAAAAAAAGAGGCAAGTGAAATATTTTAGCCACATTAAAAGACATAATACTCTTATAAAAACCATATTGGAAGGGAAGGTAAAGGGCAGGTGAGCAAATAGGTAGACAACGATACAAGTGGGAAGATAACATCAAGAGATGGACTAACAATCTGACAGAATGTACAATCCAGACAGAGACAGACAGTGTTGGAAATCTATTGCAGCCAACCTTCATTGTAGAGATTGCACTTGATTGATTGATTGATTTAATGGGTTATATTTTAAGACCAATGTTTATCTCTAGTAAACAAATAACTTCTGCACTTGATCATCAAGTGCCATCTCTTCAAGCGTTTGATTTCATAGAAGGCTTCAGCACAGAGAAGATCAATGTAAATCCTCCCTCTGTCATGCTGGTGTCTGCCTGCCCAGGTTGTCCCATGCGAAGCTGAAGAGAGACCATGGTTGGAAATTGAGCTCCGAACTGCTGAAGAGTGTCTTAACGAAATTCAGTAAAACTCCTTAACAGATAAGGTGTCCAGGGTGTGACACTCTTTCAACAAACCTGAAGCAGGAAAACTCAACGGCAAATCAAAAAGGACTGAAGACCGGCAAATAAAATCATTTCTCGTGTAATGTTGTCAAACAGTCTTTAACAATCCGTAGTATACATGATAATGACATACGAGTAATCAATCGTTGAAACACTAGACCTTCTAATTGATTCCTGCCATTATCCTTCAGTCATTCCTTATCAACATAGGTTTGACCTTGCCTTAATATATCTAGTCTCGGCTGGATCTGTTGCCTTCGTTCTATTCTTTTCAGGCTCCTATATCTTTCCTACTTTGGATGTTGTCCTCTGCCATCAATGTTGGCCATAATGATGTCATATTGCTCTTCAATATTCTTTTCCAAGTTCGAGACAATTTTCACTGCGCTGCTTCACTGTTGGAATCCCTGATCTGACTGCCGTAACTATTGATCAACAAAGCTGACGTGATGCGCTAGTCTCTTAGTTATATCCGCGTTTCTGATTGAGAGTTCTGCTCCTTCTGTTTTTCGCGTCATGAGCTATGCTGCGACTTGGCACGAACCTAGCACATCAGCACTTCTGCGTACTACAGCATGTTATTAAACCCAGTAGTTGATTAATTGAACATGTGTCCAACCTAAGTCTGGGTGACTTTATGCTTGTGGGATGAAGACTGCTCCATGCTACTTGATTTCCTCCCTTGTAGCAATTAACAGTCAACGTCTGCTCATAATTTATGTCCTTATGCGAATTATTATTTCATTGTTCATCAATTAACATATTTACACATCACACTATTCTTATTTCCAAAAGTTCTTGAATTTATCACAGAACTCGCCTGGTGGTGCACAGATCAAAGAGAAAGAAATATCGACCCAGTTCTGCTGTATAGCAGAGAATCTTGGAATATAAATGAACAACAAGAAAGATGTTGGAGGTGGAGACTGTAACGGTGGTGTTTTGATGACTGTAGTGGTGTACAGAATGATATGTTGCATTTGAGTTATATCGTGTTTATGATTGACTTGTGAAATATGCCATGTCAAATAGACAGTGACATGTTCCTTGTAAATTGCAGTGAGGAAACTAATATATTAGTCTGCGACAATACACATCTGTCTTACGCCATGATTTGTATATTCATAATTGCCCAGTGCATTTCCCATTTTAAATGCTACTATTTGTTTCCAGTAAACATTGTTTATTATTCTGAGATCTTTCCCATCAGTATTAATATTCGTAAACATTTTTATCATTTTACCATATTTCACTATATCAAAAGCTTTGTTGTAATCTATAAAACCTAAGTACAGTCTTTCTGTCTCTCATTTGGTCTCTCTATTTATGTTAAGATTTTGCATATTGCAATATTTGTTGCTTTCCATTCTACAAATCTATACTGTTCTTCATTAATTTCCATCTTGATTTTCCTTCTTGTTCTCTCCACTATCAGTTTATTTTTAAGTTTAATTATTTATTAGAAGTTTAGTTATGTGGTTTTTGAGTTTTTTTGTTCTGCTTTATAGCATTGAAACTTGGAATGTGAAGGAACTAACTAGAAAGATTTTGAAGGTGGAGGCAGTAATGGTGGCATTTTGATGGCTAGAGGGTACAGAATGATATATTGCACTTGTGATATGTTGTGTTTATGATATGTCAAGTTTGTGTGTAACATGTCACTTTTGTGATATGTCAAGTTTGCATAATGTTGCATTTGTGATATGTCATGATTGTGATAAGTTTTGTTTGTGATATGTTGCATTTGTGATATGTCATATTTGTGACACACTCATGAAGCAAGCCATGTCAAATAGACACTGGTATTTTCCTTGTGAATTGACTTGCATCGCCTGATCAGATTAGAATCTAGAGCAAATATGGACTTTAGATGCCAGGACCTGTCTTTGTGCCAGGACCTGTGTATGTGCCAGGACATGAACAGGCTGATCGACTGTTGCCACTCGTTTTGGTGGTGAGCTATATAGTATGACAAAGCTGATGTGGCCAAGTCTGTTTGGGATCAACTGGAAAGTGCAGCAACACAGAGAATTCACATCTGGGGTGGCTGCTTCTGCAGGGGGTGAACAGAGGATCTGGATAGCACCCAGTGCATAAAGAAAAACATAAGGGAAAATATAAGAAAAACATGGGGAAAACATATCATTATGTGCCATTCGGATAAGTAAGGGCGGTCATGTCTCAGCATCTCACATGATCACCAGAGTCGTGGATTAGCTGTGTTCTTGTCTTGTATTAACTTCTCTGCTTTTCCCTTGTTCTTTTTCCCTCAATCTTGCTAGTTGTCACCAAGTTTTCATTTATTTATTTTTATGATGCGCCCAAAGAATTTTGACTTTTTTTCTCTAATCAGTTTACAGTTTTCATTTGCTTCTTGTAGGACTTGCTCATTGGTTTTTCTATCTTTCCATGGTATTTTTTGCATTTTCCTCAGAAACCACATCTCCACTGCCATTAACTGTTTTTCAGCTTGTCTGCTGATTGTCCATGTTTCATTTCCATACAAAGTATAGATTCTATGTAGCACTTCAACACTTTTTCTCATGGAATTTGACATACTTTTATCGGTCAGTACATTTTCCATCTTGAAATAGGCTACCTCTGCCATAAAAATTCTTAATTCTAATCTCTTCAAGGCACCTCCTATTAGATGTTATGACTGTTCTGAGATAGTTGCACCAATTCCCTTCCGAATATTCCCATTTACACATATATTACATTGTGGTATTTCTTTCTTCCTAGTGACAACCATAATCTGTGTCTTCTTACAGTTTAATTATAACCCTAGTCTAATCTCTTTAAGGCATCTCCCATCAGATGTTTCAACTGTTCCAGGAAAACATTGGAAAAAACATAGGGGAAAACACTGGGAATAACATTGAAGAAAAACATATGTGGCAACAGAGGAAAACATGGGGAAAAAAACATAAAGAAAAACATAAGGGAAAATGTAGGGGAAAGCAGAAGAAACATAGAGGAAAACATAGTTGGAAAACAGGGGAAAACATAGCAGGGGAGGGGGGGGGGGGGGGGGGGACAGGGAAAAACATAGGGGAAAACAAAGGCAAATGTTAAAAAAGGCTGGCACTGGTACCATCAGCATGTGAACGCTTCACTGCTGCTGAAGCAGGAGATGGAGCAATTGTGCGAATATCCATTGTGCAGTGATGTTGATTCTTGATTTATATTCATATATTCATGTACTTCTTCTTGATCTATGCATTCTAAGAGTTTACTTCGCCTTGATCCATGGCATTCTAATAATTAACTTCTTCTACATTCATGCATACTAAGAATTTATTTCTTCTTGATCCATGTACTCTAAGAATTTACTACTTCTTGGTTCATGCATTCTAAGAATTAACTTCTTCTTGATTCATGCATACTAAGAATTTATTTATTTATTTCTTCTTGATTCATGCATTCTAAGAGTTTACTTCTTCTTGATCCATGGCATTCTAAGAATTTACTTCTTCTTGATCAATGCATTCTAAGAATTAACTTCTTCTTGATTCATGCATACTAAGAATTTATTTCTTCTTGATTCATGCATACTAAGAATTTATTTCTTCTTGATTCATGCATACTAAGAATTTATTTCTTCTTGATCCATGCATTCTAAGAATTTACTTCTTCATGATCCATGCATTCAAATATTTACTTCTTCTTGATTCATGCATTCAAATATTTACTTCTTCTTGATCCAAGGCATTCTAAGAGTTTACTTCTTCTTGATTCATGGCATTCTGAGAATTTACTGCAACATGTTTTCTATTCAGAAGTGTCGGTTTAGTTTCAATACAACATTATAATTGACTTTACCCAGTTTCCGGATATGTTCTTACCTCGACTAACTCTGTTACTGTGTCTTCACATGTGTTATTGAAAAGAGGTCTTAAGTAAGATGGGACCAACACTGTATCCACAAGATGACACAGACCAGTACTGACCAGAATGCTAGTCTTTGTTATTTTGGCACCAACGTCATCTAGTGTTATCTGACCCTGAGTGACAAATAATAACATTATCTGTGAAGCATTATTAAATAATTTGTTTCTAAAGGCAGGACAATTGCTTGGCAGAGTGCTGTATTGTAATTATAATGTAACTCCTGTTCAAGCCTTCTGGGTTATTGTGGGATATGTTGTATTTATCATCATCATCTTCCACTTTTGCCATCAAGCATCGTGGGGAAGAACCAACAAATGTGGGTGGCACTGGATATTGTCATTGTGTGTAACTATAAATATTCTTTGGTGTTGTATATGTGATCATTGCAATTAATCTAGGACAATGGAACACATGGTAAACATAGACTGCAATAGAGAACTACACGGAAAGATTAAGCAATATATCACACAATCTCCTATATGCAGCATCACACTTAAGTAAAATATAAATAATTGTAAGTTATTTCATGAAAAGATGTAAACACAAAAACAGGAATAACAAGACTGCATTAAGTAAAAGTGCCAGGACAGGAGAGCCACCCCAGCTGGTATATGTATAACGACCATGTGTGCATCAACTATTCATGCCAGAAGCATGCAGGCTGATTATTCCAGTTCATTGGCAGAGCCTGCTATGATGGCTGCCTTACTGAGTCATTATCATCAAGTGCCTTGCCAGTTGGCATGGGCAATCATGCTTTTCCACAAATTGTGATCTTCAACAGAATGGATCAATTCATGTGTTGACTTCATTCCATGCCATGACACCTTTTCCTAGGAATGTCTAGTTGGTCATTCATCGAGGTACACTTGTTCCTGCAGCGAGGCGCCATCATCATTTGGAGGTGACAGGTTCGAATCACCGTCGGTAACTACAGATTTCAAATGTTATGTTGCCTAGTGTGTCCTCTAATCTTTATTTCCTTCTTCTTCTTCTATGAGCGCCAAACAATACTACGTGTGTTTATTTATGAACTATCTTAGTGGCCTAAAAAGGTTCACCAGTTGATTTCCTGTGTAATAAATGACACAAGACTGCATACAGTCGTATGACAACAATCGGATATCACCTGTAGCACATGATGTTCCCTATCGGATGAAGAGATTCCACTGAAATCACCATTAACGTCGTTATCTTGATACATTTTGTCTTGAAACATGATTATCTTGGGAAAAATACAGCAATGATTACCCCTTACCTTTCACCAGTTTCTCCACTAGCCTTTCTTTAAAAAAATAGACCCTGCAAAAGCATCAAGGTATTTATGGAGTCTTTTTTTTTTTTTAAACAAGAGCTGCAGTGACCACCCCTGCCTCCATGCTCATGTGGGATGCTGTCATAATATTAAGAGCAGAATATGATAAGAAAAAGCTGCATTTCAGAAATTATAAAAGTATCTTTTCCAATCAATCACTATCATTTAATGTAAGAAAGAGAATGCTTCAATGAAATATACAACCTATTTTGCTGTATGGCAGTGAATCTTGGAACTAAATAACAAATTAGGAAGAACTTTGAAGCCACAGTGATATGGTTCCTGAGATAAATGTAGCAAATCCTTGGACTGCCAGAGTAATGAAATCTAATGAAATTAGGACATTGTATACAACAATAAGAAAGAGGAAACAGCTTTCTTTGGTGATGTGATGAGACGAGAGGTATTGGAGAACATTGTGACAACTGGAAAGATATATGGGAGAAGAAGCAAAGGCAGACCAAGAGAAATGATGCTGGATCACCTGAGATGAAGGCATAGAGAAATATCAAGTTGATTCAGAACATAAACTACCAAGATCTGTGGAGAGACATAAATGCCAACGCCATGATGATGATGTGTGTGCTCGTGTGTGCATGTGCATGTGTGTTTTAGTGCACATGTATGGATTGTGGGAAGATACATTTTATTTACTACATTCTGCACATTACTTTGTTGTGCTCACCCGATTTGAGACTTGAACCTTGACATTAATATTTGCATACGATTTCATATTCTGCATGATGATGAGGTCAGTTACATCAATAGTACCAGGAAAGACATGATTTTTTAAAATCACTGCCAGTTTTTCTAGTCCCTCCTGTCAAATATAACAAAAATGAAGGAGCTTAGTTACAATAATATAGCATTAAGATATTGTACAAATAAACCAGCAATCTTTTTATAACACTGCATTCGTCTTCTTCATCTTCCTCATTTTCTTCATTTTCATCTTCTTCATCTACGTCTTCATCTTCTCCGCCTTCTTTGTCTACTTTGTCTTTTTCATCTGCTTTGTGTTTTTTGTTGTCATCTTCTTTGTTTTCTTCTTCTTCGTCTTTGTTGTCTTCTTTGTTTTCTTCATCATCTTCTTCGTAGTCGTCATCATTGTCTGCTGCTGCTTCTCCTCATTCTTCTTCTTCCTCTTCTTCCTTTTATTCTTCTTTATCCTCTACTTCCTCTTCTTCTTGTTCCTCTTCTTCTTCTTCATCTTCCTATTCTTCTCCCCCTTCTTCATCCTCTTCTTCCTCCTCCTCCTCCTCT
The DNA here is from genome assembly GCA_963921405.1 of Cepaea hortensis. Taxonomy (NCBI): domain Eukaryota; kingdom Metazoa; phylum Mollusca; class Gastropoda; order Stylommatophora; family Helicidae; genus Cepaea; species Cepaea hortensis. The sequence goes on along the minus strand of OY992887.1, from coordinate 103,435,819 downwards.
TCCTTCTTCCCCTCTACCTCCTCCTCTTCTTCTACCACCTCCTCTTCTTCTACCTCCATCTACTTCTCTACCTCTTCTTCTTCCTCTTCCTTTTCTTCTTCCTCCTCCTTCCTTCTTCTTCTTCTCCTCCTCCTCCTTCTTTATTATTATTACTACTGACTGCTATTATTATTCCTCCTCTTCTTTTTATTATTATTATTCATACACTGACTGGTGTGATTATCCATTCTTCATCGAAAACTAATATTTCGATGAAGCTGATGTTGCTAGTATTATTATTCCTTGCCCAGCTGTTCATTATCTCCTCTCTCTCTCTCTCTCTCTCTCTCTCTCTTTCTTTCTCTCTCTCTCGTCTCTAGCATTTCCCATTTAAGGCTGCATTCTTGATTCCACCTCCTCTATTGATTTGTCCTGTAAATTACATTCATCTTTTCTTTAAGCCATCTAGTCATGTCTGTGATTGTCAATACCACATCATTTGGTTCTTTTTATCTGTCTATAGCATGCCCATGTATTCTCAACATTCTTCTAAAATACCACGTCTCTGCTTCCTTTAGTGCATTCACTATTTAATTTTTTCACTGTCCTATCTTCATACAGAAGAACAGGTAACATGCAACTCTTCGGTAACTGTATTATTGAGCTTATCTTGTTATTTTATTGCACAGGAGATATCAACAAAATAAAACTACCCAATAAATTTGTTAAATCTAAACAACATTTTAAACATTTATTGATTAACACACTTGTCCTAAACAGTGATTACTTTAACTCTGTATATCCCAAGAGTTGTAGTTTAACATAATCTAAGTTGAGTCAAAATGAGAAAAATAATACAGTAGTTATGGTAGTATTTATGCCAATAATATCCTGTTCAACCCTTCTTGATTATAATTTGGGTATATAATGTCTATTTTTGTCATCAGATAATGGATATTTATGTTTTTCTAACTAAAATAATGTTTACCTAAGTTGGGCCAATGAGAAACAATTATGCACATCTAAGTTGGGCCAATGAGAAACGAATATACAAATCTAAGTTAGGCCAATAAGAAACAATGATGTGAATCTAAGCTGAACCACTGAAATACAATTATGTGAATCTAATGTGGGTCAATGATTTATAATGACTTGATGCTAAGTTCTGCCAACACCTTATGGGCATATTACGGACTGACAAAACTTCTGTAAGGATACATTATAGATTAATATAACATGCACTGAAAAGCAATTATCATCATCATTATCATCTTCAATTTTTGCTGTCAAGCATCATGGGGAGGAATACTTGATGTTTCTGCACATGATGGGTGGCATTGAATAGTGTCATTCCATGTGATTGTACAATGTCTTTCATTTTGTCAATCCATTTTCTTATCAGGCTTCATCTTGCTCTCGTATCAGATTTTCTTTGGTGAAGCGCCAGTGCTGGTAGTTGATGGTGTTGCATTCTAATGTGATGACCAAACCATTTGATCTTCTGACTTTCAGTATATGTGGTACAATGTGTTGATCCTACTGCCTGTCTGATAATATCATTTCTTATTCAGTCTTGGATAGTTAAGTTGGCAGCTCTCCTTGATTTTGGGTGAGTGTGAATTGGATCAAGTCCAAGTTTGACATTGGTAGCATATGGTTGGTGTGGAAATGCTATTTATTATCTGACATTTTGCAGACATAGGTATCTTTGAATGTTTCAGCATGGGTAATAGTTGATATATAAGCGCATCTGCTTTTTGACATCTCATTTCTATTATGCTTTCTATTCTGCTATCTTCTGTGATCATACTTCTTACATATTTAAATTCTTTAACTTGCTTCAGAGGTGTACTATTTATCAGTACATTTAATAAACTAAACCCGTATGTGGAAAGAATGAGATTGCAGGGGATCATCAGGGGATCTGAAAGAATCTCAAAACTGAGAGAGAAGACCAGGAGAATTTTCAGGCTTATAGCGGTGTGAAGAATTGGTGGTGTGACTCTTCACTGGCTGTTGAGCAAGGGGACGAAGCGCGTATAAGAATGTCAATAGTGCAGTGATGTCATTTCTTAGCTTAACTCAACTCAACTTAGTAGACTAGGAGATCTGCTAACCTGCAATACTTAAGTTTTGACTGTATTTATATTCATATTGTATTTGCTGCATGTTGCACTCAGCTTATTTATTGAAAAGCAATGTTTGCATGAAATTATATACAATTATATGTTTCACTACTTGATATTTTAGTATAGACAGTCATAACCATAATAGAAAGAACCTCTTTATATATACATTTTAAATACAATAACATATGTTGTAGGTAATATAATATACAAAGTGAATACTTAACTATACATGACATATATCAACTAGTTTAAACAAATGCACAACTATGTGATAGACAGAAATTCATTCAACATACTTTATAAATAAATATAACATGCTGAAAAATGATATCTATGTTAGATTATACAAAAATGAATACTTAACTATATGTAACAGATGATAATCAGTAATAAGCTAGACAGTCTCATTATACACATTATCAATCAATACAACATATGTCAAAAAACAATATCTATGAAAAATTATCCACAAATAAAATATTAACCTATGTACAATGTATAATATATATCCCATTTATATCACAGGAGAGTTGAACATGATATTGAAAACAAAACTAAGTAACATAAAGAAACTTTATGGGTTGAACTTTTCAACCAGGTGAATACTTACTTCCTTAGAAGTCAAGAAGTGTTTTTCGTATATAGAGAAGTTGCTCCATGCTCTATTGTTGGTGATGAGCACTGTTGTGTTTGGCTGAGAGAATATCTCAGAAAGATTGGCAACCTTCAATAAATGCAAATTAATTTATTTTTATTAGAAAGGAACAAAATAGAAATATAAAACTGAGAGATGTGAGTCTGTAGAAAAATGTGCAGCAAGGATGTGTGATGAAATACCATAGAATCTTGATGACTATAATGTTCACTTATCGTGTGTAGGATTTATTTGTCCTCAGAGTATATGGTAAAATTGAAGTTCACGTGCATAATGCACTGCATGAACTCATAAATACAGGTTCCTCATTTACTGGTAATGAAGCTAAAACTTTGCAACACAGCTGTTTATTTAAGCTCAGAAGCCATAAACAATATGTTGCACAACTTATCGCATGGCATATCTCGCTGCATTTTGATGGATCCCATAACTTAATAAATTGTATTGTATTTATCATAATCACTGAATAAGTTGTATTGTACTTACCATAATTACTGAATGCATTGTGTTGTACATACCATAGTTAGTTAGTTAGTTTGGTTGGTTGGTTGATTGGTTGGTTGGTTGGTTGGTTAGTTGGTTGGTTAGTAAGTTGGTTGGTTGGTTGGTTAGCTGGTTGGTTAGTTGGTTGGTTGGTTGGTTAGTTGGTTAGTTAGTTGGTTAGTTAGTTGGTTAGTTAGTTAGTTGGTTAGTTAGTTGGTTAGTTAGTTGGTTGGTTAGTTGGTTGGTTAGTTAGTTGGTTAGTTAGTTGGTTAGTTAGTTGGTTAGTTAGTTGGTTAGTTAGTTGGTTAGTTAGTTGGTTAGTTAGTTAGTTGGTTAGTTAGTTGGTTAGTTAGTTGGTTAGTTAGTTGGTTAGTTAGTTGGTTAGTTAGTTGGTTAGTTAGTTGGTTAGTTAGTCAGTTGGTTAGTTAGTTGGTTAGTTAGTTAGTTGGTTAGTTAGTTGGTTAGTTAGTAGGTTAGGTTAGGTTAGTTAGTTAGGGAGCATTTTGTGTGATATTCACTGGCACAGGAATGGAGCATAATGGGGACGACCCGTTGCCGTGAAGTTGGAACCTCAACTAACTAATCAATGAATAAAGTGTTTATTTATAATAATCACTGAATAAATTGTATTATTATAAACGCTGAATAAGTTGCCTTGTACTTGGTATAATCATTTAATAAATTGTTTTATTAAAATTAAACTTGTATTCAATACAAAACAGTGTGTATTTAGAAGGTGCATTGCATGTTTTCCTTTACATTTGTGAATGCAACAAATGTATTCATATACACATATAATATTACATTCATGGTGTGGTGCAATTACCTACACATTACTTGATGATAATGATGATGGTGGTGGAGTTATCATCTGCCTCATGCATACTAAAATCTTTCTATAGAAATTGTGTCATACTTCAAGTATTCTACTACACACCTAGAACACATATAGATTGAACCGTTAACTTGAAGTAACAAAAAATGATCATATGATCATGGAAACATTTTTCTTAAAATTTGGCATAATGAAAACTATAAATGTTTGGATTTAAAACAGTTTAGCCTACACACATTAAATATTGCAACAAGCATCCCATGTTACAAAGTAAATTGAAAACAGATATGCTTGGCGTTTGTGCGAGAGAAAGAAAAAAAGAGAAAGAGAGAGAGAACAAACTAAACAGACAAAGACTGTGTGAAGTTAGCTGCACTTTGTAGAAACTTCATCGCGAACATAGTGGATTTATTTAGGGTGGGTGAGTTGGTGGTGAAATAAACTTTTGCCTAAGTCATGGTCATACATTCCACTTTCTGACTACTTATCATAATGACTGAATAAATTGAATTGTACTTGTAATAATCACTGAATAAATGTTTATGAATTAATTTATGGTACTTATTATAATTACATAATAAACTGTATGGTGTCTACCATAATCACTTAACACATTATATTGTGCTTAAATAATCACAGAATAAATTATGATGTACTTATAATTGCTGAATAAATTGTATTGTACTTACCTTAATCACTGAATAAATTGTTCTATACTGACCATAATCAATGAGTAAATTGTATTTTACTTACAGTAAAGTTAGTTGCATGTCCTCTTTACAAGACATAGTAAATTATACTGTATCAAGGAAAATATTTTTGAATAAATTACACTGTATCAAGGACAATATTTTTGAGTAAATTATATTGTATCAAACTCGTGCTCCCGTTCAAGTCTGTTGTTGGGGAATACAAAGTCGGAGATGCCAGGCTCGCGATGATGCTGCGTGAGTCCCAAGATGAAACAATGAGTGTCTCCCAGCCAATGCTCATGACAGGAAGGAAATAAAAGGTTGACGAGGCAGTCAAATCGGCACAAAGTTCGCACAACTAAAGAAAGTGATGGGACATAACCAGTCCAACAGACAAGGCAATGGTGGTCAAAGGAGTCAGTCAGGCAACACAGCGACATGGTAGTCAAGGAGATTAGTGAAGGCAAGGACGAGAAGCGAGTGCAGAAAGTGGTGCAGCAGCCACAGCAAGGTGTCATGGGAGGGAACTCAACAGAAGTCCCTCTCGTGAAACTACATATAGAGATTGCCACCATTGAGAATAAGCTTCCTTGTCAGCTCACTTTACGACCTCCTCCCATAGCTGTTAACCTGGTCAAATGGGGTTTATCCGAAGACCCAACATGTGCCCTGTGTAGCAACATGCAGACCAACCAAAAAGGTTCAGACCATAGAACACGTACTGTCTGTGTGCAGAGCGGCGGCCTTTGGCAAGGCAAATTCACGTGGTGCCACAACAAGGTTCTTACCGAGCTGGCAGCCATAGTGGATGTAGCAAGACTCCAGGAGAACAAGGGGACTGTTGTTAAAACCAGGTGGATACACTTCATACAAGCTGGACAAAAGTCGAACAGGAGAGTCGACTGCCCTGATAGCCTGCCATCCATCCTTGGGGGCGTTGAAGACTGGGAGCTGACAGTAGACCCGCAGGGCCATGGCACATACCCAGCAGAAATCCTGAAGTTCCAATTGCGACCAGACATTGTAGTGTGCTCTCTGTCGACTCAACAATTAGTACTAATTGAGGTGACTGTTCTGTACAAGTCAAGAGTCAAGGAGCAGCACACCTATAAAATGGAGAAATACATTGACATGGTCGCAAGTCTGAGACAAGAAGGATATACCGCCAGGCTTTTTGCCATTGAGATAGGTACGAGAGGCCATGTTACCAACTCTGCATACAACGTGGTGAAGCAACTTGGTGTAAAGGGACAAACAAGAAATTGGGCAGTTAAAAGACTGGGCGAGGCAGCGGGGAAGGCCTCGAGCTGGCTATGAAGCAACTGCAATACGGGGTGGGACAAGAATATGCAGTAAATGGTTCAACTTTGCCTGCAATGTTAGTCACCGTCTCTCAAGAAGAACCTCAGTAACATGCAAACCTCTCTAGAAGAGCACCACTTCACAATGAGACCAAAACAACAGCCACTGCATAGTCGACAAGGGGCAGTCTTGATAGATATGCACAACAGGAGAAAGACGTCTGGGAGTCATGACCTAGACGGGCCTGCCCCCTGAGAGTGTCAGGAAGGTAAAGGGATCGAAACATTCATGAAGGGGGGTCCACTTCTGATGATCAGAAACCTGTCATGCTTGCACCCTGGCAGAGTTTTTACCACCAAGGAACATATTTTTACCACAATCATTAGTCACTGAATAAACCTGTGCAATTTGTACTCCTGCATACCACAATTGAAACACAGTTGTGGGCGATTTGGAAGCTGATTGCCTTGTATTGGTTCCCTTACAAAGGTATGGATGCCAGTTGTTCAGAAAGCAATGGAAAACTACTGGACGTACACTTGCCATGAAATCACAAACAGCCAGTAAATGGTTGGGTTGACTGCCACATCAATGAAGATAAATATAAGTAACGCTTACAATAATCAGTAGGTAAAATTTGTTACAAGGTTTTCTGGAACATCTGGATGTCTAATTTGCTGTATTTATTATTTATATAAACGTACAAATTAAGAGAAATTTAAGAATGCTTACCATAATCATTGAGTACATTGTACTGTACTCTGGTGTATTTTTAATCAGGTCCATAAGAGTTCTCTGCAAAGAGATGATGGTGACCTTAGTATATCTATTTACTGACATGCAGAATAATTTGAGAGAGACACAGAGGCATGAATAAACAACTTTTCTGTGTGTGTGTGTGTTGCGTATCCCTTACGGGACGTTGCAGTCAACACCAGCATTTTTCAGCTGCTGTTGATGTACTAGGCAAATGTTACATTCAGTAGTTTGCCATTGCTTTCTGAACGACCGGGTCCCATACCAGCAAGTTATAAGACAACGCGACACGATCTGCTGCACAAATCGGTTGCAGCTGAATTTGAACGCCTGGTACCCGGCTCACGAACCGCGTTCGCCTTAGAGGTTTGATCTGACTCTACGTTGGAAGTTTGATATCTGTATCTAGCTTATAAATGTTATATCTGTCTCTAGCTTGGAAGCTGGATATCTGTCTCAAGCTTGGAAGCTTGATATATGTCTCTAGCTAGCAAATTTGATATCTGTCTCTAACTTGGAAGGTTTATATTTGTCTGTATCTTTGAAGTTTGATAATTGTCTATAGCTCAGAAATTTGATATTTGTCTCTAACTTGGAAGTTTAATATCTGTCTGTCACAGCTTGATATATGTCTCTAGTTAGCAAGTTTGATATCCATCTATAGCTTAGAAGTTTGATATCTGTCTCTACCTAAGAACTTTGATATCTGACTCCAGCTTGGAAGTTTGATACCTGTCTGTCACAGAACACTGTGTATATCATCCCAGAATGGATTTTAGTCTACCATCAAGATGGATAAATTAGAGGAATACAGATTAAATCACGCTTCTCTGCATCTATCAAGCTATGATGCATGTTTACACAAGAAGACGGCCAACAATCAAAGCGAGCACAGGCTAGATTCTTACAATTACACATTTAACACGGTTGAGGTTCATCCCAAAAAAAAAAGAGAGAGAGAAGAGAGAGAGAGAGAGAGAGAGAGAGAGAGAGAGAGAGAGAGAGAGAGAGAGAGAGAGAGAGAGAGAGAGAGAGAGAGAGAGAGAGAGAGAGAGAGAGAGAGAGAGAGAGAGAGAAGGAAGGTGTAAATTCAATGTGTGATAATACTCCCTGGGATAAACATAGTGTCAGACATAGTGTCAGGGAGAAACTCAAAAATTGCACTACATAAAGATGGAAAAATCTTAACAAGAAAGCAAGCAGCTGACCATTTTGCGGACTCGTTCGCACAAGATAGCAATATCAAAATTAGTCCAGAGAAACAACAAGAGATTCGAGAGAAACGACAACATACAGGACAGAAGGAAATAGTACATGAGGTTCTGGAGGCACCCATCACAATCAGCGAACTGGAGCTAGCCATATCAAAACTGAAAATGAGAAAGTCACCAGGAGCTGATGGTATCTCCAATGAAATGATCAGGAACCTAGGAACAGAGGCCAAAACAAAGCTGTTGCAGATCTTCAATAACAGCTGGACCTTAGGCAGTGTTCCACAAGCCTGGAGAGAAGCAATCATGATACCCCTCCTAAAATCAGGGAAAGATGGTTCCATTGCCTCTAGCTACAGACCAATTAGCCTCACCAGCTGTCTCTGCAAAACACTGGAGCGCATCATCAATCACAGACTGCAGTGGTACATTGAAAGTAAAAACATCCTTGTGCCACAGCAGGCTGGCTTTAGGCAGTGCTACTCTACGGAAGATCAGACAACCTACCTCTCTCAAGAAATTGAGGATGCATTCCAAGAGAAGACGCTGGTGCTCGCGGCATGGATAGATCTGAAGAAAGCCTTTGACAAAGTCTGGAAAGAAGGTCTGATGAAGAAACTGAGAAACTGCAAAGTCAACGGAAGAATGTACAAATGGGTGAAAGCATACTTGCACAACAGAAGAGCCCGAGTACAGATAGACGGGCTCAAGAGCAAGAAAGTACTACTGCGTCACGGTGTCCCCCAGGGCGGAGTCTTGTCCCCCACACTTTTTCTAATCTTCATCAATGATCTTGTTGCTCACCTACCGCATGGAATTAAAGCGGCAATGTACGCCGATGACCTGGTTCTATGGAGCACAAATGAATATGCATCAGTGGCCACCAGATTGCTACAAAGAGCTGTAGATACATTTGCTGCATGGGCAAATAGATGGTGTGTCAGCATAAACACTGACAAGTGCAGCACCACCCTATTTACCCTCTCTCCAAAACAAAAGGCAGGGATCATCCAGATAAATGGAACACCCCTAAGAGAAGATAAAGAACCAACATACCTTGGAGTAACATTTGATGGCAAGCTGACATGGAGAAAGCACATCAACAAAGCAGTAGCAAAAGCCAGAAGGAAAATAGCCATCCTGAGAAAGCTAAGTGGAACCACATGGGGAGCCAGTACGAAAATACTTAGCAAAGTTTACCAACAGAGCATACGACCACACCTGGAATATGGGTCAACTGCGTGGTGTTCAGCATCAAATACCACACTACAAGAGCTGGACAAGGTGCAAAATCAAGCACTTAGAGTCACCACAGGAGGGATGAGATCAACCCCTATAGTGGAAATGGAGAAGATGGGGAGGACACAGGCACTGAGTGAGCGCAGAGATACGAAAACGCTAATACAAGCAGAAAAGTTCCTCAGCTTGCCAGGCCACCCTATGAAGAACAGATTTGAAAACCTAGCTATGGGGCGGTTGAAAAGAAGTAGTTTTATCCACCAGGCCAAACGACTCTGCAGAGAAACCACTGATCTGCCCACAGTTGGTATCCCCCTAACAACTATTCCAGAGCGAACCCCATGGAAAGATGAGCATAGACTATCGTTACAAATCCAGACAAAAGTGAGAGGAATATTTGACAAGGAAGAACAGAACAGTGTGCAGCGCAGAACAGCCACTCTCAGCTTCCTTGATGAAGAATACCCACAGGACCTCTGGATCCGAGTCTACACAGATGGGTCAGCACAAAATGCTGTTCGAAATGGAGGAGCGGGAGTGTACATAGAATACCCAAATAATACAAGGGACACAGCCAGAGTACCGACAGGAAAGTACTGCCATAACTATGATGCCGAAATTGAGGCAATCAAGATAGCAACAGAGAAATTACTAAATAACAGCAATGGTACACAACCTGTGGTGCTACTAACAGATGCAAAATCAGTACTCGAGGCGCTCCTCTCTGGGAAATTGCCAGTACTAAGGACACTACTTTCTGAACTTAGCAGTCAGCATAAAGTCACCATACAGTGGATACCATCCCACTGTGGAGTACCCGGAAACGACAGAGCTGATCAATTGGCTAAGGAAGGAGCCAAAGAGGAACAGCCTGATGTGCCCGTTACATACCACCAAAAGAAAAGAATGATCAAATCAGTCAGAAAGCCACCAAAACCTGCTCAAGATGACTACCACATTATGGACAGACCAGAACAAGTCATTATTCTGCGCCTCAGAACAGGACACAATAGATTACGCAACCACATGTATACAAAATTCAAGATTGGTGAAACAGCCATGTGCACATGTGGATTGGCGTCGCAGACAGCAGAGCACATACTCCAAGACTGCCCAAAATATAACATATCTAGGCAAACCTTCTGGCCTAGAGAGACGACAGTGGAAGATAAACTCTATGGACCACTGTGTGAACTGAAAAAAACAGTTCAATTCATGCAAGAGACGACATTGCAGATATAGACATATTTCAAGCGAACGAAAGAAGAAGAAGAAGAAGAAGTGTCAGACTGACTGGAAACTCTCAACCACAAAGGTGTGAAATTCATACTGAATAGAGATGGCCAACGGTCATCGCTGTTAATGGCCAGTCGCTCAGGAAGAATTTAAGACGGGCTGGAGAGTCTGAAACGTTGAATGTGCGAACTGGAATCTACGCCAATCTAGAAATCCCCTGCCTTATAACACCTCGTGCTAAGAGCGTGGGTGCAGGAAACCTGACAGTGCGGGCTATGTAGATCAAATGATCGAGGTTAGCTAATAGATAAGAAATGATATAAAGGCTAGAGAATTCTAATGGTCAAATCAGATGTGCCTAGTCTAGGATCAGGTAACTAGAAAGCAATGTTTATATATATAAAGTTCATAAATATGATTCTTATGCTTAAAGAAGAGTCTAGGAATGTTAATTTCTAGCCCCTAATGACAGCCTGTAAATTCAGGACCTTCATTTATTGGTCTGTTATAGGCTATTTCAATGAGAACTAGTATTTCTCATTTTTCTGTACATAACATACTGCTATAATTTTGTTATTCTACTTACACAAGTAGGAGCCTTACGTTAGGCAGATTTCAAGTAGGTTGCTATGTTCTGGATATACTGTTGACTTTTATTTGTCTTGTCAGATGTTTGTCACTTCTATGAGAACTATTAGTTTCTCAGTTTGCTGTAGATAATTAAATTACTACATTTTTGGATTTGTGCTACTTTTGTTGGAATATCTTTCTATGCATAATGTTTAGTATACGTTTGAGATATTGAATGTCACGTGTTAACCCACCAAGGTGAATAGTTGTGTGCTAGCATGATTATGTTTGGAGCAGAGGTGTAGTAGTGTAGACATTACCCACAATATGTAACGGGTATATGATGTGTGGTGAACAAGCATTCATAAAACTCACTGTTGCCTAGCACAGAGACTGATCCCAGGCATTTACGCCCAATGATCAGACACTCTTGTATTAACACCACTGACCATTTGATCTGCTGAAACAACTTTTCATAGAGTGGCTGCAAGGAGCCGGGTGTCTGATTAAGTGACATGGACTTAGGACATTTCATTTCTCATGATGGGACAGGTAAACAGGGTAGGCAGGAGATGTAACTACAGGTGTGTTTGACTACTGGAAAAAGTCCTCCCCAACTTGACAGTAGGAGAGATGTAGAGGAGAGAGATAGAGAAAGGAAGAGGAGAGTGAACACAGTAAAGTTGGAAGAGAGACACAGCCAGAATCCTATTGTGTGTGTGTGTATGTGGGTGATAGATTGTATGTATTACCTAGGATGGTATTGGTGTAGAACTGAGACACTACACATTTTTTGGAATGTATTCCTAGTTCTTACCAAGAGCATCAGGTTTTCCCTTCAGTGACATCGAGGAGAGACCCGATGGCATCAGGACAGAAAACTGGTTCTGAATATCAACCAGCTGAGCCTAGATGATCTTAGCTGACCATAGAGGATCTTAGCTAATCATAGCGGATCTTAGTTAAGCCTATTGGAGCCTGTTGGATCTGTATGCAAGTTGGTTGAGGCATCTTCTCACCTGCATTCCCAGTGTCATACAAACCACAGGAGGGATGAGATCAACCCCTATAGTGGAAATGGAGAAGATGGGGAGGACACAAGCACTGAGAGAGCGCAGAGATACGAAAATGCTAATACAAGCAGAAAAGTTCTTCAGCTTGCCAGGCCACCCTATGAAGAACAGATTTGATAACCTAGCTATGGGACGGTTGAAAAGAGGTAGTTTTATCCACCAAGCCAAACGACTCTGCAGAGAAACCACTGATCTGCCCACAGTTGGTATCCCTCTAACAACTATTCCGGAGCGAACTCCATGGAAAGTGTGTAAGGCTGATTTATGACTACTTGGCCGGTTTAGGAAGCTTAAAATATGTTTCCTATCTCTATCATGTAAGTATGGCAACAACACGGATAAAAATGAACAACACATTGTGTTACACAAATTGACATGGACGAATTACACAAACTCGTGTTGTGCGGCAAACATTCCGCAACATGTCTCATTCCTCTGTATTATTTCATTCACTCATTCACTTTCACACTTCTTGCATTCACACTTTCATTCCACCCTGGTTTAAAAAGGTGTTACGTCATTAAAATACTGTTGTAGAAAAGGAAATGAATGAACAATATATTTACAATAAATGGTTGGCTCAATTTAGAAAAGTTTTCGAGCCAAAAGACTGTGCCGTATTTCTGCACCGGTCATTTCTGTACAAACATTTACATGATTGTGAGGATCGTTTACTACCAATCCTGAGAGTAATTATTACTATACTTAATCTATTCTAAGTTGGTGTGCTGTGCTACGCTAACTAGGGGAAATAATCTAACTAAATGAATCAAATGGGGTGAAATGTGTTAGTTACCTTAATGTGTGTTACTAAATATGATGGTATAATTCTAAATGATGGTATCAATTTTAAGTAATGTTTCATTTAACTAACCTATACGAAAATGTGTTTAAATGATGATGGATTAAAGTTATGTTTACTAAGTTCAAGAGTACGATCTAATGATTTAATCTATATGAATGTCTAACTTAGTGTAGATGAAGTTTAACTCTTAACTATTATTAGTTTCCTATTAACCAAAAATTTATGGGGATGGTTTTCTAAATTCTATTGCAAGTAAGAAAGTTATGATGTTACATGCAACTGTCATAAAAACATGTTATGATACATATCACATACATTCCTAACTATACATTAATTACATTAATTACTTCCAGGTGTGTTGTTGGAGTCGCATTCTCTGTTGAATCTCGTTGAAATAGAGTCATATAGACACTGTCTGATATATACGCTCTCGTCCTGGGTAAAGTTTGAATACAGTCCTACTCATGGGTTACATATAGAATATGATGATGGCGTAGACATCTCCTAACGTGTCTGTTCTTTCTCACTCGTAATGACACAGTTGATGCTAATCAAGTTAAGGTGATTCACAATTCTAAGAGCACTAAAGTGTCTATAATTCACCATTGTGGACACTGATTATTTAACGTGTCAATGAATGTGGTGATGTCGAATCGCTCTTCTCTGGTACATCAGGTATCTCAATCTGAGAAGGTCTGTTGAGCGTGTCTGCCAGTAAGTACATCCTTCCCTTTATATGTTTAATAGTGAACGAGTAGTTCTGGAGGATCAAAGACCACCTATAGATCCTATTATTCCTGTGGACTCCAGACTGCATAACTGTAAGAGGTGAATTATCAGTTTCGATGACAAAATGGGTGCCTGCTAAGAATTGGTGGAGCTTATGGACAGAATAGATGACACTTAAGGCTTCTAATTCAGAGACTCCATACCTCGACTCAGCAGGTGTAATTTTCCGGCTTACATAAATGATCGGGTGAAAGATTCCCTTATGGAACTGGCCTAAAACGCCAGTGATGGATATAGCACCTGCACGTGTACGGAGAAAATACGTAAGGTTTCGATTAGGTAAGCGCAAGATTGGTACAACGCTAAACATTTGTTTCAATTTTGATAATGCATCAATTAAATCTGCATCTTTTACATTTAGTTTTGCAGATGATTTCAATACATTCGAAAAGACGCTGGTAATCTCAGCTAAATTAGGTATGAACTTATTGTAATAATTTACTAGACCAAGTAAGCTTCTAACTTGCTTCTTGGTCGTTGGCATTGTTAGATTTAAAATTTTAGTTACGATTTTATCATCTGTTTTTAAGTTGGCCCCTTGTGATTGTATGGCCAAGGAAGTCAATTTCTTCCAAACTCAACTCAACTTTTGTTGGTTTTACAGTAAGACCGAATAATCTCAATCTATCAAAGACGTGTCACAGTTTCTGTAGATGTGTTGTCCAGTCTGCCGTATGAACACATATATCGTCAATATACGTCTCCGTATTCATTACTCCATGAAGAAGGTCCCTAGTGAGTTGAACAAAAGTGGCTGGAGCATTACGAAGGCCAAAAGGAAGGAATCGCAACTCATAAAGACCTAAGGGTGTTGAGAATGCAGTAAGATGAATAGAAAGTTTGTGCATTGGGACTTGCCAATATCCCTTTGTTAGGTCGAGTTTAGAAAAGATTCTAGAAGTTGACATGTTGAGAATCAGATCTTCGCAAGATGGAATTGGCTCTGCGTCTACCTTGGTGACATTATTTAATTTTCTATAATCAACACATAGGCGAATTGTTGAGTCCTTTTTCTTGACCAGGACAATAGGGAAAGAATATTCTGACTGCGACTTTTGGATTATTCCACTTGACTCAATACTAAGGAGTTCCTTGTCGAGTTTTTCCCTGTAACTTAAAGGGATGGAATAAGGTCGGCATTTGATAGGGGTGTCATCAGACAGAATAATGGAGTGTTCAATCCTGTCAGTCCTACCTGGAATGTCGGAAAAAATGTCTCTGTATTCTGTTACTAAAGCTATTATCTGTCGTCTTTGTTCGTCTGTGAGTCTTGGTTCTATCCGTATGCTATCAATTGTCGTCGTCATGTCTACTGTCGGAACTGGTAGTTCCATGTCGTCGTCCTCTATCTGATTCAGTACTGTGGTGGTACTAAGTGTGTGTTCTGTTTGCTGACTATGTGTATCTGCGATGTCATCGTCTTCTGTCACACTAACTAGTGTAGTTGCGATGTGTACGTCTGTCGTCTGGTTGCTTGGTGTAGATGCATTCTGTTCGTCTGTCATCTGTTCTTCTTGTCGTGAAAAGTAAGGCTTCAGCATGTTGATATGAAATATCTTTAATTCTTTGTTTATCGATATTTCATAATCGACATCTGATATCTTTCGTACCACTTTGAATGGCCCTTGCCATGAAGTTAACAATAGGTTACGTTTATCTGGTAATAGAAGTAGCACCTCTTGTTCAGGTATGAGGTGTATGTTTTTGGCACCCTTGTTGGCATAATGGCGGTAGATCTGTCCTGTTCTCTCCAAAGATGATTTGGCTATTATATACGCCTTCATAATTTTATCGCGTGTTTCTGTTACAGGGGTTGGACTATCTGATGTATTAGTGATTAAATGATGGTAAATAGTTAGGGGTCCACGTGGGTTAGCCCCATAAACTAATTCGAATGGAGAGAAACCCGTACTTGAGTGCGGAATTTCTCGATAGGCAAACAGCACTGTTGGTAACAGTGTATCCCAATCAGATGGGTTCTCTGCTGTCACCTTAGCCAGCATGTGTTTTAGGTCCCCGTTAATCTTCTCTATGATTCCATTGCTGGCAGGATGGTAGGCCGTCGTGAAATGTTGCTTAATCCCTAACATTTTTGTAAGGGCTTGTGTAGCAGCCGATATGAACTGAGTTCCGCGATCCGATTGAATGGTTCGAGGGAATCCGAATCGGGAAAACAGGTGCAAAAATACATTAGCTACATCTTTGGAGGTAATATATTTTAGGGCTACCGCCTCGACCCATCTTGAACAGAGATCCACGAGAGTTAATATGAATCGGTTTCCTTTGTTCGACACCTGATTTAGGGGTCCAACAATATCTACCGCTACACTTTCAAACGGTCTAGAGGCCAGTGTTGAAGGTTGGACCTCCGCTGTTACATGCATTCCCTTTCTTACTAACTGTTGACAAATGGTACACGAACGACAAAAAGATTTGATATCATTACAAAATTTAGGCCAGTAGAAATGCGCTAGAATTCTGGCTCTAGTTTTGTCATAAGCCAAATGTCCAGCAAACGGTGAGTCATGTGCAATCTTTAACACGGTTTGTTGATGTTTTAAAGGTAGCATCGTCTGCTGAATTTCATGGTTATTGGTGGTATAATATCGCATGAGAATTCCATTTTGGAGTTTGAAATACCATGAGGCATTTTTAGTTACCTTGGCCTTTTCCCCTAATAATTTCAAATAAGGTGAAATGGTTGGGTCGGCGCGTCGCGTCTCTATAAAATTTTGTCGGGTGGTATTATCAATAGTACCGCTAGGTGTTAACAGTTGTAACATCTCATCCTGCAGGTCATCTTGATGTCTCTGTGTCTCTGCCCTGGTTACTGCATTAGCCGTGTTAGTTTCTTTCCAGGCTAATATTTCATCAGCAGTGCAGTGTTTCAACCCTGGTAGGCAGCCAACAATTAGGTCAGTACACGGGTTGTGTAATATAGCACACATAAATGTGCCGGAAAGGAACGGGGTGTTTATACGGGCTTTTGCCAGCGGGTATTTCTCAATATTACCCGAAAAGGTACGGCATTTTACAAAATCGCCCATATAATCCTCTGGGTTAACTAGTTCTGTCCTTACCCCGATTAAAGTACTTCCACTATCAAGTAAACATTGGCATGGATAATCATTGACCAGTGCATCGTGGAACATTAGATTGCCTCTGGAGGCTAAAGCTGCGTTCGCATTCTCATTAGAGAATGGTACAATGTGCCCACATTTAAGTTTTCCATCCATATGGAACTGGTGACCAGTTTCACATCTCTCAAAGTTTAAAATATCTGTAACAACAGCCACATTCTCACAGTCATTGAATGGTAACACATTTTCATTCTCACACTCAGTTTCACTGCCACTATCGGAAGATGTGTCAATCAGCACAGCATTGCTCGCTTTCATTCTTTGACGACCTAAACATCTAGAACTGTAATGTCCGTACGAGGAACAAAAAAAAACAAAACATTTGACCGCACGCTTGTATGCACTTCTCTTGCTCTCCTGCTTTTTAATCATCATTTCGAGATGTGCAGGGTATGACAAGTTCTTGTCACACATAGAATACTGTTGGTGATTTAAATGACAGTACATACATAGAGTTGGCTTTTGGTATGGCTTATCTTTCTTCTGGTAAGATTTCTGATTGAAAGATTTATTTGGCTAGTTTTTGGCAAAAGCCGCAATTTCAGATTCATGTATGGATGATTTAAACACGTCTCTGTTCGACGAGAAATAAGCCGACCCTCATTTTTCCAACTGTTCCAGTGACTTAATGTCTGCTTGTTGCAGGAACTTAGCGAACCATAGATATGACTTTGTCCATAATCATTAAGTCTTGTAGCTTATCAAAATTTTCCCCTATTTTAGCTGCCTTAAGCCATTTACTGAAGACACTTTGAACGTTGGACACATAATCGATGAACGTTTCGTTCGGTTTTGGTTTAATCTGAGAATACTGCATCTGATATCCAGGAGCATCGAGTAAAAAATGCTGCATAATTCTATCATGTATATATTGGTAGTTATTTCTTAACTCTGCTGGAATAGATTCAATTACTTTCAAGGGCTCACCAGAGAGATTCTTCGTGTAGATTATCGCCCAATCCTCCAAAGGAATTTTTTGAAATTTAAGCTGGAACTCAATATTCTCGGTCCAGGCGGAGATGGAATCTCCTTGGCTGTAGGGCTTGACAATCCCTTTATACTTAGTAAATTTGTTCTGCTCTTCCTGACTCTTTTGCTTAGTAGTAGCTATCTGAACATGCAAATCAATCTCCATTTCTTTCAATCTTAACTGTGTTTGTCAGTCTACTTCAATTTGTTTTTGTTTGGTGGTTTCCTCTAATTCTATTTGTTTTCCCTTTAATTCTAATTCTCTCTGTTTAGTGGCTTCCTCTAATTCTATTTGTTTTTGTTTAGTGGCTTCGCCTAATTCTATTTGTTTTTGTTTGGTGGCTTCTCCTACTTCTAACATCTCTTTCTGGTGTTGTCTCTCACTTGCTCGTTCATCTCTCTCCACTGCAGCTTTTCTTTCTGTTTCTTCCCTATCAATTACAGTTTTCCTCTCTATGTATTCTTTGTATTTCTGTTCTGCCAATTTTTCTAATTTATCCCCGCTATGGCCTAGTTCTTTCCCCGCCTGGATAAATTCTCCTAGTGTTGACATTGTATAAAATGTTCTAACATGAATGGTATTATAAACAACTTTGTAATCAATAAATAAGTATGACACTTTACAGTCTCGCACTGGAAAAATAAGATGCGTTCATTAATTGAGATCATCAAAATATGTAAAGATACTCATCTGATTTGATGACAATTCGGCCACTTGGGATGTCACACCTCTTTCTCATACACAAGATAGATTGGCTCGCTACTACAATCGATGTTCCTGTCCCATAGAGCAGCAACAATTAATACATGGCATGTGTTACAAAATATAAGATAGTAATTAACTTAAGTCTCCCAATCTCTACGATATGAAAAACACAAATGTGATATGATTGATATGAATGATGTGAATGATATGATTGAATGAATGAATCGTCAAATGAATCGTCGAATGTTGTCTTGTCTTCACTTTCTGCTGTCTCTGACTGAGCTATATTTTCTGATCGTAAGCTGTAATCTAGTCTAATTTTCCTTGTACTAAATGTACCTCTGACATTGTACTATTTTGTGGGTAAGTTCGCTGGATAATCGAAATAAACAATATAATATATAAGATCTTCAAGAATAATCGTCAAAGTAATACAATAATCAAAATACGTAGAATAATCCCAACATAATTCTTGTGGGTATTCTTACCAAATGAATCATAATTATGAAATATAAATACACAAAAAATAATGATCGCACTGCTCTTAAACGATGCTTTCAACACCTTTCACTGTGAGCACGGTGCGTCATTTTTACAGGTCAATTTTAAGACCCCAATAATCGATAGTAATCGCACACTCGTGGTTTGGGTACATCTTAATTTTTCTATTTCACAACAAAACGTATGCTTTCCTAATATATTCCTAATACTTAATATAATTCTCCAAATATAATCTGAATAATATAATCTTACATTTATGTGGGTTAATGGTTCTAAATAATTGCTTGAACGTGGTTCAAGCCCCACTTTCTGACACCAAATATAATCCTGTCTGTCAGCAACCTAGCTTTGACAGGCACACATGGATTCTTCTTTTGTACCACACGAATAACTCGTACGTCGTACAAAAGGATATAAATTTATTCTGGACTAGTTACACAATAGCTCTGAGAGCTGATAACCCCATGGATCACATACATCATGATAATATTACGTTATAACGTTATCTATGGTATTATCTACTGTATTACTCTAAGCCTAAGTCACCACTATTTCTACTGTCCTATAAACAACACAGTATTCAAAGCAAATACTACAGTCTGTCTCCTACGCTGTCTGGTCCCCGTCTGCTTGACTTTCGTGGCGTGTCCAGCCATGAGCCGTTGACCCTTCGTGCGTCAGCTGGTTTGCGTGCTCGGTATTCCAGCACGCGTTTAGTGACTTGTCAATCGGTTACTCTTCTAGAGTTACCACTATTAATGGATACTTCTCATGGTACTGGTTTCCCCACTCTATTCTGGGTAACTCCTGATGATGTCCTACCGTGTCCCCTTTTAGGATACGTGTGTGTCCAGTCGGAGAACTGTTCACAGTTCTCCCTCTTGCTTCTGTCCCTTCTATTCCCTATTTCCTAGATAGGGATGTTATCTCTATCCTGTCTTGGTCCTATTCCTTAGTTCTACTCCTCTCTTCTCTATTTGCCTACATGCGGCTCTTTGACAAAGATGAACATAGACTATCATTGCGAATCCAGACAAAAGTGAGAGGAATATTTGACAAGGAAGAACAGAACAGTGTGCAGTGCAGAACAGCCACTCTCAGCTTCCTTGATGAAGAATACCCACAGGACCTCTGGATCTAAGTCTACACAGATGGGTCAGCACAAAATGCTGTTCGAAATGGAGTAGCGGGAGTGTACATAGAATACCCAAATAATACTAGGGACACAGCCAGAGTACCGACATGAAAGTACTGCCATTACTATGATGCTGAAATTGAGGCAATAAAGATAGCAACAGAGAAATTACTGGGTACCAGCAATGGTACACAACCTGTGGTGCTACTGACAGATGCAAAATCAGTACTTGAGGCGCTCCTGTCTGGGAAGTTGCCAGTACTAAGGACACTACTTTCTGAACTTAGCAGTCAGCATAAGGTCACCATACAGTGGATACCATCCCACTGTGGAGTACCCGGAAACGACAGAGCTGATCAATTGGTTAAGGAAAGAGCCAAAGAAGAACAGCCTGATGTGCCCGTTACATACCACCAAAAGAAAAGAATGATAAAATCAGTCAGAAAGCCACCAAAACCTGCTCAAGATTACCACGTTATGGATAGACCAGAACAAGTCATTATTCTGCGCCTCAGAACAGGACACAATAGATTACGCAACCACATGTATACAAAATTCAAGTTGGTGAAATAGCCATGTGCACGTGTGGATTGGCGTCGCAGACAGCAGAGCACATACTCCAAGACTACCCTAAATATAACATATCTAGGCAAACCTTCTGGCCTAGAGAGACGACAGTGGAAGATAAACTCTATGGACCGCTGTGTGAACTGAAAAAGACTTAGATTCATACAAGAGACAACATTGCAGTTATAAAAATATTTCAAGCGAACGAAAGAAGAAGAAGTGTCATACAAACATCCACAGAAGTTATGTATTTCTGGTGATGTATATTTACATTATTCATTATCATCATCATCAAGCAAATAATCAGTTTTTCATAGTGATAGTAATACAGAATTGTAATTTGTTTTGACTCACAGTTATCTGTTATTTTCTTAGTGTGCATGTGTGCATGTGTGTGTGCATGTGTGTGCGTGTGTGTGTGTGTGTGTGTGTGTGTGTGTGTGTGTGTGTGTGTGTGTGTGTGTACACACACCAAGATGGGGACTTAACTAAACCAAGGAAGGGGAGTATTGTCAGGGGGAAAATATAACCTTCTCCTTCCCACTCAGAAGGGGATTTGGGGGGTGGGGGGACCAAGACCAGCTCCTTTTACCTTTTAAATGAGCCATTCTCAGCTGTACTCTTGAGTAACCAGAGGCCTAATAATAATATTTCAGGCATATAGATGTTGTCCCAAGTTTCTCTCTGGAGGGGAATGTAAAGGAATCAGAATGTTCCATGGAACTAATCACCTGCATGAGAAATAGTGACTACTGACATATTAGACAACAAGTCTGGAATCAAATTAATCATTTGACAAATCGGTTGCATGTCCAATGTCTAAAATATTCACTTCTGAAAAATTGGGTTGCTCGCCCGTAATATTATATAAATCAGTGGCAGCACCCTTTGATTTCTGACACTGTCTCTAGCTTAGAAGTTTAAAATCTGACTCTAGCTTGGAAGTTTGATATCTGTCTCTAGCTTAGAAGTTTGATATCTGTCTCTAGCTTAGAATTTTGAAATAGGTCTCTAGCTTGGAAGTTTGATATCTGTCTCTAGGTTGGAAGTTTGATATCCATCTCTAGGTTGGAAGTTTGATATCCATCTCTAGGTTGGAAGTTTGATATCTGTCTCTAGCCTGGAAGTTTGATATCTGTCTATAGCTTGGAAGTTTGATATCTGTCTCTAGCTTGGAAGTTTGATATCTGTCTCTAGGTTGGAAGTTTGATATCTGTCTCTAGCTTGGAAGTTTGATATCCATCTCTAGGTTGGAAGTTTGATATCCATCTCTAGGTTGGAAGTTTGATATCCATCTCTAGGTTGGAAGTTTGATATCCATCTCTAGGTTGGAAGTTTGATATCCATCTCTAGGTTGGAAGTTTGATATCCATCTCTAAGTTGGAAGTTTGATATCTGTCTCTAGCCTGGAAGTTTGATATCTGTCTCTAGCTTGGAAGTTTGATATCTGTCTCTAGCTTGGAAGTTTGATATCTGTCTCTAGCTTGGAAGTTTGATATCTGTCTCTAGCTTGGAAGTTTGATATCTATCTCTAGCTTGGAAGTTTGATATCTGTCTCTAGCCTGGAAGTTTGATATCTGTCTCTAGCCTGGAAGTTTTATATGTGTCTCTAGCCTGGAAGTTTGATATCTGTCTCTAGCTTGGAAGTTTGATATCTGTCTCTAGCCTGGATGTTTGATATCTGTCTCTAGCCTGGACGTTTGATATCTGTCTCTAGCCTGGAAGTTTTATATGTGTCTCTAGCCTGGAAGTTTGATATCTGTCTCTAGCCTGGACGTTTGATATCTGTCTCTAGCATGGAAGTTTTATATGTGTCTCTAGCCTGGATGTTTGATATCTGTCTCTAGCCTGGAAGTTTGATATCTGTCCACTACACTACCATGGCTCCCATGTTTGAGTACACATGATAAATTTGCTGTGATATATTCTAATAAGAGGGGAGATTGACAGTGTTGTGATTGTGACGAAGTCAATGCCCCAACCATCTCGTCTTCATACATAATCAATGTAGGAAAATTTATATATATATATATTTACGCACCTTACAACGACCGCCGAAATAAGGCGACAGCCAATCCCACTTAGTTGGCTAGAGTTGATCACAACTGTGATATTCGGCCAATTGCAAATAAGTGGCGGCCATGTGTTATTAGCAGATGGGGAGTGGACTGTAAACCTTTCAGTTGCATCACAGAATCTCTAGGAGTTGGAAGCATATCGAAGAAGGGTGGTTTCTCAATAAAACTAGTGGAAAGGAAACACCTATAGCTTGGTAAGATTTGGCCAACAGTTATCTTGTGCAATTATAAGGGCTTCATTTTGAAACAATGCTGACTCCAACAGAAGAAGCGAGCGTTCTTAAATAGAACAGAGTATGTCGATAAATTCACTGTAAACATGGTTACATTAAGTAAATGTGTTAAATAATGTATGTGTGAATTAAAAATATATTTTTTTTATAATCGTCGATCCGTATCTAAGGGTGGAATAATAATAATGTGCCAGGCGAAGCCTACCAGAATATTTACAAGATTTGCATATTTATTGAAAATGGGGAGCCATTTCGACATAACAGAAAAGAACCAAGAACGCAAGATAAGCAGCACCCTCTGCATGACGCTATATTCAGAGAAAAGGGTGACAGGCTAAAGAGGGGCAAATCATGTATGGGTCGGGCGGAAGATGTCGTCAGACAGGTCTGCAGTCTTACAAGTATCAACCCCGGCAAGGAATGGGTGCCGGTGCCTCCAGCTTTTAAGTGCACTTTCTCCTGCATTATCACACTCGACAGACGGTGCAGAGAGCAGAACCCTTCCGCTGTCAATGCAGAGGTTAACACGCTCATCTATGAACACTCAGATAGCCCCGAAGTGCTCATCTATACAGATGGATCTGTTGTAAAGCAGCAGAGAAGTGTTTGGGCATTTACAGCCCGTTCAGCGGGCCGAACTGTTCAAGAATCCAGTGGTGCCCACTCTATGACCATGAGCAGCATGACTATGAAGGTGATGGCAGTTACACAGGCTTTCATATGGCTGGAATCACAGCATTATACCAACGTGTGTGTACTAAGTGATTCAATGAGCATGATTCAGAAGGTCGAAGCTGGATCTGTACGTAGACAGTGGACTGAGTCGCTGCGGAAGTCTGTTGTCCGTAAAGTCACCATCATCTTCGTCCCGGGACATGCGGGAGTCGAGGAAAATGAACGAGCTGATAAACTGGCTGGCTCTGCACCCCCAGTAGATGGCCAGCCCATGGATCGTGCCGATGTTATTAACGTCCTCAAAGATATGGCGAGAACAGAGGACTTTGACGTCAGTGAATCCACATCACTGTCCAGGATTAAAGACTTGGGAGAAAGAATTGGCACGGCCAGACGCGAGAGGTACATCGGGAAAACAAGGCGCCTCGTCAACCAACACAGAACTGGCACTATTAGCCACCGGACGCTGATGCATATGCTGGGGGGAGGATCTGAGGACCTATGGACATGTCCGGAGTGCAATGAAGATACCCCAACTGATAACTGATAACTGATAACAGAAAAGAATGAAGCAACATGACACACACCTTGGGAAAGTAGTTAATCCGACAAGAGGATACTAAGTAATATTAATTGAATATATATATATATGTGTGTGTGTGTGTGTGGGTGGGTGGGTGGGTGGGTGGGTGGGTGTGTGTGTGTGTGGGAGAGAGAGAGAGAGAGAGAGAGAGAGAGAGAGAGAGAGAGAGAGAGAGAGAGAGAGAGAGAGAGAGAGAGAGAGAGAGAGAGAGAGAGAGAGAGAGAGAGAGAGAGAGAGAGAGAGAGAGAGAGAGAGAGAGAGAGAGAGAGAGAGAGAGAGAGGTCATACCACAACCACGTGACAATCTCAACTATTACTGTGTTCATTCAGATCTAATATTAGTTCATGCACTATAGTATATATTTCAACAGTGAGGAAAACCGTCACACCATTTGCACTATATTTCTGTTCAGCTAGAGTGACGACTGTTGATAAATCAGACCCTCCTCTTGCTGTCAAATTCCTATGAATCGCTGTAGAGTTGTCAACCTAGAAAAGGGGGACTGTTTGTAACACTAGTAGTTCAATACTGCGACTCGACAGTTGAGACAGTTCTCCACTGAAGTGAGAGTATATATCTGTTTAGGTACCACATGTTCATTTGAATTACACATGTGACCAATGAGATTGAGCATTTAAGTTTAATTTTCATGCCAGGGCATGCGAGTGTACAAGGAAATGAGCGGGCTGACAAGCTCACAGGTAAGGCTACTGAGAAAGGTGGACGCGCTATGGACCAGGCTGACATTCTGAATGCTTTACAAGAAGTAAATCATTTGCAAGAACCAAGTGATGACTGTGAATCCACAGCCATGGTCAGGATGCGAGAACAGTAAATTAAAAGATGTGTGGCCAAACAAGAACACTATGCAGGAAGCCAAAGAAGATTAATAAACCAACACAGAACTGGTTAGTTAGTTAGTTAGTCGACAGATCATCCTCATTGTACATCGAACCATTCAGTCCATAAGTGCTCGGATCCCCTCCTCAGCAAATCCCGCAGCGTGTAGCGGCTAACGACACCAGTTCTGTGTTGGTTTATCAATCTTCTTTGGCTATCTGCGTAGTGTTCTTGTTTGGCCACCCCTCTTTTAATTTGCTGTTCTCGCAGTCTGGCCATGGTTGTAGATTCACAGTCATCACTTGGTTCACGCAAAAGTCTTACTTCTCGTAGAGCATTCAGAATGTCAGCCTGGTCCATGGCGCGTCCGCCCTCCACCATAGCCTCACCTGCGAGCTTGTCAGCCCGCTCATTTCCTTGTACTCCCGCATGCCCTGGCACGAAGATGAAACTAATCTTTGCCAGCCAAGACCGCTCCAGAGGCAGCAACCATTCTCTTCGGATCGACCCCTCCTCTATCCTCTTGATCATGTTCATTGAGTCGCTAAGGAAACATGCCCTAGTGAATGTCTGTGTCTCGAGCCATGTTATTGCTTTACTTACTGCCATGACTTCCATAGTCAGGCTACTTGTGGTTTCAGTGAAAGCACCAGAGTCCTCCTTCACAATTCTCCCTCCGGTCCGAGCCCTAAAGGCCTATGAGCTTCTCACATGTCGGATGACCGACCCATCTGTGTAGATGACAGCATCACCGTCTAGCGAATTCTCGAAAATCAACGCTTGTACCTCAGCCTCCACAGCAGCCGGATTTTCTTGTCTGCATTTTCTATCTAGTTGGATGCAAACTGAAAAGGATGTACAGAAATCTGTTGGCACTTGTACCCACTCCTCGCCAGGTTCTAAGTCCTCAAGTGAACACACCTATTGAAGAGTGTCTTTGGCTTGACCCATCCACGACCTTCCTCTTTTTAACCTGCTGCCCTTCACCTTCCAAATTTCACTATGCAGTGGGTGTAGTGAGTTTGCGTTAACTCTGAGGTATGCGCGTGCTCTGCAAATTTGTTATCTTTCTTCAATTGTTGGAAAATCAAGAAGGTAGCGCATCGCCCTGCATGCTGTATCTCTTGTACATCCAAGAATAATGCGCATAGCTTCATTCTGTATCCTTTCCATCCTTTCTATCTGCTTAGGCCTGAGAGTCAGGATGGCCATCGCATACTCAAAAACAGACATGACCAACCCCTCGTACAGAAGACATAGATGGCGCTGCTCACAGTTTGCTGCCGCCATCATCTGCATGGCAGCCAAACCCCACTTGGCCTTTGTTATCACCTGGTCTAGGTGCTCATTATAAGCAAGGCTTCGATCAAAACGTATCCCCAGGTAATTTATTGCCTGCGTACTGTCCACAGTCTTTCCACATTCACCAGTTGTCGCTATGTATGTAATTTCAGGGATTGCTGTAGCTTTCAACTCTGATAGAAGCTACATCCAACAGCAACAACTACAACCTATCAACAACCAACAAGCAATGAAACATAACGCCCTGTGTGTTTCTACTTGGCTTACTTGCCATTCTTGAGCAGTGTCTCAGCAATAATGTTAAGTGCGTGATCGTACAAACATTAACTAAAGCTTAATACTGACAATGGTCAGCCATTATATAAACAATCCTAGTCAAGTACAATAAAAATCACACACTAGCAATGCCTGAATTCAGTCAATTAGCTAGGAAACTTGTGCACTTCAGAGTCGCCGGAGGAAGAGAAGCAGAGAAGAGAACTGGAAGCACATGACTGCCAGCAGGGAGGGCAGGAGGCTGAAATAAGTGGCCTGACACCTGTCTGCCCTTCTTACACTTACTGAGTTGAGTTAAGAACCAACATCACTGCACTCAGGACATTCCCATACGTGCTCCGTTCCCTCGTTCAACAGCCAGCGAAGAGTCTCACTACTAACCGTTCCCACCGCTTACACTTACTATCATAAGTAAACCAAAGCAGTAGTGTTAGAGTCAGTGATTTAACTAATAACATTGTACACATTAGTAAAGTAACTTTCTGACCAGGAGATCAATAATCAGACATTACATCCAAAAGTATCTATAGCAAGTTAGGAAGCTGTGGAAGTGTCTAAATATTAATGTTGGGTCGGTGAGAGCGAATGAGTGAGCTGGAGAGTGAATGAGTGAGAGTGTCTGTGTGTGGGAGTGAATGAGTGTGAGTGAATGAGTGAGAGTGAATGAGTGAGCGTGAGAGTGAATGAGTGAGCGTGAGAGTGAATGAGTGAGCGGGAGAGTGAATGAGTGAGCGGGAGAGTGAATGAGTGAGCGGAAGAGTGAATGAGTGAGCGGGAGAGTGAATTAGTGAGAGTGAATGAGTGAGCGGGAGAGTGAATGATTGAGCGGGAGAGTGAATGCGGGAGAGTGAATGAGTGAGCGTGAGAGTGAATGAGTGAGCGTGAGAGTGAATGAGTGAGCGTGAGAGTGATTGAGTGAGCGTGAGAGTGAATGCGTGAGAGTGAATGAGTGAGAGTGAATGAGTGAGCGTGAGAAGGAATGAGTGAGCGTGAGAGTGAATCAGTGAGCGGGAGAGTGAATGATTGAGCGTGAGAGTGAATGAGTGGGCGTGTGAGTAAATGAGTGAGCGTGAGAGTGAATGAGTGAGCAGCAGAGTGAATGAGTGAGCGGGACAGTGAATGAGTGAGCGTGAGAGTGAATGAGTGAGCATGAGAGTGAATGAGTGAGAGTGAATGAGTGAGTAGGAGAGTGAATGATTGAACGGGAGAGTGAATGAGTGAGCGGGAGAGTGAATGAGTGAGTGGGAGAGTGAATGAGTGAGCGGGAGAGACAGAATGAGTGAGAGTGAATGAGTGAGTGGGAGAGTGAATGAGTGAACGGGAGAGTGAATGAGTGAGCGGGAGAGTGAATGAGTGAGAGTGTGTGTGTGTGAGTGAATGAGTGAGAGTGAGAGAGAGAGAGAGAGAGAGAGAGAGAGAGAGAGAGTGTGTGTGTGTGTGTGTGTGTGTGTGTGTGTGTGTGTGTGTGTGTGTGTGTGTGTGTGTGTGTGTGTGTGTGTGTGTGTGTGTGTGTGTGTGTGTGTGTGTGTGTGTGTGTGTGTGTGTGTGTGACGCGCTGGCATCACTACTTTTACGTCACATACTTTTTATGTACACATTTTTCTCCATGTTTAGCCTTGTTTATGTTTACAACATTCATTTCACAATGTTTATTTTTCTTCCTATGTAAATGTATAATGCTCTTGATGAACGAAAGACGAGTGATTGGAAGGGCCGAATGTAAGACGGGCCTGCGCGCCCAATTTGTGACCCTAATAAAGTTGATTTGATTTGATTTTGATTTGTTGGTGCAGCATTCTGTGGAGCTCATTCCATATTTTCTAAATAAATGCCTTTTGTAGATTGAGATTTTAAAAACAAAGAATCTGTTGTAATATTAGCTAAGATTAGATAGTTAGTTAGTTAGTTAGTCGACAGATCATCCTCGTTGCACATCGAACCAATCAGTCCATAAGTGCTCGGATCCCCTCCTCAGCAAATCCTGCAGCGTGTAGCGGCTAACGACGCCAGTTCTGTGTTGGTTTATCAATCTTCTTTGGCTTCCTGCGTAGTGTTCTTGTTTGGCCACCCCTCTTTTAATTTGTTCCTCCCGCAGTCTGGCCATTGTTGTAGATTCACAGTCATCACTTGGTTCTCACAAAGGTCTCACTTCTCGTAGAGCATTCAGAATGTCAGCCTGGTCCATGGCGCGTCCGCCCTCCACAGTAGCCTCACCTGCGAGCTTGTCAGCCCGCTCATTTCCTTGTACTCCCGCATGACCTGGCACGAAGATGAAACTAATCTTTGCCAGCCGAGACCGCTTCAGAGGCAGCA
The DNA here is from genome assembly GCA_963921405.1 of Cepaea hortensis. Taxonomy (NCBI): domain Eukaryota; kingdom Metazoa; phylum Mollusca; class Gastropoda; order Stylommatophora; family Helicidae; genus Cepaea; species Cepaea hortensis. The sequence goes on along the minus strand of OY992887.1, from coordinate 103,406,746 downwards.
ACCATTCTCTTTGGATCGACCCCTCCACTATCCTCTTGATCATGTTCATTGAGTCGCTAAGGAAACAGGCCCTAGTGAATGTCTGTGTCTCGAGCCATGTTATTGCTTTACTTACTGTCATGACTTCCATGGTCAGGCTACTTGTGGTTTCAGTGAAAGCACCAGAGTCCTCCTTCACAATTCTCCCTCCGGCCCGAGCTGTAAAGGCCCATGAGCTTCTCACATGTCGGACGACCGACCCATCTGTGTAGATGACCGCGTCACCGTCTAGCGAATTCTCGAAAATCAACGCTTGTACTTCAGCCTCAACAGCAGCCGGATTTTCTTGTCTGCATTTTCTATCTAGTTGGATGCAAACTGAAAAGGATGTGCAGAAGTCTGTTGGCACTTGCACCCACTCCTCGCCAGGTTCTAAGTCCTCAAGTGAACACACCTGTTGAAGAATGTCTTCGGCTTGACCCATCCACGACCATCCTCTTTTTAACCTGCTGCCCTTCACCTTCCTAATTTCACTATGCAGTGGATGTTGTGTGTTTGCGTTAATTCTGAGGTAGGCGTGTGCCCTGCAAACTTGTATTCTCTCTTCAATGGTTGGAAAATCAAGAAGGTAGCGCATCGCCCTGCATGCTGTATCTCTTGTACATCCAAGAATAATGCGCATAGCTTCATTCTGTATCCTTTCCATCCTTTCTATCTGCTTATGGCTGAGAGTCAGGATTGCCATTGCATACTCCAAAACAGACATGACCAGCCCCTCGTACAGAAGACATAGATGGCGCTGCTCACAGTTTGCTGCCGCCATCACCCACATCGCTGCCAAACCCCGCTTGGCCTTTGTTATCACCTGGTCTATGTGCACATTATAAGCAAGGCTTCGATCAAACCGTATCCCCAGGTAATTCATTGCCTGCGTTCTTTCCACCGTCTCTGAACACAGCATTACAGTTGGTGTTGGATTGTTGACAATATGATTATTCAACGAGAACCAAGTCACTGTTGTCTTTGTTGGGTTGACCATTGCCCCAGCTTCATCACACCAAGTACTTATGCGGTTGAGTTCGGTTTGTAGTTCCACAGCAACCTCCTCTCTATCCTTACCCTGACGATACACTAAAACATCATCGGCATACGACAATGTCCTGCCAGGTCCAGTGATCTGCTCACTGGTGATTCTCACTGTGTAGGCGTTGAACAGTACCGGAGATAATGGTGATCCCTGTGGTAGGCCAGGATATATTGTTGTTGGTTCCGAAGTCCAACTGCCACATCTAAAAACTACTTTCCGTTGGTAGAGGGCTGCAGCGATCCAACTAAGGAGGAATGGACTTACGTTTAGTTCAAGAAGCTGAAACATCAAAAAATCCAGTGGTACTCTGTTGTATGCGTCCTCAAGATCAATCGCTGCAGCAACGGTTTCAGTGCCTGAGTGGAAACCTTCATAGACATCATGGGCAAAGACTGCTGCATTGGTCCAGGTTTCTCTTTTTGGACGGTACCCACCCAGGGTAGGTGGGAAAACACCTTGCCTCTCTAGTTGGCTTGATATTTTCCTGGCAATTACCTTCTCCAGCAGCTTGCCTATTGTATTCTGCATGGTTATAATTCGATATCCCTGAATTTTTTTGTGGTCTTTGTCAGGTTTCGGCAAGGGAATCAGATAGCTGTATAACCATTCCTCCTTGATGCTAGCACTCCCTATACTGTTGTTGTACATGTCTGCTAGTTTCTCTAGCTCATTGTCGGTACACCTATTTATGTCGTCGTATCTTATGCCATCAGGACCTGGAGCACTGTTTTTTGATCGTCGAAGCACAGCCTTGATTTCTTTCACTGTCACTGTGTCTTCATCCGAAGTGTTCTGGGCCTTGCATCTGTCTGAGGTGACCTCCTTGGCCAAATTTCGGCCTCCCATCTCTGTCTGGTTGCTCTGCTCAAGGTAGCGTTCAAAGAGGGCTTTGCCCTTGTCCTCGTCAGTCCTCTGCCAGGTGAGGTCAGCACCTTGGAAGTCAGAAATGCTCTTATTCTTGACTACACCACTCATGCTTTTATGTAGTCGCCAGAACAATTTCAGTGACTTGTCTGTGCTTACTCTTTGACACACCTCTGCCCATTTTTCGCTTTTAACCACCGTGACCAGTTTTTTGAAACAGCTTACTTTTGTGTGCATCTCTCTTTCTAAGTGTAAGCAGGGACTAGGATGACCAGCTCTGTTCTTCTTGGCATTTTGCCATCTCCTTACAGCACTACGCTTATCCACCCAAGCCTTCTCCACCTCGAAACTCCACCACGGTGGCTGCTCCCAGCTTTTTTTCCTGCCCTGAAACGTTCTGCGCTTGTCACGTCTTATTTTACTCACCACATCTTGCCCTGTACTGTCATACTGGAACGTCTTTACCTTTAGCTTGTGCTGCCTGGTTCTGCCTTTCTCCACCAATATGCTGCACGGGTGGTGGTCGCTGCCATGGTGTCCTAGGACACCCCATCTACACACTGTAGTGAGTGAAGGTGAAACTAGCGCCAGATCAATAGCACTGTCCTCATCGCCTGGACGGCTTGCTGTCCTGGTGACACAGCCACTGTTAATACAAACCAGGTCGATGGTTTCCAGTGCAGTCTCGAGCTCCTCCCCTTGTGTATTGGAGGAAGTGTTTCCCCATGCTCTGCCTTTAGCGTTGAAGTCACCACAGAAAATAACATTTCTCTCGTGGCCTAATATGCCACTTAAGCACTGCCACTTCTGGGCGTCCATACTCGCATTGCGGGCATAAACATTAACCAACACGAATGGTATACTGGAATGAACTCTCAACGCCTGTATTTGTATATCGTCACTGTCCCAACTGGACATGTCTAGCTCTGACGCCACCATGCTGTCGCGAACGAGAATCGCCGTTCCCAGATGTCGTCTGTTGTAGAAACATTTGAAGCCGGCAATTCGGAGTAGCTGATCGCCCAGTCTCGTCTCCTGGAGTGCAACAATGTCGTTCCTGTAAACTAGGGTTTCTAAAATAGAGCCCCGTTGTTTTACACTGGCACAGTTCCAATATAGAATACGGATATTCCTGAGTCCTAGACGGTGACACTTGGAGTCTAAAACGCCTCAAACCACCGCGCTTACCTTGCTTCTTTGTCCCTGCGCGGCTACCACTCCGCTTCGTTATGTTGACTGCTGACTGCTCGGAAAAAACACATTCTTCCGCCATGTTGAAAAAACGTAAACACAGACTGAGAAAACCACACATGCTGCTGAAAATTCACTCAAGGATGGCTTCGCTCGATGCACGAACTCCGTAGCACCCGCGCAGATCTTGAGTAGAAACTCCTGGTTTTACATCCTGGCACACCAATTACACGCAAGAGATGAATAAATCCATCCCCTACGCGAAAAAGTTAACGAACACAAAACAACACGACCGTCCGTCGCCATCTTGAAACCGGAAGTCGAGCTAAGATTAGATGATAGAATGTATGTGACTGAATGAAAGATTGTAACTTTATTATTAGTCTGTCTATCTCCATATTGTGAGACACTGTAAGATTAAAGGATCTTTTACTTCCCAGGCATACATAGCAGGACAACTAGGTATGTAATCTGTATCTTAATTATTGCTGTCAACATTACCTTTCTTAGCCTGGTCACTGTTAGAGTACTTGATCATTTCTGGGGTCTATAATTTCATACGGCAAGATCATGAGCCATTCTATCTTGTCTTCAGCAGTGAACAGTCTTTCTATTTCTGAAAGATTACTTGTCACTACTTTGAATGAGAAACTATCAGATAGCTAGCGCTATGATACAGTGATATGTGGGAAGATTGACAGTGTTGTTATAACTGGGATGATTGACAATATTGTAATAACAGCGGAGATCAAAAGTGTTGTGATAACTGAGAAGAATGACAGTGTTGTGATAACTGGGAATATTACCAGTGTTGTAGCTTGGAACATTGACAGTATTATGAAAACTGGGAAGATAAAGTGTTGTGATGACTGGAAACATTGGCAGTGTTGTGATATCTGGGAAGATTGACAGTGATGTAATAACTGGGCAGACTGACAGTGTTGTTATAACTGGGATGATTGACAATATTGTAATAACAGTGGAGATCAAAAGTGTTGTGATAACTGAGAAGAATGACAGTGTTGTGATAACTGGGAAGATCAAGTGTTGTGATGACTAGAAACATTGACAGTGTTGTGATATCTGGGAAGATTGACAGTGATGTAATAACTGGGCAGACTGACAGTGTTGAGATTGTCACAGAACGCTGCTTTACCATCCCATAACACTTTCCCTGTCTACAAATCTGACGGGCAAATTAGAGAAATAACAAATTAATCACGCTGCTCTATGGTTATCTAGCCTTGATGTAAGATTACTCGCAACGACAGCAAGTAAACAAAATGGTCTGCTTGAGACACAACCTATTGTTAGACAAGCAGTCGGTGTTATCCCAGAGTGGTAAACCTCAATCTAATCGCACATGGACATGGTCTGGTGACTACGTGAGACCGACCTGTGACTGGGAACTCTCAACAAACATAAGGTGTGGAATATGTAACTGATCCATAGCTGGCAATTAAAACCGCCCAGGTGTGAAACTAATGCAGGTAGAAGTGTCAAGACCCAGAAGTGTCAAGACCCAGATGTGCCACCGACCGCGAAGGCTGACTGCCTTTTGAAACAGATTGAGTGTTGACAATTAAAAGAGGACTGTCTGAATTGAAATTACACGGACTGGAGACTGGCCACGGCCGGTCGGAGATTACAACAGTCAATGGTGTGAACCAGACAAGCAGATTAAATGAAGGCAATTAACACCACAGGAATGTGAGCATTGAATTGGGGTGGGGAGATAAGGAAGAATATATATGCTAGAAGATTTGGCTGTTCAAATCAGACTAAGTCAGATATTTGAACAGGTATGAATTATCTCAATATATACATTCTGTATTAATAATAATATGTATGATTCGTAGATTGTCCTTATGAATATTATTTCTTAGTACCTATTCAAGTCTATTAGCCCTTTACAGGGTGGACCGGCCATTTCCGTCCGATACGTTAAACGGGCAAAACATCTCAAACCGACCGATACTATTATGCATTGTAAAAACGCGATCTCTCGGCTTTCCGACACTTCCGATGGCTACTTTTGCTTTCGCTGATAGCTTGACAACGTGGCTGCCATTTGTAAAGCGCATACTATGAATTTGAATGGACTTTTGCGGACTTTTTTTTAAATAGTTTTCGGGGTTTTTATGCTGTTATTCAAAACGGATTTCGGCGATTCTTCAAGTGATAGCCGAGATTTCGCTCTGTTCAATTTAAGTGACATTAAAGGGCATGAAGTTGACTATTAATCGGAGCTAGATATCAGTGCAAAGCGTTACTTTGCATTAGCAGTCTGAGTCTGATTTTAAAGAAAGTGATTATGATTCTGAAAATGTGTTTGTAAATTGTCGTATAGATGACGGAAAATCACAAACAACATGCCGTATTTCGTAAATATTTGTGTTCATATATGGATTACCAACAACAATCACGTGAGTAACATATTCTGCATGCTTTTCCCTTCATTGTGTTGTTTATTTAACTAAAATTGGTTGACTAACACCTTATTTGTGATGTTATTACTAACGAGACCCGAAATTTTACCGAACCTGAAAAAATCTTGCCCGTTCAGGGCTACAAAACGGACAAGCGTCTGCCCTGTAAAGGGTTAGATGTACTGACTTTCAGTCAATGTCTGACTCTGGTTACTTTCAAGGAGAGTTAGTATTTTTTTTCACTTGTCTGTATAGTTGTGTTACTATGTCATTCTTACTATAACAAAGAGGAACCTTAGGTTAGGCAGATTTTGGCTATGGTCTGAATATATTGTTTACTTTCATGTGTCTTGTCAGATGCTTGTCTTTTCTATTTGAACTAGCCTGGTCACCTTTTGTTGTGTGCATTCATTGTACAGAATATAGTCAATTGACTATATTTATTTTACTTCTTACCACAGCAGTGGCAAAGTAGTGACTAAACTGGGTAGACTAGCAATGTGGCTGTCCTGTGTAGTTACTTCAGTGAGACTTGTTTATATGTCTCCTTTTGTATGTATACCATATTATTACTAACTCACTGTTATGGCATTTGTAGGAATAACATTATATGTCTATTGTAAATTAGTATACTTTATGGGTATTTGAAGTTTGAGATGCAATTTGTCATGTGGTACTCACCAGGAGGAACTGGGTGTTGTGCTATGGTGCTCTTATGTGCAGCGGCATACTGTTTATTGATTGTGGATGAAGCAGAGGCATAGTAGTGCAGACCTTACCCACAATCGGTATTGGGTGTAGGGTGCGCTTAGCCCTTTCAGTGTGTGGTGAACGAGTGGTCACAGTAACTCACGGAGGCCTATCACAGAGACTGATCATGGCACGTAAGCCTGGAGATCAGGTACTATTATGATATCACTACCGACCTTTTGATCTGCTAAACCAATGGTTGAAAGGAGCGGCTGTGAGGAACTGCATGTCTGAATGAATTAGTGACATAGACTTAGGACAATTAATTCCTCATTATGGGACGTTATAAGGGATGGCAGGATTTGTAAACTACAGTTGTGTTAGACTGGAAAAGTCCTTCCGAGACTAGAGAGTAGGATAGAGAGATAGAGGGAGAAGGAGGAGAGTTAACGTAGTAAAGCTGGAAGACAGATTCTGTCAGACTGGTCATTGTATATGGGGGTGATAGAATGTATGTTTTATTTAGGATTGTACTGATGTATAACTAGATAATACACATTCTTGATTATCTCTTCCAAGCTCTCAACAGGAGCCCAGGCTTTCCCGTGCAGTGACACCGAGGAACCTGAAGGTGTCAGGACGGACTGTTGTTCCGACCACCGACCGGCTGTGCTAATCTGAACACAGCTGCTGTTTGTTTATCTCACTTGTAACCCGGACACAGATCCAGACAGGATACAAGTAACATTAAAGTTACGTAATGATTTTCATCATGTCACCAATACATTGTTGAGTAGCCTAAAAATCTATAGGTCACCATCATCATATTGCCAACCATCATTTGTGTAATGATTAAGGAAAGACAATAAATGATTGTAATTTGTTTTAACTCATAGTTCAGTTGTTATACTTTTGTTTTCCAAGGGACACAATTGCCTTTTTTTTACCTTGGTGGGGGTTTAATTACATAATAGGGAGGGGAAACAGTCAGGGGAGACAAACCTGCACTGGCTAGTAGTTCATTTGTAGACATAAACCTAGTCATCTAACCTTCTTCTTCCCACTCCTTGGGGGATATCCATAACATTCATCTTTGTTTATGAGCCACTTGTCGCTGTACCCTTGAATATCCATGGGCTTAATCTGTAGCTCAGCCATATAGATATTGTCATGACTCAGTTTCTGACAAACCGGAGTTGCTTGCCAGTGATAATACATCAGCTTGGTGGAGGCACACCCCCACTTCTGACAGTGATAGCTGGGAAGATTGACAATGTTAGGAAGTAAAAACAACCTGTTAGGGTTTATAGAGCTGTACTGAAGATGATCAGCAATCAAACCTAACATGAACATAGAGGGCAGATTTTGTGGTGGTACTTGATCACCAGTATCACTCTTCATATCATATGATGATGATGATGATGTTATGACTGAAGTATCCAATGAAAATTGCTTAGTACTGTATTAGTTCATCAGCAATAATAATAAGTTTCCATTTTTGTCCATGATGTTTTAAAGATGATGTTCTTACCTTGTGGTCGTCAAACTGAAGATTTTTTATGGCATCACTTAAAAAATAGATGTATCCATTTACTGCATAGTAACCACCACCTTTCATTTCAACGTTTTCTCTTTGTGCAAGGTCATAATTGATTGTGTAGTACCTCACATCTGTATTATTTTTCTGCAAAGGGAAATAGCATTGGTAAATTATATCAATTATGATCACAATAAATAACCACCAACATAAATGGAATTCAATTGACTCTGACAATGCAGTTTGATGATGTGGGCTTCACCTATCCCCTTGCTCAAATGTAGCACACATGAAATCAGATGCATGATACACTAAACACCCTTGACGAATGATATAACAATTAAATCTACAAATTCATAGGGGGAAAGACAAAGACAGTGAGAATAAATCAAGTAAATGATAATTTAATTTCAATTGGGGAAATCTGACTGCAAATCGTGGAATCATACACATATTTAGGTAGCATTGTAGATAAAGATGAGAAATCTAATTGCAAGAGGCGGAATCATACACATATTTAGGCAGCAATGTAGACACAGATGGGGGAATCTGACTGCAAGATGTGAAATCATACATATATAAGTGGCGTTCATTTGAAATCTGTTCGTGCCACACCACACGTAATTGCATACGTTGTACATGATCATGTCACAGTCATGTGATAAGTACTGATCAATGAATAAAAGAGCACGTGCTTATTGTTCCATGATGCATAGGTTCTGTTTCTGACCATAAGGAATAAGTTGGAAGAAAATGATTAGATGTTAAAAGTTAAATTCTAACATGTAAATAAAATAAAATAAGTGAGAACAATTGCCAGCGTCACTATAAAAGATAAAAATAGACATGACATCATAAACACAGAACATGATCAAGGTTGGGGATTTTAAAATTTCTTTTACTGATATGAGCTGCCAGGTTGACTCAGTCTAAAACTGATGCCTGAAAATGTTCAGGGAAATATAGGTGACCGCAGAGATATAGACCACATCACTTATCAAGTGCCAATTGGTTTAACAATATGGGGCGTATACCATATGCCTCATGGCATGAAAAGGGCTCTTTTATTTCACACGTTCATGCGACCCGACCTTCACCCTATAACAAGATTAACTGTTTTCCACTGCAATATGTTTCTACCACATAATAAAATAAACTAATAGTTTGTCATGTTACAGTGAAAATTTGTATTCTATCTGACTGTAAAATTAACTTACTTTTTCTACGTGCAATTCAACCAGATTTCCTTGGAGATTGTAACATAAGTTATCTGGTGGAGTCATTTGACATTCTCCAGCCACGATGTATTGATGAAGAATCTTCTTTATTTTGTAGTCGTCGTTTAAAATTTTTTCAAATTCAGTGTCGTTTATCACTTTTCTACATAATAGAAAACAGAAACAGCATCAAGCAATGCAAATAGCAATAGTTTCAAAGATATAAAATCTTCTTTCTGTGCTGTTTCCAAAACTTAAAATCATCAATGGAGACATTGAAATATCACTTTTTTTGGGCGTTCGCTCACTTTGAACTAAAGCATAAGCCATATACCTACTACTACTTCTAGTGGAAGGGACTGATTTTTACAAGTGGATTAGCTTTCCCTATTACCAGTGTCCCATGCCATCAAGCAAACCCCGACTTAGGAAGTAATTGTAATTTACGTCCCCAAGTCAAGAACAAAATATCAATATTTTAGTCCAACTGACCAGTGTAGGGGTTGAACCCGCTACCTTAGCATCAGCAAACTAGATGTTTAAGAATGAGCGCCCTTGTCCATTTGGCCATGCTGACGTCTTCATACGCTTTGAATACCATGTTTCTATAATTTATAACAATGAGAACTATTCAAAAGAAGTATGGAGGAGATTTACCAAAGCAATGCAGAGTAAACAGCAAGGCACAGTATCAGGAGACAAATATACATAAACATTTTGTGAACATGTATCTTTCTTGTGGCATGCTCACAATGTGACCAGTGCCACATCAGTCATGGACAATCTTAAAATCAATTTAAAAAAAAAAAAAATGGAGGCGTCTGATCTTATACATTACAGAAAAATTCTTAGAATACCATAGATGAAGAAGAAAAATACTGCCATTTTAAAAGATGTGAACATTGAAAAACACTGGATGATAGATAGTATGTTTCAGAAACTGAAAAACACTGGATGACAGACAGCATCATGTTTCAGAAACTGAAAAACACTGGATGATAGACAGCTTCAAGGTTTAGAAACTGAAATGCTTTGATTATATTAACTGATTAAGTGCCATGGGATGATTAATCTTCTTATACGACTTCCCATATCTGCAATGGGCTTATATACAGTAGTTTTCATATGCAATCCCTTTAATTTGTTGTATAATACAACATGTCTGCTACCATATTAGCAACTTTTAAGTCATAACTGTGACACACCTCTACATCCTATTTTCCGCCATTCATTTTTGTTTGGTCCAAACCCACTTTTTGTTTGGCACTGAATCGGTTAAACATCACAATGGCTTAGAAAATAATAATAGTGATGTAAATCATCATTCCTGGAAGATGAGGCAAGGTTTGACCAACAGGAAGATGGACACAGGTCAGTGAAGATACCACGGGTGTGAAAATGCTTGAGACGGGGGGAGTTGGCAACGGGTCAAGAATATTACAAGTGAGTTATGAAGAGAGTGATGTTCTGCAAAAGACTTTTTATGTAATGATGATAATGCCCTGGTTACATGCCATTCATCCGATGCTATGAACAGGATTTGCAATCCTGCATACAGAATTCGAAGAACAACTGCAAAAGATTTGAAAGCTTACTCCTTGTGTTGGTTTTCATACAATGGTATAAGCATAAGTCGTTCAGAAAACAATGGCAAACTGCTGAATGTTAAATTGCCTAGTAAATCACAAACTGCCAAAAAATGCTGGGGTTGACTGTGATGTCCTATAAAGGATATGTGAAACAAGAGGTCATGATTCAGCACAGCACATACATACTGGCTGGGATTAGTCCTGGGTTGGTTATGTTAACAATGTTACATCAGCAATGTCACGTCAGCAATATCAGATCATCAATGTTACGTCAGCAATGGCAGGTCAGTAATATCATATCAGCAGTGTTACATCAGCAATGCCACGTCAGCAATGCCACATCAAGAAAGTCACATCAACAATGGCACATTAGCAATGTCACATCAACAATGACACATCAGCAATGTCACATCAACAATGGCACATCAGCAATGTCACTTCAACAATGACACATCAGCAATGTCACATCAGCAACGACACATCAGCAATGTCACATCAGCAATGTCACATCAACAATGTCACATCAGCAATGACATCAACAATGTCACATCAGCAATGTCACATCAACAATGACACATCAGCAATGTCACATCAACAATGTCACATCAGCAATGTCACATCAGCAATGACACATCAGCAATATCACATCAACAATGACACATCAGCAATGTCACATCAGCAATGGCACATCAGCAATGTCACATCAGCAATGTCACGTCAGCAATATCACATCAGCAATATCACATCAGCAATGTCACATCATCAATGTCACATCAGCAATGTCACATCAACAATGACACATCAGCAATATCACATCAGCAATGTCATGTCAGCAATGTCACATCAGCAATGTCACATCAACAATGTCACATCAGTAATATCACATCAGCAATATCACGTCAGCAATATCATGTCAACAAAGACACATCAGCAATATCATGTCAGCAATATCACATCAGCAATGTCACATCAGCAATGTCACATCAGCAATGTCACATCAGCAATGTCACATCAACAATGACATATCAGCAATATCACGTCAGCAATATCACATCAGCAATGTCACATCAACAATGTCACATCAGCAATGTCACATCAGCAATGGCACATCAGCAATGTCACATCAACAATGTCACATCAACAATATCACATCAACAATGGCACATCAACAATGTCACATCAACCATGGCACATCAGCAATGTCACATCAACAATATCACATCAGCAATATCACATCAACAATGTAACATCAGCAATGTCACATCAGCAATGTCACATCAACAATGACACATCAGCAATATCATGTCAGCAATATCATGTCAGCAATGTCACATCAGCAATGTCACATCAACAATGACACATCAGCAATATCACGTCAGCAATATCATGTCAGCAATATCATGTCAGCAATGTCACATCAGCAATGTCACATCAACAATGTCACATCAGCAATGTCACATCAACAATGACACATCAACAATGACACATCAGCAATATCAAGTCAGCAATATCACGTCAGCAATGTCACATCAGCAATGACACATCAACAATGGCACATCAGCAATGTCACATCAGCAATGTCACATCAACAATGGCACATCAACAATGGCACATCAGCAATGGCACATCAACAATGTCACATCAACAATGTCACATCAACAATGGCACATCAACAATGGCACATCAGCAATGGCAATTCAGCAATGTCACATCAGCAATGACACATCAGCAATGCCACATCAGCAATGCCACATCAGCAATGCCACATCAGCAATGCCACATCAGCAATGCCACATCAGCAATGTCACATCAGCAATGGCACATCAGCATGGCACATCAATAATGGCACATCAGCAATGGCACATCAGCAATGGCACATCGGCAATGGCACATCGGCAATGGCACATCGGCAATGACACATCAGCAATGCCACATCAGCAATGCCACATCAGCAATGCCACATCAGCAATGTAACATCAGCAATGTCTCATCAGCATGGCACATCAGCAATGTCACATCAGCAATGGCACATCAACAATGTCACATCAGCAATGGCACATCAGCAATGACACATCAGCAATGACACATCAGCAATGGCACATCAGCAATGGCACATCAGCAATGACACATCAACAATGACACATCAGTAATGTTATGTCAGCAATGTCATGACAATAATGACAAGTTAACCATGTCATGTCAGCAATGGCACATCAATAATGGCACATCAGCAATGTCAGGTCAGCAATGGCACATCAGCAATGTCAGGTCAGCAATGTCACATCAACAGTGTCACATCAACAGTGTCACATCAGCTGTTTCATGTAAGCAATGTCACATCAGCATTGTCATGTCAACAAGTCATGTTGACAGACTCCAGCCCAATGACCAAAGAATAGTTCACATGGATCAACCATATTTATACACATATTTGCTACATACGTACATGTAAAAATTACTGAATTCTACTTTTATCGTTTTATCGTTTCTTTACTTATTCAGTCTCTCGGTAGAGATTTGTTCGCAGCAGACGAGCATAATCTCCGGTGGGCCTATTCTCGCTGGTCGCGAGATCCGCACAGTGGAAGTATGGGAGATTTGCTTGCAAATCGACAGGCAATATCTCCTGCGGTAGCTATGGCGGGCCTATTCCCGCTGGTCGCGGGGACCGCTATAAGTCAGGTGGGGAGTCTGACGATAGTGCACGCTTTACACAGGTCCGGACACTTGTGATTGACAGATGTGCGCGCCCTCATGGTCCGGGCTCGTACAAGGCCCTCACCTGTGGGACATGGCTGAACGCCTCTAAGCCGGGTCCCTTGGGTGTCAGGGTCTGGCCATAACTCGCCACCGGCTTGTGGTGGTGAGGTCTCGGTGGATTGACGCTGAGCCGCCAGCGTCTGCAGCCTACCTTGTGCCAGACGTATTGGTTACCCATTCCTCTGGAATACACAAGACTAGGCCGAGAGAGAGATCATGTCGTTTGGGCATCACATGATCTCTGAAGCTCTGCCCAGACATTGTGATGGAATATTGGCCACATTCTACTCACATACTTTGGTCTGTCAAGACTGCAAGGTGTCTACTACATGTAAAAATGTAGCGGTAACCCCATGACAGAAACCACCATTGAGGTGTAACTTGTCAGGCATTCATAAACTTTAGTCAATGCCGATTGCATTCCTCACAACTGTTTCTACCCAATCTCCAGAAAATCTTTACATGATCTGACACTCATTTCACAATGATTGGATGACCCCATGTTTGACTGATCAGAAACATTCCCATTTCACTATGACTGGATGACCCCATGTTTGACTGATCAGAAACATTCCCATTTCAAAATGATTGGATGACCCCTTGTTTGACTGATCAGAAACCTTCATATTTCACTATGACTGGATTACCCCATGTTTGACTGATCAGACACATTCCCATTTCACAATGATTGGAAGACCCCATGTTTGACTGATCAGAAACATTCCCATTTCACAATGATTGGAAGACCCCATGTTTGACTGATCAGAAACATTCCCATTTCACAATGATTGGATGACTCCATGTTTGACTGATCAGAAACATTCCATTTCACAATGATTAGATGACTCCATGTTTGAATGATCAGAAACATTCCCATTCCATAATAATTGGATGACCTCTTGTTTGACTGATCAGAAACCTTCATATTTCACTATGACTGGATGACCCCATGTTTGACTGATCAGACACATTCCCATTTCACAACGATTGGATGACCCCTTGTTTGACTGATCAGAATCATTCCCATTTCACTATGATTGGATGACCCCGTGTTTGACTGATCAGAAACATTCCCATTTAACAATGATTAGATGACTCCATGTTTGACTGATCAGAAACATTCCCATTTCACTATGACTGGATTACACCATGTTTGACTGATCAGAAACATTCCCATTTCAAAATGATTGGATGACCCCTTGTTTGACTGATCAGAAACCTTCATATTTCACTATGACTGGATGACCCCATGTTTGACTGATCAGACACATTCCCATTTCACTATGACTGGATGACCCCATGTTTGACTGATCAGAAACATTCCCATTTCACTATGATTGGATGACCCCATGTTTGACTGATCAGAAACATTCCCATTTCACTATGATTGGATGACCCCATGTTTGACTGATCAGAAAAATTCCCATTTCACAATGATTGGAAGACCCCATGTTTGACTGATCAGAAACCTTCATATTTCACTATGACTGGATGACCCCATGTTTGACTGATCAGACACATTCCCATTTCACAATGATTGGATGACCCCTTGTTTGACTGATCAGAATCATTCCCATTTCACTATGATTGGATGACCCCGTGTTTGACTGATCAGAAACATTCCCATTTAACAATGATTAGATGACTCCATGTTTGACTGATCAGAAACATTCCCATTTCACTATGACTGGATGACCCCATGTTTGACTGATCAGAAACATTCCCATTTCAAAATGATTGGATGACCCCTTGTTTGACTGATCAGAAACCTTCATATTTCACTATGACTGGATGACCCCATGTTTGACTGATCAGACACATTCCCATTTCACTATGACTGGATGACCCCATGTCTGACTGATCAGACACATTCCCATTTCACAACGATTGGATGACCCCTTGTTTGACTGATCAGAAACATTCCCATTTCACTATGATTGGATGACCCCGTGTTTGACTGATCAGAAACATTCCCATTTCACAATGATTGGAAGACCCCATGTTTGACTGATCAGAAACATTCCCATTTCACAATGATTGGATGACTCCATGTTTGACTGATCAGAAACATTCCCATTTCACAACGATTGGATGACCCCTTGTTTGACTGATCAGAAACATTCCCATTTCACTATGACTGGATGACCCCGTGTTTGACTGATCAGAAACATTCCCATTTCACAATGATTGGAAGAACCCATGTTTGACTGATCAGAAACATTCCCATTTCACAATGATTGGATGACTCCATGTTTGACTGATCAGAAACATTCCCATTCCATAATAATTGGAAGACCCCATGTTTGACTGATCAGAAACATTCCCATTTAACAATGATTAGATGACTCCATGTTTGAATGATCAGAAACATTCCCATTCCATAATAATTGGATGACCTCTTGTTTGACTGATCAGAAACCTTCATATTTCACTATGACTGGATGACCCCATGTTTGACTGATCAGACACATTCCCATTTCACAACAATTGGATGACTCCATGTTTGACTGATCAGAAACATTCCCATTTCACAATGATTGGATGACTCCATGTTTGACTGATCAGAAACATTCCCATTCCATAATAATTGGATGACTCCATGTTTGTCTGATCAGAAACATTCCCATTTCACAACGATTGGATGACTCCATGTTTGACTGATCAGAAACATTCCCATTTCACTATGATTGGATGACCCCAAGTTTGACTGATCAGAAACATTCCCATTTCACAATGATTGGATGACTCCATGTTTGACTGATCAGAAACATTCCATTTCACAATGATTAGATGACTCCATGTTTGACTGATCAGAAACATTCCCATTCCATAATAATTGGAAGACCCCATGTTTGACTGATCAGAAACATTCCCATTTCAAAATGATTGGATGACCTCTTGTTTGACTGATCAGAAACCTTCATATTTCACTATGACTGGATGACCCCATGTTTGACTGATCAGACACATTCCCATTTCACAACGATTGGATGACCCCTTGTTTGACTGATCAGAAACCTTCCCATTTCACAATGATTGGATGACTCCATGTTTGTCTGATCAGAAACATTCCAATTTCAGAATGACTGGATGACCCCTTGTTTGACTGATCAGAAACCTTCCCATTTCACAATGATTGGATGATTCCATGTTTGACTGATCAGAAACATTCCCATTTCACAATGATTGGAAGACCCCATGTTTGACTGATCAGAAACATTCCCATTTCACAATGATTGGAAGACCCCATGTTTGACTGATCAGAAACATTCCCTGCCACTTGTGGGAACTAAACCTAATCTTGTTAAGCAAGTGTACTTACCACTTTGCCACCAAGGCTTCTATTATGTGTGCCATTTAGTTCACATTGACATCAAAAACATATCAAAAATCGTGTCAATGAATGAATAATTAAAACAACAAAACAAATAATATTACCTAAAAGCTTCATCAACAGGCACAAAAATGGTGAACAGCCCATATCTTGATAACAGTGTATCAAACACCTTTGAAGCCATCTTGTGCATATAGTTGATAACTGGAGTAGGCAATGTTCCAATTTGCTAGGAACATTGAAGGTCATGGAGTTGTAAGATTCATGCATAGAAAGAAATTTACTCTAAGAAACAATATGAAACAAATATAAGCTTTTCAGAAAGTTGTACTGTAGTCAGGTGACCACAAAATAATCCTGCTTGGGAAGCATCTGGTTGGTTGGTTGGTTGGTTGGTTGGTTGGTTGGGTGGTTGCTCGGTCAGATAGGTCAGGTCTGATCGCCTAGGTCAGTTTGTTTGTCAGATTAATATCATTGCACATTGAACCATTCAGTTTATAAGTGCTTGGATCCCCTCCGTAGTATATCCCTCAGTGTGTAACGGTTGGTCAACACTAGTTCTGCATTGGATGACTATTCTTTGGGCATCTGCATAGCTCTCTTATCTGGCTTCACCACTTTTGACTTGATGATCTTTTAGTCTGGTCAGTGTTACAGATTCATAGTCATCTCTTGATTAATTTACCAGATTCAGTGCCAAACGAAAGGTAGGGTTGGACCAAACAAACATAGATGGTGGAAAATGGGAAGTATGGGTGTGCCACAATTATGACTTCAGAGTTGTTAATATGGTAGCAGACATTGTAATACAATGACAACATTTTGGTGATATGTAAGAATATGTCAAATATAGGACGTTGCTTAAGACAATTAATCATCCCATGGCACTCAGTTAATTGCCCCATCTCACTGACATATTCACCATATCAGCCTAGGCTATTGTTCATCAACTTTCCATAGTAGTCTGGCCCACAATCCTATGAGTTTGCTCATTTCCTCTTACACCCATGTGGCCTGGCACAAACATAAACCTACTTTTTGTCAGGAATGACCTCCTCAGTGACTACACCCCTTGCCTTTAAGTCCGGCCCATCTAGATCTTCCTGAGCATACTCATTGAGTCGCTGAGAAAGCATGCCTGGGTGAAAGTGTGTCTCCAACCAGGCTACAGCTTGAGTTACAGCCATGACCCCCATAGCCAGACTATTTGTCACAGCAAAGGCACCGCAGTCTTCTTTCACAGTTCTCCCTCTCTTGACCCACAAAAGTCCATGAGCTCCTCACTTGTCTAACGACAGACCCATCTATGTTGATGACTACCTCACACTTCCGAAGCAATTCTTTATCTTTGATGAACAGCATACAATCTTGCACTTACCTCTTAAAGATCTCAATTGCATGCTGGGAATGAGTGAGTTGCCTACCTACATCACCAGTTCCCAATTCTTCAAGGTTTTCAACAGTGAACAACTCAAGTCGATGGGCTTCTTAACCAAACACAAAAACAAACATGCAAAACTTTGTGGGTTGTAGATGCACTCACTCAGTTCGAACTCAAGTACAGTCAGTATACGTGCTACTACTTCCAGTAGTTGCTACTTCTGGGACAGATTTTGCATATAGATTAGCTTTCCCTATTACCAGTGTCCCTCGCCATCAGGCGACCCCTTTCTGACTTCTGAGCTACTTGTAATTACATCCCCAAGTCATGGATGAGATTTCAGCATGCCAGACCAACTGACCAGAGAGTAGGGGTTGAATCTGCTACCTCATCAACAGCACACTGAAATTTCAAGGCAAGTGTTCTTATCCATTCAGCCATGCTGATCTCCATGCAATAAACTGAGAGCAGGAAACGAAAGACAGCCTGTGCTCCTCAAGTTACAAAAGAATTAAGGGAATAATAAACTGAGAGCAGGAAAAGAAAGACAGCCTGTGCTCCTCTAGTTACGAAAGAATTAAGGGAATAATAAACTGATAGCAGGAAACAAAAGACAGCCTGTGCTCCTCTAGTTACGAAAGAATTAAGGGAATAATAAACTGAGAGCAGGAAATGAAAGACAGCCTGTGCTCCTCTAGTTACGAAAGAATTAAGGGAATAATAAACTGAGAGCAGGAAATGAAAGACAGCCTGTGCTCCTCTAGTTACGAAAGAATTAAGGGAATAATAAACTGAGAGCAGGAAAAGAAAGACAGCCTGTGCTCCTCTAGTTACGAAAGAATTAAGGGAATAATAAACTGAGAGCAGGAAACGAAAGACAGCCTGTGCTCCTCTAGTTACGAAAGAATTAAGGGAATAATAAACTGAGAGCAGGAAACGAAAGACAGCCTGTGCTCCTCTAGTTACGAAAGAATTAAGGGAATAATAAACTGAGAGCAGGAAACGAAAGACAGCCTGTGCTCCTCTAGTTACGAAAGAATTAAGGGAATAATAAACTGAGAGCAGGAAAAGAAAGACAGCCTGTGCTCCTCTAGTTACGAAAGAATTAAGGGAATAATAAACTGAGAGCAGGAAAAGAAAGACAGCCTGTGCTCCTCTAGTTACGAAAGAATTAAGGGAATAATAAACTGAGAGCAGGAAAAGAAAGACAGCCTGTGCTCCTCTAGTTGTGAAAGAATTAAGGGAATAATAAACTGGGAGCAGGAAAAGAAAGACAGCCTGTGCTCTTCTAGTTACGAAAGAATTAAAGGAATAATAAACTGGGAGCAGGAAAAGAAAGACAGCCTGTGCTGTTCTATTTATAGAAGAAATAAGGGAATAAATTTATTTCAGATTAACAAATTAATAAAAAAACTTTTAAGTTACTTGGATATCCTTTACAGGACAACGCAGTCAACCCTAGCATTGTTTGGCTGTTTGTGATTCACTAGGCAAGTTTGCATTTAGTAGTTTGCTTTCTGAACAGTCTACTCTCATATCATTGTTAAGAATCAACACAAGGCAATCTGCTACCATATCATCTGCAAATAATTTTGAACGTAATATTCATGATTGTGAATGGTGTTCGCTACCTCTTCGCAACAGATGCCATCAATTATAATAAGCATTATATAAATCAGGGAAGCAGCTGACCGAGGAGACCCAGGATCGAATCCTCAGTAAGATGTGGATTTTGTCCTGTCGGGGGAAAAAGGAAATCCTAACCTGAACAGTTCGTGGTGGCTGCACTAGCTAGGTGGCCTTAATGCCTCAGGCTAAAGACCCCCCCCCCCCCCCCCCCCCGCGCCTTACACTGCAAGGTATTTAGGCAGTAGATGACAGACAACACTTTCATTATAATAAAAATACAAATACTGTCAATGCTTCAATAATTATTTTTAGAAACCTAAAACACTGCATAAACAAATATAACAACTGACCTGAATTAAATTTTCACTACATGCTTGTCCATTCCATGTGTGTCCGTCTGGGCAAACACAACTGTAGAAGAAAATAACAACTTCAAATAACATCTGTCAAAAAAATGTTTACACTTCGAATGTGATACAATATGTCTACAATGACTATTTGTGGCAAACACAACTCTAGAAGATTATAACTGCTTCACAAACAATTTGCCACAAACACATGCGCACATTCAATATGCAACCTGAAACAATTTACTTTGCTAAAATATTTTTCTACAACATATATTCTGTGCTCTCTAATTCTATGAGGGGGCTTCAAATGAAAATCTTAAATTGTTTTTAGTGAATATACGTAATTATATATAATATGTGGTGTGCTGAATCTTGACTGATGTCAAGATGTGTGGCAATGTCACTTACAGTCAATCAGCAGTTTTTCTGTATGAGGCCTTCAACGGCTGCAATTGACTCTGAGGTCACTACTCGGTGTGCCTGACCCGGTCATGAACAGTCTGTCATAGAATTCATGCTCTTACGAAACTTCCTACACCACTCATACACTTGCTGGACTAACAGGTATGCATCATCACACTGGACCTTCACTCTCCAATGAATTTCTATAGGTTTAACCCTTTCACTGATTAAACAAATAGATAATAGAATGCTGCTCCTCTTTGGTACATGCCAAAAGTGGGGTGGCCATTTTTAAAAATGTCCTTATGACATAACTGTGTTTGTCCTCACCATGATGTCACATGCTAAACACTCTTGACATCTTTAACAGCAATATTGACAGGTTGAAGACAATGGCATGGTTACTGTAATTTCTTCCACACTTTTAAGGTTGTCATTTGAAGCGCCCCTCATATATTATTTCATACCTGTTAATTGCCTAGAAGAGTCTAATGAAACTAGAACAGTATATACAACAATAAGAAAGATAAACAAATTTATTTTGTCATGTGATGAAAAGAGAGGCATTGGAGAACATCGTGATGACTGGAAAGATCAAGGGAAAAAGAAGTAGAGGCGCAACCAAGAAAAATGATTTTGGATGGATTGATACAGTGACATGGAGGAATATCAGCAGCAGAATTGTTCCAGAACACCAAAGACCGAGATATGTGGAGAAACATGAATGCCCACGCCAGCTGGCTTGACATTAAATGATGATGATGACCTGTTAATGTTCAGAACAATACCTATATGCCAAATGATTTCACACTTTCTTCTGCTACCTTTCAACTCACAATGGAGTACAGACCCTCAACTAACTCGTTTCAAGTCTTTCAATTCACTATGGCGAACACCTTAAACTAACTCGTGTCAAGTCTTTCAACTCACTATGGCGTACACCTTCAACTAACTTGTGTCAAGCCTTTCAACTCACAATGGAGTACAGACCCTCAACTAACTTGTGTCAAACCTTTCAACTCACGATGGAGTACCCACCCTCAACTAACTCGTGTCAAACCTTTCAACTCACAATGGAGTACAGACCCTCAACTAACTCGTGTCAAGCCTTTCAACTCACAATTGAGTACAGACCCTCAACTAATTCTTCAACTCACAATGGCGTACAGATTTTTAACTAACTCGTGTCAAACCTTTCAACTCACAATGGCATACAGATCTTCAACTAACTTGTGTCATGCCTTTCAACTCACAATGGCATACAGACTTTCAACTAACTTGTGTCATGCCTTTCAACTCCCAGTGGAGTACACCCTCAACCAAAACCCCGCCAAGCTGTTCTAACTTTTGCTATGTCTAGCAGCTCCCACCATGTCCTCCCAATATTATTCATCTTCATTTGTAATTCCCTTCTCCATGTGTTTTTAGGTCTCCTACTATTTTGTTGTTGTTGAATGAATCAATATTATGATGACAGTGTTCAAAGATTACATTCAAACAGCATCAGCTGGCATCAAGGTTTAGTAAATGTCAGTAAATGTCCACGTACATAGTAGATTCTACTCGTGTAGAATAACAGACAAATAACAATTGAGCCACTAAACAGGATCTGTTATGACCTCTCTAAACATTATTCTCCTATGACACACTCATATGCATTCTGGGGAGAACTATTTTCTCCAGCCTAATTACTCTACTGTCTGTACCACCAAGAATGTCTGTGAGAACAAACTTCCCTAATGTAGTTTGCCCTCATCTGTTTAACATTTATTACATTTCCTAATGGAGCTGTACCCTCATCTGTTTAACTTTTATTCCATCCATTATGTGCCATGCTGATAAGCGTGGGCGGTCATGTTTTCCCATCTCAATCGATCACCAGAGTCGTGGATCAGCTCTGTGTTTCTGTCTCGACCATGCCATGTGGATAAGCCATCCATGTATTTACTTCTCGGTCTTCGCCTTGGTCTCTTCCCTTCAATCTTGCCAATTGTCACCAAGTTCTCCAAGTCATTTCTTCTCATAACATGCCCAAAAAGTTTTGACTGTCTACGTCTAATGACTCTAATCAGTTTACGATCTTCATTTGTTTCTTGAAGGACTTTTTCATTGGTTTTTCTGTCTGTCCATGGTAGTCTTTGCATTTTCCTCAGAAACCACATTTCCACAACCATCAGGTGTTTTTCAGCTTGACTGCTCATTATCCACGCTTCACATCTACACAAAAGCACAGGTTCTATGTAGTTGACATCTTTTTATTGGTCAGTATGTTTTTCATCTTTAAAGGCAACTTTCGCCATGGCAATTCTTGTTCTAACCTCTTCAAGGCATCTCCCATGAGATGTTATTACTGTTCTGAGATAACTGTACTTATTCACTTGTTGAAGAATATTCCTATTTACTTGTATATTACATTGTGGTATTTCCTTCTTCCCAGTGATGACCATAATCTGTGTCTTCTTACAATTCAATTCTAACCCTAGTTGTTCACTGTGTGCAACAACCGCATCTACTAAATGTTGCAGGTCCTGTTCATTGTCTGCAAGCAAGACTGTATCATCTGCATATCTAATGTTATTGATTTATCGTCCCGCAATGTTGATTCCTTCCATATCTTCTATATTTCTGAAAATATTTTCACTGTACATGGGAAAAAAATCTGGAGACATTGCACATTCCAGTCTCACACCTCTCTTAATAGGCTGATATTGACCTACTTCATTATCAATTTTTATGGCAGCATGTTGTTTCCAATATATATTTTTAACAAGTCTAAGGTCTTTTCCATCAATTTGTAGATCTTCAAGCATCCTTATCATGTCAACATGTCTAACTTTATCAAAACCCTTTGTGTAGTCAATAAAGCTAAGGTTTAGATCTTTGTTTACTTCTATAGAACATTCAATTACTGTTCTCAGTATATACACAGCATTTACTGTACCCTTGCCTTCTATAAACCCACATTGTTCCTCTCTTATTTCAGGTTGTATTTTCTTCCTAGCTCTTTGCATGAAAATTCTTAGCAAAATCTTTGTGATGTGGCTCATTATACTAATTGTTCAATGATCCAAGGCTCCTGATTTCTTTGGGATTGCAATAAACAGAGTTACATAATTCATGAGGTATATTTTATATAACTTGTATTACATTTCCTAATGTACTTGTGCTCTCATCTGTTTAACTGTTATTACATTTCCTAATATAGTTGTGCCTTCATATGTTTAACTTGTAATACATTTCCTAATATAGTTGTGCCTTCATCTGTTTAACTTTTACTACATTTCCTAATGTAGTTGTGCCCTCATCTGTCTAACTGTTATTACATTTCCTAATGTAGCTGTGCCCTCATCTATTTAACTTGTATTACATTAAATGTGAATAAATCAATCAAAACAAGCAGTAGAATTGGTAAGCATTACTAGAACACAATCACACATAACAAAATGGACGTTATGGCTAAAGCCTTCATCAGCACACACAAAATAAATAAACTATATATATATATAAAATAAACACAGAAATTGATATAACTGCACAACAAATTTAAAAAGCAGTCCCTCAGCTGATGTAAATCTGTAATGTGTATAGTTATGGACTCCTTCTGGAACATGCAATCGAATGAAACCACACTGGCAAGGTGTCCACTGACCTGACAAGTCAGGGAAATAGGAGTGGGGAGAAAGGGTCATTCTTGTAACCATACACATGGCCTAGGCAAAATGAATTAAAAGGATGGGAAAGAAGGTTATGGGGGAGCATGGAGTAGAGGGGTGAGGAAAATGTTCTTTATATGCATTAAATGGATAAAATTGTTGTGAAAGTGTGGGAATATAAATAATTAAATGGAATTGTTGTGAAGGTATGGGAATATAAAAAATTAAATGGGTAAAATTGTTGTGATGGTGCGGGAGTTTAAACAATTAAAAATAGGAAAAAATTTAGTATAAAGTTTAGGACAACTTAAAAAGAAGAAAGGAAGGAAGGGGGGAAAGATGGTGTGGATGCAGGCAGACATCTCAAGCAAAAAGGTATGAGAAAACGTCACTACATGCGAGCAATGGGAAAGACGTTGCAGTGGCCACACAAAGGTACAATAACCAAGCCCCATATAAAACAAACATATTAAAAAGAATGAACAAAACATAGGGCACATGACAACAGAGCCACAACCATCAAATGATGGTGAATTCTGACAGAGTGTGATATAATAGGGGATGAATTCACAACATATAATTTGTTAACAGTATACGCAATTCATAGTGTGGTCAGAATCGATGGATAAACCAGTGCACATAATTAGGATAGTAATAATAGCATAATAGGTGTTTTTTTTTTTTTTTTTAAGGAGAAGGAAGAGGGTTGAGTGAAGAGTAGCAACACTGCCTTACTGAAGGGTCTTGTGGAATGGAGGTGTCAAATGGTATGCAGCTTCACTCTTACTGTCCACTGTAAGATACAGACAGAAATGATGGTTGACATACCACAAGTCATCAGATCAGACATCCAAAACAGTATCCCAAATAAACTCAAGGTCAAGTTTTTAGATATGAATGGTATACTGTGTAATGGAAATTGTGGATGATTTGACTCTCTCTGATCCACATGGCATGAGATAGCAAAGCAAGGATGATTGTTATACCATGTGATACTGAGATGTACTACACAGCTTTTCTCTCACTGTGCATAATAGCATTCACATTCAAAGAATAATACAAGCAAGTGAGGTCGAGACAGCAACGATGATGGTGATACTGTGGGTATGGATCAAAACAGCTTCTCTCACTGCTGTATATTTTATCTCTCATTACATTATATATTAGTGGGAAATGGCCATGGCTCTAGATGATAATGTTTTTAAATGCAGCTGAATAAGACATCCTTTCTACTCATTAAGTACAGCTGGTTATCTTGCAGTGGAATATTTTGCTAACAATGATCTGAAACTTACTTACAAAAAAAGAGCTTATAAACATACAATTTGTTATTATGTACACTAAGAGCTAGCAGCAGATGTGACATAGTGGTAAGCACACATGCCTATCAAAAACAGTGGTCTGGGTCCACAATATCCTCCCACCTGCTTATTTTTTTTTGTAAGTATGGATATATGTTTTGGCACATGTTTTCAACAGGGATGATGGTCTTTTTGGCTTACACTTCGGCATAGTTATGAATGCTGAATAATGTCATCCTGGAGGGTCAAAGTCATCGATAAAAGATGAAGGGATTCGCCTTGCTACTCTTGAAAGAGCGTAATTCCATTGAACATCATTGACCCCTCCGATGTTAAAGCAACCCTAGCATTGTGGAAATCAGCTAAGTACACTATCAATATCTTTTATAAGAACATGGCCAACAAAAGAAGTAACTACCACAATAGTACCAACATCTTTAGAATCCTGATCACATGGACATTTTCTATATAGTTTGTGATGACCTCATTGACAATTTTTAATATAGTTCATGATAACCAAATGGACTTTGTAAGTCTTGTGTTTTCGGTGGACTCATGAACAATTTAATACCATCTGCAGTGATAGAAGAAACAGTTTAGCCACTCACAGGTGTTTGAACGGTGTTAATTTAGAAACTCACGTGTGAGGACATTGGAACAGTTTTAGTGACAACATACAGATAATTAGTGGTCTTTTTATGCCTTTTATTTGTGTGTGTTATTTTTAGTTGTGTATATTTTTAATATGCCAGTTGAACACCCTCTACCCCCATGTTATACCATTATAATATCATAATTTATATCCAGGAGTTATTCTCTTTTCTTGTTGACTTGTGTCTTGTTTCATTGTGTAGTTGTGATTCCCTCCTCCTCTTCCCTCCTCCTCCTCCTCCTGCGTTCTCATCCTCCCTCCTCCTCCTTCTTCCTCCTTCTTCCTCCTCCCTCTCCCTCCTCCTCTCTCCTCCTCTTCCCTCCCCCTCCTCCTTCCTCCTCCTCCCTCTTCCTCTTCCTCCCTCCTCCTCCCTCTTTCTCCTCCTCCTGCGTTCTCATCCTCCCTCCTCCCCCTCCTCCTTCCTCTTCCTCTTTCCCCCCTCCTCCTCCTAATCCCTCCTCCTCCCTCCTATTCCTCCCTACTCCTCCTCCTCCCTCCTCCTCCTCTCTCCGCCTATCTCTTCCTCCCTCCTCCTCCCTCCTCCACCCTCTTCCTCCTTCTTCCTCCTACTCCTTCTTTTTCTTCTTCTTCTGCTGCTGCTGCCGCCGCTCCATTTACCCAAGTTAATTGTTGGGGGAATATGTAAAGATCTTTCAAGTGCTCTTTCTAATGCTTTTTGTAAGTTGGTCTTCGTTTATCTAAGGTTGTTCTAATCGCAACCAATAAATGATTAGACAGACAGACAGACAGACAGACAGACAGAGAGGGAGGGACAGACAGACAGACAGACAGACAGACAGACAGACAGACAGACAGACAGACAGACAGACAGACAGACAGACAGACAGTCAGTCGGTAACGGGAACGAGAACTTATATGACTACTTATATGAATTAAATGAGATGCTCCCCACCAGGGTCTGGGCGAAGCCGGGCAGGGTCAGCTAGTTATTATATAAAATTAAACATTTGGAGAGCAGTATGTGGCAGGACAAATACACGTCCTCAGATACCCAAGAGACTTTCATGGCTCTCTTGACTCTATACTGGAAAACCTTTCCTTATATCTATTAGGAATTCAAACTATGATCTGTCTCCACTCCTAGGGAGTCTTAGGTTTTCATTCATTCATTCCTGGTTATCTGTAGTAGTCGGTCTTATTGAACAGGGATATCTTTCTCCATGATCTGAATCTACTTTACCAACTAGTGCAGATCTGGTTTCAAGCTTTTTTTTTCTGGTTTCAACCCAATCTCATCAAAATGGGCCCCACAAATTTATTCAGAAACAAATGTGATGAGGAAGTGAATAGGTCACCCCACCTCATATGCTATGTGCTAGAATATGCAAAGACCTAATATTTCACATCACAATGGCAGTATCTGTTTTGAGATTATCTTGACTCAGATTTAAGAACCAATGAGAAAATGATAGGAGAGAATACCTGTATTTCAGGGGTTCTCTGGTTTCACAGGTGGCAATAGAGCCACATAATCCCGGAGTGCACATGTCCTTGAGTTTGCAAGCTTTATCAGGATCTTTTAGTTCATAACCGGTCTTGCATCTACAATCTACTCGTGGGCCTCTCTGGAGAAAAAAAAACATGTTCACAGCAGAAGTTTTAAATTAAAATTGCTTTTTATTGTTATTGGTGGCTCTCCTTTCAGGGCGGGTCTGTGGGAAGGAGTTACGAATGCAATTCGTAATTCCACATACCACGTTTGAAACACAGCTGCAGGCAATTTAGAAGCAGACTGCCTTGCATTGGTTTTCATACAATGGTAAGAATGCTGGTTGTTAAGTAAGCAATGGCAAAGTACTGAATGTCAACTTGCCAAGAAATCAAACAGCCAACAAATGCTGGGGTTGACTGTGATGTCCTGTAAAGGCTATGTAACTAACTCCTTAAAGGGGGCTAAACTCTTGTGGCTTTGGAAGAGTTATGTCCCTACAGTATTTGTGGCACAACAGTAAGGCTAGAAATTTAAAGAGGAAAGACAAAGACACTGAGAATAAATCAAGTATATACTAGGGGATTTTACATGAAAACCTTCAATGGTTTTTGTTTTGGTGAATATACTCTGAAAAGGTAAAGAACAAATGTGTTGTTTTTCAATGTAGTCACCACTGCGTTCCATGCAAGTCCTCCTGCACCAATTAAGTGCGTGGATTCCTGTAGAAAACAAAATTATCTTGGTCGTGTGTGTAACCAATCATGCACCACCTATTGCACCATTTGATCTGACCAAAAGGTTTGTCACATATGTCACTCCTACACTTGCAGGACTGACAAGCATGTATCGCCATATTGGGTCATTTGCCGATGAATTTTTATAGGTTTCACCCCTTCACTAATCAAGAATGGATGACAGAACACTACTCCTCTTTGGTGCATGTCAAAAGTGGGGTGGTCATCTTTAAAATGTCCTTATGATGTCAACTGTGTTCATCTGCACCATGATGTCACAAGCTTAACACTCTTAACATCCTTAACAACAATATTGACAAGTTACAAGACAATTGCATGGATATTGTAATTTCTATCACACTTTTAAGGTTATCATTTGAAGCCCCCTCATAAGTATTTCTTCCCCTTGTCACCAATGCCTATGTGTTTATTGCTGACTATTATTGGCAAAGAATTTTGTTCCCAGTATTCGATCTGCAACATGTAGGTCTAATAAATTCATAGTGAAAAGTAAAAGATATTGAGAATAAACCAATTAAATGATAAACAGATCTCTTATTGTGAACCTTCATTTCATTTCAAGAGGTGGAATCATAAACATATTTAGGGAGTAATATAGAGAAATATGGGGGAATAATTAGAGATACAAGCAAGAAGAGCTTTCAGAGGACTAGGAAATTTGTGGAAGTCACAAGTAATTAAATTTAGAACAAAACTTAGAATAACATTAATGTTAAATCATTACTGAGTCAAAATATAATTAAATTTAGAACAAAACTTAGAATATCATTAATGTTAAATCATTACTGTTGTATGGATCAGACACACAAATAACAACTAAAAGGGATGCAGAAGTGTTTCCAAGGCACCAGGGCCAGGCTTTATACTGGCCAAGCGTCTTGAACAACAGGTCCCTTCGGGGTCCTGGCTAATGTAGTAAGATTGCTGATTCTTCTGAAGTCAGAGAGTATCAGCCTGCACGGCGAGGAACCACCAGTCTGCACACCAATAAGCCAGACATGGGACAATGGATACTCACGCAAACCTCAGTCCGGTATGACATCACACTGATGTTGGACAAGAGGATGTCTTCATCCGACATACAGGACTTCACGCTGGAGTTCACAGCCAGCGAACGCAAGCAAGCATAACTAAAAGAATTACTAATAAACTACAACCATTCATTACCAAGCACCATCACAGAATAGAAGAAATTGGCTACTGGCTTGTTATTTATTAGAGACTGACCATACATTGTTCCTTTGTTTCTTGACTTCCTACATTGTATTAATTTTTATGGTTTGGGATATCATCTCTTGAGCTTCAGTTAATTTCGTTTATCAAAAGATGGTATTCTGCATATATGTCTGCTCCTTTAAAAACGTGTACGCCATGCAGAGATGACCTACATTTCTTACTGATCCATCCATCCATCATGTGCCATGCCTGTAAGTGTGGGCGGTCATGTTCTGCCATCTCACTTAATCACCAGAGTCGTGGATCAGCTCCGTGTTTCTGTCTTGACCATGCCACAAGGCCAAGCCATCCAGGTACTTGCTTCTAGGTCTTCCCCTTGGTCTGTTCCCCTTGATCTTACCAGTTGTCACCAAGTTCTCCAAATCATTTCTTCTCATAACATGCCCAAAAAATTGTGACTGTCTACGTCTAATGTATCTGATCAGTTTACGATCTTCATTTGTTTCTTGAAGGACTTGTTCATTGGTCTTTCTGGCTGTCCATGGTATTCTTTGCATTTTCCTCAGAAACCACATTTCTACTGCCATCAGATGTTTTTCAGCCTGACTGCTCATTGTCCAAGCTTCACATCCATATAAAAGTACAGGTTCTATGTAGCATCTCAACACTTTTTCTCATTTCAGTTGACATGTTTTTATTGGTCAGTATGTTTTTCATCTTGCTAAAGGCTACTTTTGCCATGGCGATTCTTGTTCTAATCTCTTCAAGGCATCTCCCATCAGATGTTATTACTGTTCCGAGATAATTGTACCTATTCACTTGTTGAAGAATATTCCCATTTACTTGTATATTACATTGTGGTATTTTGTTATTCCTAGTGACGACCATAACCTGTGTCTTTTTACAATTTAATTCTAACCCTAGTTGTTCACTGTGTGTAACAACCGCATCTACTAAATTTTGCAGGTCCTGTTCATTGTCTGCAATCAAGACTGTATCATCTGCATATCTAATGTTATTGATGCATCATCCCCCAATGTTGATTCCTTCGATATCTTCAATATTTCTGAAAATACTTTCACTGTACAGGGAAAACAGATCTGGAGACATTACACATCCCTGTCTCACACCTCTCTTAATAGGCTGATATTGGCTTACTTCATTATTAACTCTTATGGCAGCTTGTTGTTTCCAATATATGTTTTTTACAAGTCTAAGATCTTTTCCATCAATTTATAGATCTTCAAGCATCCTTATCATGTTGACATGTCTCACTTTTTCTTACTGATAGTCCTGATACAGATGTGGTAAATTTGATTTTCAGGTTTGTGGCCAGGTGAAGACCATGTTACTTTGTTTATTCTTTCATGTGGAAAAATGCATCTGCCTATGATGTACTGATTCTCTGCACAGAGATTAGTGAATAATTCTCCATTTTTGTTCATTACACCATGTCTCCCCATGGTCTCCTCAAAACCTGTGTTATCAGATCCTATCTTGGCATTCAGGTCCCGCATCATAATTGTGGTATCTCAATTTCTTTGATTGCTCACAATTCTATATATTTTCATATAAAATTCCTGCTTAATTAATTCATCCCTGTCATTTGTAGAAGCCCAACATTGGATTACATTCATATTTACTAACTTTTTTTTACTATTTTGTAGTTCTAAATGTTACTGTTATCCCATTTTATTAATGCTTTATCTGCCCCTTTAGTTAACATTAGAGCCACTCCTTCACTGTGTTAGGGTATTTTTTATGTATGACCTGAGGACACGTGCTTATTTTTCTTGCCTGATCCATTCCACCATATTTCACATAATCCCAAAATGTCATAGTGTTTCATCTTTTCTATAACCTGAGCCCTGTTACCTGATTCATACATAGTTCTAAAATTCCAGGTGTCAATTCTAAGGAAATGTCCCTAGGTGAAAGGAAGAAAACCTGTGATCTGGACTCCATGCAGCTTACTCCACAACACACAATATCTCTTCCAGAAAACCTCGTTTCCTCTTGGTTCGCTTAATTATTCTTTTATTTTTCTTTATTTTTGGACTAGTTCATGACTGGATGTATTTTGCAGCCAAAGAATTTTCTCCTGAATGAGAAAACCAGCTCCACACCCAACCCTCCATCACCTCTTACGACTTATATGGCAGGTTCCAGAGTGATGCTATTCTTTGCTTCCAATAAGAGTCTCGATAACACATGGGTGGAATCCTCCTTAGTCGCTTCTTGCAACATCTATAGTCGGTTTCTAAAACGTTAGTTATTTGCATATTCTTTACAGGACGTAGCAGTCGACTCCAGAATTCTTTGGCTGTTTGTGATTCCTGGGCATGATGTACGTTCCATAGTTTGCCATTGCTTACTGAACACCCAGCACTCATACCTTTGTATAGAAACCAATGCAAGGTGGTCTGCTTTCCAAATTGTCAGCAGCTGTGTTTTGAACGCGGTATGTGAGATTACAAACTGCATTCGTAACCCCTTTGCCACAGGCAGGTTACAGTGATAATATTCTTTGCTTCATCTTAGGGTTCCAGTAACATAGAGATGGAGGCTACTTATGACATGACATGCATGGTAGGTTACAAGTGTTACTAAAACTTGCTTCCCCTTAGTGTGCAAGTAACATAGAGGTGGAGCCTCCTTATGACATGCGTGGTAGGTTACAAGTGTTACTAAAACTTGCTTCCTCTTATTGTTCCAGTAACACAGAGGTGGAGCCTCCTTATGACATGCATGTTTGGTTACAAGTGTTACTAAAACTTGCTTCCTCTTATTGTTCCAGTAACACAGAGGTGGAGCCTCCTTATGACATGCGTGGTCAGTTACACGTGTTACTAAAACTTGCTTCCTCTTATTGTTGCAGTAACACAGAGGTGGAGCCTCCTTATGACATGCATGTTTGGTTACAAGTGTTACTAAAACTTGCTTCCTCTTATTGTCCCAGTAACATAGAGGTGGAGCCTCCTTATGACATGCGTGGTAGGTTACAAGTGTTACTAAAACTTGCTTCCTCTTATTGTCCCAGTAACATAGAGGTGGAGCCTCCTTATGACATGCATGTTTGGTTACAAGTGTTACTAAAACTTGCTTCCTCTTATTGTCCCAGTAACATAGAGGTGGAGCCTCCTTATGACATGCGTGGTAGGTTACACGTGTTACTAAAACTTGCTTCCTCTTATTGTCCCAGTAACATAGAGGTGGAGCCTCCTTATGACATGCGTGGTAGGTTACAAGTATTACTAAAACTTGCTTCCTCTTATTGTCCCAGTAACATAGAGGTGGAGCCTCCTTATGACATGCATGTTTGGTTACAAGTGTTACTAAAACTTGCTTCCTCTTATTGTCCCAGTAACATAGAGGTGGAGCCTCCTTATGACATGCGTGGTAGGTTACACGTGTTACTAAAACTTGCTTCCTCTTATTGTCCCAGTAACATAGAGGTGGAGCCTCCTTATGACATGCGTGGTAGGTTACAAGTGTTACTAAAACTTGCTTCCTCTTATTGTCCCAGTAACATAGAGGTGGAGCCTCCTTATGACATGCATGTTTGGTTACAAGTGTTACTAAAACTTGCTTCCTCTTATTGTCCCAGTAACATAGAGGTGGAGCCTCCTTATGACATGCGTGGTAGGTTACACGTGTTACTAAAACTTGCTTCCTCTTATTGTCCCAGTAACATAGAGGTGGAGCCTCCTTATGACATGCGTGGTAGGTTACAAGTGTTACTAAAACTTGCTTCCTCTTATTGTCCCAGTAACATAGAGGTGGAGCCTCCTTATGACATGCATGTTTGGTTACAAGTGTTACTAAAACTTGCTTCCTCTTATTGTCCCAGTAACACAGAGGTGGAGCCTCCTTATGACATGCGTGGTAGGTTACACGTGTTACTAAAACTTGCTTCCTCTTATTGTCCCAGTAACATAGAGGTGGAGCCTCCTTATGACATGCGTGGTAGGTTACAAGTATTACTAAAACTTGCTTCCTCTTATTGTCCCAGTAACATAGAGGTGGAGCCTCCTTATGACATGCGTGGTAGGTTACACGTGTTACTAAAACTTGCTTCCTCTTATTGTCCCAGTAACATAGAGGTGGAGCCTCCTTATGACATGCGTGGTAGGTTACAAGTATTACTAAAACTTGCTTCCTCTTATTGTCCCAGTAACACAGAGGTGGAGCCTCCTTATGACATGCGTGGTAGGTTACAAGTGTTACTAAAACTTGCTTCCTCTTATTGTCCCAGTAACATAGAGGTGGAGCCTCCTTATGACATGCGTGGTAGGTTACACGTGTTACTAAAACTTGCTTCCTCTTATTGTCCCAGTAACATAGAGGTGGAGCCTCCTTATGACATGC
The DNA here is from genome assembly GCA_963921405.1 of Cepaea hortensis. Lineage (NCBI taxonomy): Eukaryota > Metazoa > Mollusca > Gastropoda > Stylommatophora > Helicidae > Cepaea > Cepaea hortensis. The sequence continues at coordinate 103,372,949 of OY992887.1, read as the reverse complement.
GTGGTAGGTTACAAGTATTACTAAAACTTGCTTCCTCTTATTGTCCCAGTAACATAGAGGTGGAGCCTCCTTATGACATGCGTGGTAGGTTACAAGTGTTACTAAAACTTGCTTCCTCTTATTGTCCCAGTAACATAGAGGTGGAGCCTCCTTATGACATGCGTGGTAGGTTACACGTGTTACTAAAACTTGCTTCCTCTTATTGTCCCAGTAACATAGAGGTGGAGCCTCCTTATGACATGCGTGGTAGGTTACACGTGTTACTAAAACTTGCTTCCTCTTATTGTCCCAGTAACATAGAGGTGGAGCCTCCTTATGACATGCGTGGTAGGTTACACGTGTTACTAAAACTTGCTTCCTCTTATTGTCCCAGTAACATAGAGGTGGAGCCTCCTTATGACATGCGTGGTAGGTTACAAGTGTTACTAAAACTTGCTTCCTCTTATTGTCCCAGTAACATAGAGGTGGAGCCTCCTTATGACATGCATGTTTGGTTACAAGTGTTACTAAAACTTGCTTCCTCTTATTGTCCCAGTAACATAGAGGTGGAGCCTCCTTATGACATGCGTGGTAGGTTACAAGTATTACTAAAACTTGCTTCCTCTTATTGTCCCAGTAACATAGAGGTGGAGCCTCCTTATGACATGCGTGGTAGGTTACAAGTGTTACTAAAACTTGCTTCCTCTTATTGTCCCAGTAACATAGAGGTGGAGCCTCCTTATGACATGCATGTTTGGTTACAAGTGTTACTAAAACTTGCTTCCTCTTATTGTCCCAGTAACATAGAGGTGGAGCCTCCTTATGACATGCGTGGTAGGTTACAAGTGTTACTAAAACTTGCTTCCTCTTAGGATCTCAGTAACATAGAGGTGGAGCCTCCTTATGACATGCATGGTCAGTTACACGTGTTACTACAGCTTGCTCCCTCTTAGGGTGCGAGAATCATAGAGGTGGAGCCTCTTTATAACATGCATGGTCGGTTAAAAGTGTTACTAAAACTAGCTTCCTTTTAAGGTCCTTTTAACATACGAGGGGATAATAACTTGATAACGTACAAATATGATATCCGTATTCAATAATTTACAGAAATGATACCCGTATTCAGTAACTTACAGATATGATACCTTTATTCTGTGACTTACAAATATAAAACCAAATTTGGTCTAGCCTAGGAATGGGATAACTAGTATGTTGTTATTTGCAAACTGAACATTTGTTATAGTGCAGATACCTTTGAAATCGTATTTGGAAAGCAATCTTGTGTGTCATCACAGCCACCATTGTTAATCTTGCATGGTTCTAATGGCCAACAGTCGTCTCCATCTCCAGTGAATCCTTCATCACAGACACATTGATGTGTGCCAGATCCTGTGTTGAGGCAGTGACTGTTGATGTCACATGGCGAGATGGAGTTATTGCATGGATTGTCAGCTGCAGGACATACAATAGAAAACAACAAAATAACATGTTTAAGGTATTGCATGTGGTTGTTAGCTTTCCTATATATGTTCAATTAATGACAAAGTCTTTGGTTGATCTTTAATATGTTGTTACTGCTGCTAAGAATACCATTACTACTGCTTATACTGCAACTGATGCTATTACTAATATTGCCAGTGTGCCTTGGAAAATGCAATTGTGGTCACATGAATGAAAATGGACAAAGGCTACTGGAGCTTTATACCGGAAATAATCTATGTACCACAAGCTTTGTTTTTAAAACTAAAGAGCAGCATAAGGTCACACAAACACTCAAGATCTGGCTACTGGCACCATTTGGGCTTCATCATCACACAGAGATAACACTTCAATCACACATGATTAACTCCAAGTTACCACATCATCATACAGAGCCAACATGTGAATCACACATGATTAACTCAAGGTTACCATATCATCACACAGAGACAACATGTGAATCACACATGATTAACTTGAAGTTACCACATCATCACACAGAGATAACATGTGAATCACACATGATTAACTTGAAGTTACCACAGCATCACACAGAGACAACATGTGAATCACACATGATTAACTTGAAGTTACCACAGCATCACACAGAGACAACATGTGAATCACACATGATTAACTTGAAGTTACCACAGCATCACACAAAGACAACATGTGAATCACACATGATTAACTTGAAGTTACCACAGCATCACACAGAGACAACATGTGAATCACACATGATTAACTCCAAGTTACCACATCATCACACAGAGACAACATGTGAATCACACATGATTAACTTGAAGTTACCACAGCATCACACAGAGACAACATGTGAATCACACATGATTAACTTGAAGTTACCACAGCATCACACAGAGACAACATGTGAATCACACATGATTAACTTGAAGTTACCACAGCATCACACAGAGACAACATGTGAATCACACATGATTAACTCCAAGTTACCACATCATCACACAGAGACAACATGTGAATCACACATGATTAACTTGAAGTTACCACAGCATCACACAGAGACAACATGTGAATCACACATAATTAACTTGAAGTTACCACAGCATCACACAGAGACAACATGTGAATCACACATGATTAACTCCAAGTTACCACATCATCACACAGAGACAACATGTGAATCACACATGATTAACTTGAAGTTACAACATAATCACACTGAGATAACATGTGAATCCCACATGATTAACTCAAGGTTACCATATCATCACACAGAGACAACATGTGAATCACACATGATTAACTTGAAGTTACCACAGCATCACACAGAGACAACATGTGAATCACACATGATTAACTTGAAGTTACCACAGCATCACACAGAGACAACATGTGAATCACACATGATTAACTTGAAGTTACCACAGCATCACACAGAGACAACATGTGAATCACACATGATTAACTCCAAGTTACCACATCATCACACGGAGACAACATGTGAATCACACATGATTAACTTGAAGTTACCACAGCATCACACAGAGACAACATGTGAATCACACATGATTAACTTGAAGTTACCACAGCAGCACACAGAGACAACATGTGAATCACACATGATTAACTTTAAGTTACCACAGCATCACACAGAGACAACATGTGAATCACACATGATTAACTTGAAGTTACCACAGCATCACACAGAGACAACATGTGAATCACACATGATTAACTTTAAGTTACCACAGCATCACACAGAGACAACATGTGAATCACACATGATTAACTTGAAGTTACCACAGCATCACACAGAGACAACATGTGAATCACACATGATTAACTTGAAGTTACCACAGCATCACACAGAGACAACATGTGAATCACACATGATTAACTTGAAGTTACCACAGCATCACACAGAGACAACATGTGAATCACACATGATTAACTTGAAGTTACCACAGCATCACACAGAGACAACATGTGAATCACACATGATTAACTTGAAGTTACCACAGCATCACACAGAGACAACATGTGAATCACACATGATTAACTGTCACGAATTGGCCGCCTTAACATCCCAGAATATTTTTCTCGGTCTCCAAATTTGAGAGGCCAAATTGAGAAAGAATGAATTAATCACACTACTCCAAAATTATCTAGTCGTGAGGTAAGATTATTCACAAAAAGCCTCTAGCCATGACGTAAGCTTGCAGATGGCAAGTAAAATGGCAACTAGATAATTAGTATACACCTTGGGAACCTGCTGACCCAGACATGCTGAATCAACAATGAAGGGGCCATGGACTGTGTAATTAAAACTGACCAGGCATGACACCTGATAAGCACAGGTAGGAAATCGCCAGGTGTGAACAACATTGACAGAGGGAGAGATAATAGCCCCAGGGCTGTAAACTAAGCCCCGCCCACTCTGACTGGCAGACTCAGGGAGGTGTGAACCAGGTCTGATAAGACAATTACCACTGAGGACTTGGGGCCAGACAGAGAGGAGCAAGGTGTGATGGCCAGTTGCAATGATAAGGGCAATTACTGTCAGGAGGAGATAAGAAGAATTTATGACGGGAATGCCAAGGAGATAATATGGTCTGCTTGACTTAGCTTAAATAAGGGTCCCTAGCCTGTTTTAGGTTAGATTAAGTTTGACTTCAGAACAGGTAGGAACTATCTCAATGTCTGTAGTCATATGCATGAATATTATGTTGGCTGCTAGGAATTATTTCTTAGTAACTAGTCCCTTAGTAAGTCTCTTAGTTTCTTAGATGGATGGACCGATTTTCAGTCTATATCTGATCTAGGTTATTGCAAGAACTATCATTGTCATAGGTTACTTGAGTGTTCTTTCTGAGTTCTGTGTTCAATATCATTGTGCTGTAAGTGCTACTCTTCTGAGAAGTAGAAACTTATGGAAGGCAGGTCTTGTCTAGATATACTTGAGGTGTCGTAGCAGATGCTTGCCATCTCTTTCTAAACTAGACTAGTTGCTTTTTTGGTGTGTGCATTTGTTGTACAGAATATAGTCGACTGACTATTTCTTTAATTCTTACAACAGCAGTAACTAACTAGTGCATTATGCTATGATGTTAAAGTATCATAATATGTCTAGTTTAATCAATATGTTTATGTGTATTGGATGTTTGATAAATTGATTTGTCATATGCAAGCCTACCAATATGAAGTGTTATATTATGGTGTGCGCATTGGCACACTAACCATCGATTGCATTTGTAGCAGAGGTGTAATGGTACAGACATTACCCACAAGTGTTATGGGGTATATGGTGCTAAACCTTTTTCATCGTATGGTGGAGGGTAGTTCACGGAACCCTGACACAGCTACTGGTCACGGCTTGTAAGCCCGGATGACCCGGCATTGTTATAATACACTTACCGACCCTGTGAGCTGCTAAACTAACTTTGGACGGAGCGGCTGTACGACACAGAATTTCTGTATTAGCGACATGGACATGGGGCGGCAGAAATGTAATCATCACAGGCGTGTGAGACAATTGAAAAGCCCGTCCCAGACTAAAGACAGTAGGGAGAAGGAGGATGGTGAACACAGTAGAGCTGGAAGATAAACTTGGCCAGACTGGTCATTGTATATGTTTGTGTTATGATATGTTTTAATTAGGATTGCGCTGATGTAGAACTGATATAACACATTCTCGACTTTCTTTCAAGCTCTCACAAGGAGCACCTATGTTATAGATCTCAAGACTAGAGACTACTGACTAGGAGTGTCAGGACTGACAGGATCTCAGAATACCGGCAAGCTGTTCTTTTTTTCTTTTGTTGAGTCTACTGGAGAGTGGGGATCTGGACCACAGATCCAGATAGATGAAGTAACAAGTAAAGTTACGTAATGTTTGTCATCAATATCAATATGTATATGATTTCATCATCCTCATATTGACAATCATCCAATGTCTATGATTAGTAAATAAATGTTGTAGTCTTGTAACTCATAGTTCTATCATTATATTTTTTCCAATTGTGCATACGTGTTGTTGTGTACATTGGTGGGGGTTCACTTACACACCAAGGAAAGGAGCAGTCAGGGAGAAAACCTGTACTGAGATAGTCGTCTATACTAATATATTTAGACTTAAAACATCTATCTTAAGCTAACCTTCTCTTTCCTATACCTTGGCGAATATTCAGCACAGTTCATTTCATTTTGTAACGAGCCACTTAGAGCTGTACGTTGGATATTCAGGGCTTAATCTGTAGTTCAGCCATATAGATTTTGTCCATAGTCAGTTTCTGACTATTTAGGGTTGCTCGCCAGTGAATAAATACTTTCATCTAGCTGGTGGGGCACCCCGACTTATGACAGAAGTTACCACATCATCACACAGAGACAACATGTGAATCACACATGATTAACTCCAAGTTACCACATCATCACACAGAGACAACATGTGAATCACACATGATTAACTTGAAGTTACCACAGCATCACACAGAGACAACATGTGAATCACACATGATTAACTTGAAGTTACCACAGCATCACACAGAGACAACATGTGAATCACACATGATTAACTCCAAGTTACCACATCATCACACAGAGACAACATGTGAATCACACATGATTAACTTGAAGTTACCACAGCATCACACAGAGACAACATGTGAATCACACATGATTAACTCCAAGTTACCACATCATCACACAGAGACAACATGTGAATCACACATGATTAACTTGAAGTTACCACATAATCACACTGAGATAACATGTGAATCCCACATGATTAACTCAAGGTTACCATATCATCACACAGAGACAACATGTGAATCACACATGATTAACTTGAAGTTACCACAGCATCACACAGAGACAACATGTGAATCACACATGATTAACTCCAAGTTACCACATCATCACACAGAGACAACATGTGAATCACACATGATTAACTTGAAGTTACCACATAATCACACTGAGATAACATGTGAATCCCACATGATTAACTCAAGGTTACCATATCATCACACAGAGACAACATGTGAATCACACATGATTAACTTGAAGTTACCACAGCATCACACAGAGACAACATGTGAATCACACATGATTAACTTGAAGTTACCACAGCATCACACAGAGACAACATGTGAATCACACATGATTAACTTTAAGTTACCACAGCATCACACAGAGACAACATGTGAATCACACATGATTAACTTGAAGTTACCACAGCATCACACAGAGACAACATGTGAATCACACATGATTAACTTTAAGTTACCACAGCATCACACAGAGACAACATGTGAATCACACATGATTAACTTGAAGTTACCACAGCATCACACAGAGACAACATGTGAATCACACATGATTAACTTGAAGTTACCACAGCATCACACAGAGACAACATGTGAATCACACATGATTAACTTGAAGTTACCACAGCATCACACAGAGACAACATGTGAATCACACATGATTAACTTGAAGTTACCACAGCATCACACAGAGACAACATGTGAATCACACATGATTAACTTGAAGTTACCACAGCATCACACAGAGACAACATGTGAATCACACATGATTAACTTTAAGTTACCACAGCATCACACAGAGACAACATGTGAATCACACATGATTAACTTGAAGTTACCACAGCATCACACAGAGACAACATGTGAATCACACATGATTAACTTTAAGTTACCACAGCATCACACAGAGACAACATGTGAATCACACATGATTAACTTGAAGTTACCACAGCATCACACAGAGACAACATGTGAATCACACATGATTAACTTGAAGTTACCACAGCATCACACAGAGACAACATGTGAATCACACATGATTAACTTGAAGTTACCACAGCATCACACAGAGACAACATGTGAATCACACATGATTAACTTGAAGTTACCACAGCATCACACAGAGACAACATGTGAATCACACATGATTAACTTGAAGTTACCACAGCATCACACAGAGACAACATGTGAATCACACATGATTAACTCCAAGTTACCACATCATCACACAGAGACAACATGTGAATCATACATGATTAACTTGAAGTTACCACAGCATCACACAGAGACAACATGTGAATCACACATGATTAACTCCAAGTTACTACATCATCACACAGAGACAAAATGTGAATCACACATGATTAACTCCAAGTTACCACATCATCACACAGAGACAACATGTGAATCACACATGATTAACTTGAAGTTACCACAGCATCACACAGAGACAACATGTGAATCACACATGATTAACTCCAAGTTACCACATAATCACACTGAGATAACATGTGAATCCCACATGATTAACTCCAAGTTACCACATCATCACACAGAGACAACATGTGAATCACACATGATTAACTTGAAGTTACCACAGCATCACACAGAGACAACATGTGAATCACACATGATTAACTTGAAGTTACCACAGCATCACACAGAGACAACATGTGAATCACACATGATTAACTCCAAGTTACCACAGCATCACACAGAGACAACATGTGAATCACACATGATTAACTCCAAGTTACCACATAATCACACTGAGATAACATGTGAATCCCACATGATTAACTCCAAGTTACCACATCATCACACAGAGACAACATGTGAATCACACATGATTAACTCCAAGTTACCACATCATCACACAGAGACAACATGTGAATCACACATGATTAACTTGAAGTTACCACAGCATCACACAGAGACAACATGTGAATCACACATGATTAACTTGAAGTTACCACAGCATCACACAGAGACAACATGTGAATCACACATGATTAACTCCAAGTTACCACATCATCACACAGAGACAACATGTGAATCACACATGATTAACTTGAAGTTACCACAGCATCACACAGAGACAACATGTGAATCACACATGATTAACTCCAAGTTACCACATCATCACACAGAGACAACATGTGAATCACACATGATTAACTTGAAGTTACCACATAATCACACTGAGATAACATGTGAATCCCACATGATTAACTCAAGGTTACCATATCATCACACAGAGACAACATGTGAATCACACATGATTAACTTGAAGTTACCACAGCATCACACAGAGACAACATGTGAATCACACATGATTAACTCCAAGTTACCACATCATCACACAGAGACAACATGTGAATCACACATGATTAACTTGAAGTTACCACAGCATCACACAGAGACAACATGTGAATCACACATGATTAACTTGAAGTTACCACAGCATCACACAGAGACAACATGTGAATCACACATGATTAACTTGAAGTTACCACAGCATCACACAGAGACAACATGTGAATCACACATGATTAACTTGAAGTTACCACAGCATCACACAGAGACAACATGTGAATCACACATGATTAACTTGAAGTTACCACAGCATCACACAGAGACAACATGTGAATCACACATGATTAACTTGAAGTTACCACAGCATCACACAGAGACAACATGTGAATCACACATGATTAACTTGAAGTTACCACAGCATCACACAGAGACAACATGTGAATCACACATGATTAACTTGAAGTTACCACAGCATCACACAGAGACAACATGTGAATCACACATGATTAACTTGAAGTTACCACAGCATCACACAGAGACAACATGTGAATCACACATGATTAACTTGAAGTTACCACAGCATCACACAGAGACAACATGTGAATCACACATGATTAACTCCAAGTTACCACATCATCACACAGAGACAACATGTGAATCACACATGATTAACTTGAAGTTACCACAGCATCACACAGAGACAACATGTGAATCACACATGATTAACTCCAAGTTACCACATAATCACACTGAGATAACATGTGAATCCCACATGATTAACTCAAGGTTACCAAAGTGCTTTCTTGTGTTCACTCGTTCTTGAAATCAAGCATAGTCCACACACATGCTACTACTTCTAGTGCACTGGATTGATTTTTGCGTGTGAACTAGCTCTCCCTATTACCTGTGTCCCTCACCATCAGGTGAATCCACTCCGACTTCAGATGTACTTGTAATTTACATCCCAAAGTCAAGGACGATAAGTCAACATTTTAGTCTAACTGACCAGTGTAGGGGTTGAACAGCATCAGCACACTGGATATTTAAGAATGATCGCTCATATCTATTCAGCCATGCTGACCTCCACCACAGTGCTGATTGTGAGACTGATCACTTTTTAATGGTTGCAAGGGTTAGACTGAGACCAAAGAGGATCTACACGGCTAAACACAAATCCAGCCCCGGAATTAATATTATCATCACCATAAATCCTGATGTGTTTTGAGTTCCAAACAGCAACTTGAAGACATTCTCACTGATATATCAGAAAATTGAACAGCAAGTGAAAAGTGTGTTATACTTTAGGAAACTATATATAAAACAGCAGCAGGGGTTTATAGCACTGTAGATCATAAGAGGCAAGACTGGTTTGTGGAATAAAGTCAGATTCTGCAGCCACTGATTGATAGAAAGATGATAGCTCTCTAAAGAAACAATGAAAGATTAATGTGAAACACTCTCAGTGAGCTAAACAAACTAGGAGTAATGTGCAAAAGGCAGCCAGGCAGTGTGCAAACAACTATTGGATCAAGTTATGCCAGTGCATTCAAAATGCGAGTGATATTGGAAACATCAGAAGTGTATATGAAGGGAAAAGGAAAGCCTGTAGTGAAATAATTAAAAGAAGTCCACCACTAAAAACCTACAGAAAACAGAAAGCTTACTGACAAAACAAAAGTCCAGGTCTATCAAGCCTGTATCCTTAGTTCTCTTCTTTATGGCAGTGAAACCTGGTCAACTTACTCATACCCCAAGAAAAACATTTAAACAACTTGGAAAGATCGGGTTGTGTGATGGTTTGTTCCATGCTCAGTCTCTCCAGACAACTTTTTTTGTGGTGAACTACAGATAAGTAAAAGATCTCGGAGTTGGCCTCTACTACGGTACAAAGATGTGTGTAAGTAAGACATGAATGATGCAGGCACTGATATTGCATTTTGGGAGCCAGTCACCATTGATCGCGCTGCATAGAGGGCGAAGATCAGAAATGGAATAAAGACAAAGGATAAAATTATTGCAGATAGGTCAGACACTAAGCGTCTGAGACATCACATGGTGCGTCATGGGAGAAATGACCATATGTTTGCATGCATTCATTGTGGATGAACATTTGCCGTGCAAATTTGTCTGTTCAGTCACAATCGCTACCACCATGGGTTGAAGTTATTATGCCAGTTTGAAGCTCAATGCAACAAACTATCGACTGTCAAGATGACAAGGTGCCAGTGACTCAATTTTTATTTTTATTTACAATCTAGAGCACAAGAAATGCAAATATGATCAACATGTAGTTAGTTATTTCCACTTCTTTTGTGAGTTCCCCCCCCCCCTTTTCAGACATGGTTCCAGGAATATGAGGCAACGGTCGAGCAACATGGCAGTGAACACAGGACATAAAAGACACCCTAAGCATGCGCATGCATATGGCAAGGGAACTAGCGAGGATTCCAGATTCTTTCCAGCGGGCTTTGATGAGAGGTATGTTTTGTCAAGGACTTGCTACATGATGCATGTGAATGTACAAAACATGTACAAGCTGACGGATCAATACTCACAAGCGCAGGCACCATCGCCATAAATTCCGCTGTTGCATTCACCTTGGGTGCATGTACAATCTGTAGTATAAAGAAATATGCTTTGTCTCATTATGTATGATCATGTCTGTATACCACAGTAATTTATATATATATATATATATATATATATATATATATATATATATATATATATATATATATATATATATATATATATATATATATATATATTTACTGTCTACGAGTAACTTTGCGTATCGATTTACAAAACATAATAGGAGACTTCTATTGTAATCTATCACATTAAGTAAGAAGAGAATGGTTGCTGCCTCTGGAGCGGTCTCGACTGGCAAAGATTAGTTTCATCTTCGTGCCAGGGCATGCGGGAGTACAAGGAAATGAGCGGGCTGACAAGCTCGCAGGTGAGGCTACTGTGGAGGGCGGACGCGCCATGGACCAGGTTGACATTCTGAATGCTCTACGAGAAGTAAGACTTTTGCGAGAACCAAGTGATGACTGTGAATCTACAACAATGGCCAGACTGCGAGAGCAGCAAATTAAAAGAGGTGTGGCCAAACAAGAACACTACGCAGGAAGCCAAAGAAGATTGATAAACCAACACAGAACTGGCGTCGTTAGCCGCTACACGCTGCGGGATTTGCTGAGAAGGGGATCCGAGCACTTATGGACTGAATGGTTCGATGTGCAATGAGGATGATCTGTCGACTAACCAACTAACTAACTAACATTAAGTAAAGTGATCTCAATTACTTAGTTGACCTCATGATGGTTTATGATTTCATTTGATAGAGAGTGCTAACACAGTTCATGACGACTGCACTAGCCAGATGGCCTAAATTCATCAGACTCAAGACCCCTCTGTCCTACACCGCAAGATACTATAGACAGTAGATGACAGGTTTTGCTTTACTCACCTACCGCACACTTTTAATAAATCATTAACTATACACATACAAATGCATCTGCCTAAAAGCTATATGTACTAATGAAATCAAAATTATATTTACATACACATATACACATAATCTCTGCCACTCACCCTTTTCACAGTTTGGTCCATATCTGTTCTTATTTTTGCACAGTTCACAGGCTTTACCTTTAAATTGAGGCTGGGATGTATGAAATAATTCAAATCAATAAACCTCATATGTTCTGATTTGTTTAAATACTGGATGTTATTAAAACATGCCAAAGTGGCATATTAGGGACCAAAGCTTGAAACACAGCTAACTGTGGTAAACCTATTTTGTAATTTGAGGATATTGTGCTAAGCCCGCATTTTTCGATTAAACAGCACTTATTGGGGTGATATGGTCAGCCAGTTGCATGTCTTTTACAGAACATTGGAATCAACCCCAGTATTTATTGGCCGTTTGTGATTTAACTGGCAATTTTATTTCTACAGTTTACTATTCATGTCTGACAGCTGACATTTCATACCATCAAAATGGAGATCAGCATGGCCGAATGGATAAGAGCGCCCATTCTTAAACATCCGGTGTGCTGATGCCGAGGTAGCAGGTTAAGCCCCCACACCAGTCAGTTGTACTAATATGTTGACTTCTCATCCTTGACTTGGGGACGCAGATTACAAGTACCTCTGAAGTCGGAGTAGGTTCGCCTGATGGCGAGGGACACTGGTAATTATTTTTTTTTTTAAATATTACATATCCCTTACAGGACGTTGCAGTCAACACCAGCATTTTTCAGCTGCAGTTGATGTACTAGGCAAGATTATGCTCAGTAGTTTGCCATTGCTTTCTGAGCGACCAGCTCACATACCACCGTAAGTAACCAACACAGCACGATCTGCAACCGAATCTCATGCAGCCGCGTTACTCGCAAGAATATACGGGATTACGGAGAAAAACATTAACTCCTACGCCAGGGAGACCAACACACTGGTAATAGGCAAAGCTAAACCACATGCAAAAATGTACTACAGTGCATTAGAAGTAGTAGCATGTGTATGGACTACACTTGAGTTCAAAGTGAGTGAACGTCACAATCAATGTCAAATAGTCTGCTTCCAAATTGCCAGCAGCTGCTTCAAACTCTCAACTGGGCATGTCAGGGAGTTGTGGCATGTCAGGGAGTTGTGGCATGTCAGGGAGATGTGGCATGTCAGGGAGTTGGGGCATGTCAGGGAGTTGTGGCATGTCAGGGAGTTGTGGCATGTCAGGGAGTTGTGACATGTCAGGGAGTTGTGACATGTCAGGGAGTTGTGACATGTCAGAGAGTTGTGACATGTCAGGGAGTTGTGGCATGTCAGGGAGTTGTGGCATGTCAGGGAGTTGTGGCATGTCAGGGAGTTGTGGCATGTCAGGGAGTTGTGACATGTCAGCGAGTTGTGACATGTCAGGGAGTTGTGAAATGTAGTTAAATTATCCCATTAGTATATGGCCAGTACTGGTCTCCCCGGCCGATGTGTTAGCAGCTTTCTCCGTAACCCCGAATACTCTTTTGGTTGACGTGAGCACATGAGAATTGGAAGTGGTTTGAGTCGCGCCAGTGACTTATGAGAGTAAGGAGCCGGTCGCTCAGAAAGTCGTGGCATGCTGATGTTGACCGCAATATCCTGAAACAGGATGGAAATGCGGGGGGGGGGGGTGGGGGGGGGGGGGGGTGGTGGTGGATACGGCCAGTGTCACAGAAGAAGAAAACAGGATTACAGAATGTTAACAGGAAGGCATCTCATGCTTTGGACAAAACAAAGCAAAAGCAAGAGAAATATAGGCTACCAAAAAGGGTAGAGAATCAATACACCAGCGACCACTATTGACCAGTACTGAAGTGAAAAGGACACAAATACTTACGTCACAAACACACCGTCCTTGAACATCCAGACATTTCCCATGACCATTACAAGGGTTCTGGCTGCCACCAGGACAAGCTGGTTAAACAGAGATTCATCAGCTACATTATTTGTGTCTGTGTGTGTGCGTGCGTGCGGGTGGGTGGGTGGGGGTGTATGTGTGTGTGCGCATCACATTTGTATGCATTATATGTGGGTCTGCTTGCTGACATGTAGTTGTTCATAAGTAATATTACACATTTCAACTGTTAATTCCATCAAGGATGAACTGTATGTTTTGTAGAGGACTATTATGGTGACATTCTGGCGGCAGCATTACGGCATTATGCTCAGTATGCCTGTGTGGGCTGTTGGTTGTCGAGACTCCTGTCTTTTCCACTTTTCACATGGGGCAGTGAGGAACATTTTATGTGATATTCACTGGCACATAATGGGGACAACACTTTGCTGTGATGTTGGAACTGTGGCTAATGACTAATGACACATTTCAACTACAGAGTGAGTGAGTGAGTGAGTGAGTGAGTGAGTGAGTGAGTGAGTGAGTGAGTGCGTGCGTGCATGAGTGAGTGAGTGAGTGAGTGAGTGAGTGAGTGAGTGAGTGAGTGAGTGAGTGAGTGAGTTAGTGAGTGAGTGAGTGCCTAATTTACATGATCCCATACAAGCGCTGTACTATACGAGATAAAATTGCCGAGTAAATTATGAATAGACAACAAATGCCGTGGTTGATTGTTAATATCTTGTAAAGGACAAACAAGTAACATATGGGTATGAATTGCCCGACACTTCAAACACATGACAGGTCACAGCTTATCAGTTGAGTGCTCATTTCCTGTTCTCGCTGTTGTCTGCATACCTAACTCTTATGTTTATAATGCAACGACGCAGAAGAGACGCACATGCTGTCAAGTGTGTTCAGATGAACATGTTGTCAAGTGTGTTCAGTTATTTTATCTGCAATATTTATCTGTCCTTGTTGACCAGTTCATCATCATCACTACATAATTAGTCTTTTGCAGATCATCTCTATAGTTACTGAATATCTCTCTTGTCACAGATTATCTCACTTGTCAGATTATCTCTCTTGTCAGATTATCTCTGTCATCCCAGATTATCTTTCTTCTCAAATTATCTCTTTTGTCCCAGATTATCTCTATGTTCAGATTATCTCTCTTGTCCCAGATTATCTCTCTTGTCATATTATCTCTCTTGTCCCAGATTATTATTCTTGTCAGATTATCTCTCTTGTCCCAAATTATCTCTCTTGGGGAAAATACAGGCAGTATGACAACAGAAACGCCAAGACAATAGTCTTGAAAGAAGAAGACAAAGTTTGGTTATTACTACCCGACCCTCGTGATTGTCTTGTAACTTCATGGCAGGATCCATTTAGAGTTATCAGAAAAGTCAGTGATGTTGATTATCCATCCATCCATCATGTGCCATGCCGGTAAGCGTGGGCGGTCATGTTCTGCCATCTCACTCGATCAACAGAGTCGTGGATCAGTTCCGTGTTTCTGTCTCGACCATGCCACAAGGCCAAGCCATCCAGATACTTGTTTCTAGGTCTTCCCCTTGGTCTGTTCCCCTCGATCTTACCAGTTGTCACCAAGTTCTCCAAATCATTTCTTCTCATAACATGCCCAAAAAATTGTGACTGTCTACGTCTAATGTCTCTGATCAGTTTACGATCTTCATTTGTTTCTTGAAGGACTTGTTCATTGGTCTTTCTGGCTGTCCATGGTATTCTTTGCATTTTCCTCAGAAACCACATTTCTACAGCCATCAGATGTTTTTCAGCCTGGCTGCTCATTGTCCAAGCTTCACATCCATATAAAAGTACAGGTTCTATGTAGCATCTCAACACTCTTTTTCTCGTTTCAATTGACATCTTTTTATTGGTCAGTATGTTTTTCATCTTGCTAAAGGCTACTTTTGCCATGGCGATTCTTGTTCTAATCTCTTCAAGGCATCTCCCATCAGATGTTATTACTGTTCCGAGGTAATTGTACCTATTCACTTGTTGAAGAATATTCCCATTTACTTGTATATTACACTGTGGTATTTCGTTCTTCTTAGTGACGACCATAATCTGTGTCTTTTTACAATTTAATTCTAACCCTTGTTGTTCACTGTGTGTAACAACCGCATCTACTAAATTTTGCAGGTCCTGTTCATTGTCTGCAATCAAGACTGTATCATCTGCATATCTAATGTTATTGATGCATCGTCCCCCAATGTTGATTCCTTCCATATTTTCAATATTTCTGAAAATATTTTCACTGTACAGGGAAAACAGATCTGGAGACATTACACATCCCTGTCTCACACCTCTCTTAATAGGCTGATATTGGCTTACTTGATTATCACATTGATGTAAATCAATCAATCATGTGCCATGCCGGAAAGCATGGGCGGTCATGACTCGCCATTTCACTCGATCACCAGTGTCGTGGATCAGCTCAGTGTTCCTGTCTCGTCCATGCCATGTGGCCAAGCCATCCAGGTATTTTACTCTCGGTCTTCCTCTTGGTCTGTTCCCTTCGATCTTGCCAGTTGTCACTAAGTTCTCCAATCCATTTCTTCTCATAACATGTCCAAAAAATTTTGACTGTCTACGTCTAATTTCTCTAATCAGTTTACGATGTTCATTTGTCTCCTGTAGTACTTGGTTGAAGAATATTTCCATTTACTTGTATATTATTACATTGTGGCACTTCTTCCTTCCTAGTGACGACCATAACCTGAGTCTTTTTACAATTTAATTCTAACCCCAGTTTCTCACTGTGTACAACAACAGCATCTACTAATTTTTGCAGGTCCTGTGCATTGTCTGCAATTAATACTGTATCATCTGCATATCTAATGTTATTGATGTTTCATCCTTCAATGCTGATTCCATTTATATCTTCTACATTTCTGAAAATATTTTCACTGTATAGGGAAAAAAGATCTGGAGACATCACACATCCCTGCCTAACACCTCTCTTAATAGGCTGATACTGTCCCACTTCATTATCAATCCTTATTGCAGCTTGTTGTTTCCAATATATGTTTTTTTTAAGACTAATGTCTTTCCCATCAATTTGTAGATCTGCAAGCATATCCACCATGCTGACATGTCTAACTCTATCAAAAGCCTTTGTATAGTCAATAAAGCAAAGATGTATATCCTTGTTTACTTCTATAGCACGTTCAATAACTGTTCGCAGCATATACACAGCATTTACTGTACCCTTTCCTTCTACAAACCCGCATTGTTCTTCCCCTATTTCAGGTTGTATCTTCTTCCTCACTCTTTGCATGATAATTCTTAGCAAAATCTTTGTGATGTGACTCATTATACTAATTGTTCTATGTTGATCACATTCCAAGGTTCCTGATTTCTTTGGGATTGCAATAAATACAGTTACATAATTCAGGAGGTATATCTCCAGTATCATATAATGTGTTCAGCAGTCTGGTGACTTGATCTAGTCCAAATTCTTCTAAAGCTTTAATAATTTCTGTTGTGATGTTATCTGCACCGGGGGCCTTGCCAGCTTTCATATGCTTAAGAACATTTCGAACCTCCATCTCCAAAATTGGCGGTCGTTCATTATTAAATCTAATATCATACTGTTCGTCTCTGTTATCATCATAAAGGTTAGTTAGTTAGTCGACAGATCATCCTCGTTGCACATCGGAACATTCAGTCCATAAGTGCTCGGATCCCCTCCTCAGCAAATCCCGCAGCGTGTAGCGGCTAACGACGCCAGTTCTGTGTTGGTTTATCAATCTTCTTTGGCTTCCTGCGTAGTGTTCTTGTTTGGCCACCCCTCTTTTAATTTGCTGCTCTCGCAGTCTGGCCATTGTTGTAGATTCACAGTCATCACTTGGTTCTTGCAAAAGTCTCACTTCTCGTAGAGCATTCAGAATGTCAGCCTGGTCCATGGCGCGTCCGCCCTCAACAGTAGCCTCACCTGCGAGCTTGTCAGCCCGCTCATTTCCTTGTACTCCCGCATGCCCTGGCACGAAGATGAAACTAATCTTTGCCAGCCGAGACCGCTTCAGAGGCAGCAACCATTCTCTTCGGATAGACCCCTCCTCTATCCTCTTGATCATGTTCATTGAGTCGCTAAGGAAACAAGCCCTAGTGAATGTCTGTGTCTCGAGCCATGTTATTGCTTTACTTACTGCCATGACTTCCAAGGTCAGGCTACTTGTGGTTTCAGTGAAAGCACCAGAGTCCTCCTTCACAATTCTCCCTCCGGCCCGAGCTGTAAAGGCCCATGAGCTTCTCACATGTCGGACGACCGACCCATCTGTGTAGATGACCGCGTCACTGTCTAGCGAATTCTCGAAAATCAACGCTTGTACTTCAGCCTCAACAGCAGCCGGATTTTCTTGTCTGCATTTTCTATCTAGTTGGATACAAACTGAAAAGGATGTGCAGAAGTCTGTTGGCACTTGCACCCACTCCTCGCCAGGTTCTAAGTCCTCAAGTGAACACACCTGTTGAAGAATGTCCTCGGCTTGACACATCCACGACCGTCCTCTTTTTAACCTGCTGCCCTTCACCTTCCTAATTTCACTATGCAGTGGATGCTGTGTGTTTGCGTTAATTCTGAGGTAGGCACGTGCCCTGCAAACTTGCATTCTCTCTTCAATGGTTGGAAAATCAAGAAGGTAGCGCATCGCCCTGCATGCTGTATCTCTTGTACATCCAAGAATAATGCGCATAGCTTCATTCTGTATCCTTTCCATCCTTTCTATCTGCTTATGGCTGACAGTCAGGATTGCCATTGCATACTCCAAAACAGACATGACCAGCCCCTCGTACAGAAGACATAGATGGCGCTGCTCACAGTTTGCTGCCGCCATCACCCGCATCGCTGCCAAACCCCGCTTGGCCTTTGTTATCACCTGGTCTATGTGCACATTATAAGCAAGGCTTCGATCAAACCGTATCCCCAGGTAATTCATTGCCTGCGTTCTTTCCACCGTCTCTGAACACAGCATTACAGTTGGTGTTGGATTGTTGACAATATGATTATTCAACGAGAACCAAGTCACTGTTGCCTTTGTTGGGTTGACCATTGCCCTAGCTTCATCACACCAAGTACTTATGCGATTGAGTTCGGTTTGTAGTTCCACAGCAACCTCCTCTCTATCCTTACCCTGATGATACACTAAAACATCATCGGCATATGACAATGTCCTGCCAGGTCCAGTGATCTGCTCACTGGTGATTCTCACTGTGTAGGCGTTGAACAGTACCGGAGATAATGGTGATCCCTGTGGTAGGCCAGGATATATTGTTGTTGGTTCCGAAGTCCAACTCCATCCATCCATCATGTGCCTTGCCGGTAAGCGTGGGCGGTCATGTTCTGCCATCTCACTCGATCAACAGAGTCGTGGATCAGTTCCGTGTTTCTGTCTCGACCATGCCACAAGGCCAAGGAAGTCCAACTGCCACATCTAAAAACTACTTTCCGTTGGAAGAGAGCTGCAGCGATCCAACTAAGGAGGAATGGACTTACGTTTAGTTCAAGAAGCTGAAACATTAAAAAATCCAGTGGTACTCTGTTGTATGCGTCCTCAAGATCAATCGCTGCAGCAACGGTTTCAGTGCCTGAGTGGAAACCTTCATAGACATCGTGGGCAAAGACTGCTGCATTGGTCCAGGTTTCTCTTTTTGGACGGTACCCACCCAGGGTAGGTGGGAAAACACCTTGCCTCTCTAGTTGGCTTGATATTTTCCTGGCAATTACCTTCTCCAGCAGCTTGCCTATTGTATTCTGCATGGTTATAATTCGATATCCCTGAATTTTCTTGTGGTCTTTGTCAGGCTTCGGCAAGGGAATCAGATAGCTGTGTAACCATTCCTCCTTGATGCTAGCACTCCCTATACTGTTGTTGTACATGTCTGCTAGTTTCTCTAGCTTATTGTCGGTACACCTATTTATGTCGTCGTATCTTATTATCATAAAGGTGTTTCACATAATCTGTCCATACATGTAGAATCTGGTCTTTTTCTATTATGATTTTGCCATCTTCAGTTTTTAGACACCCTGTTGATGTACTTGTTCTTTTATTAGTAAGTTCCTGAATTCTTTTGTGCACTAATTTGGTATTTTGACTGTTGTGTTGGTTTTCAATTTCTAAGCACTTTTCCTCAAGCCATGCTTCTTTTGCATTGATGCAAAAGGTAAACATAAAATTGTCCACATTAATGTGACATAATAGCCGGTCTCCCCTCATTTTTGCTTACCTTACGGTTAAGATGGTATTTTTCATTATATATATATACAGCAAGGATAATGATCTTTTCCCTATTTTCCTATGATTGTAGATATCTATAGATATGCATGTATCATTGGTGAAAATTTAATCTCCTGTAAACCTAGTGAATATTCCAGGGTTTTTAAACTATACATTATACAGTATATTATAGAACTATTAGTTGTGCATGCCTACTGCCCTGGTGCATGTTTGGCTGATTAACATATTCAGTTCTGGCCTGTGACCCTGGTGGCAACACGAGAATCTGCCTGGCCAGTTGTCGACAGCCAGCAGATAGTCCCTTTTGTTGAGGGACCCGAAGCGGCGAGGACACAGGAGCCGATACTAGCTTTAAAAAGATACATTGCAAAAAAATAATCCAGGCTCTAGTTAGCCTATATTTGGGAAAAACAAATTGAGAACCCAATTGAAACCCAAAATTAATTTTTATACTGCTAGTGGCACTGTTCCCCCGTGGAGAGGTTTAATCACCACAATTTGGAAGGTACGTTGCTTTAATTAATTAGTACAAATTTAGATGTATATATTTACCAGTATTTGTAGTGTAGATTCAGGGTGAACTAAGCTATAACTAATGTTAGAGAACAGGGATCGTAAACTACAGCCGAAATAAATATATAAATAATGGAGACGCTGATTATACTAAGACCAAAATAGAGGAATGAAGAATGAAGGGAACGGCGACACACAAAATGGTGAAATCTAACAGGCGGGCAATGGACTATCGAAGAATGGTCAGACAATGAAGCTTGATATTTAACTAGGGACTAATATAATATATATTAGAATAATATATCACCAGTGAAGAATATAATTATAGAGATGGGTAATTCGGAGGAATAAATGGTGATAGGAAATACTGATTAATTAAATGTGAAATAATTCTTTCACATAGCCTACTGGAGACCACGCGTGTCAGAGGTCACCTCATGACAGCGTGGGACCGGCCTCCCATTCACATCAGTATCCTTGCTTCAACGCAGTCCTTCATTTCCTACCCTCTACATCTACGTTAATACTTCACCCTCCTGTAGAATTTGATTTGTGTGTTTCGGGCGTGAATCAGAATTATAATTTACAATACTGCTTCATGTGCTGAGATAGAATCTGTGTGATTCATAATATATGTTCGTACTCCATCAAGTGAATGTAATTTGTGGGCTTCATAATCTATGGTGTTCCTTCGTCGATTGAATGTACTCTGTATGATTCATAATCTGTGGTGTACTTCGAATGAAGGGAATCTGCCATTCATAGTCTATGTTCACACGTCGTCACGTGAATGTAATCTGTGATTCATAATCTATGGTGATACATTGTCGAGTAAATATAAACTGTGTGATTTATAATCGATGTTCGTGCTTCATAGTTAAATGTAATCTGTGGGATTCATACTCATTGTGTACACTTCATTCCGTTAAATGTAATTGGTGTGATTTATAATATATGTGAATGCTTCATAGTAAAATTGTTGTAGAGTGTGATCAGACTTAGAAATATACATGGATGTGTCAGTGTCTGTAGATTGGAATACAGGTGCATCTGAGTCTGATGAGATTGATAATATGTGGCTAAGGCAAATAGTAGTTGTCCACGTTAGCCATTTGTTCTTGTTGTCATAGCCCTTGTGATGTGTCTGTGACAGAGGTGATAGTTTTGTGATGCTAGTCGTGTCTGAATATGAGACTGAGAGTGAGAGGTCCAACAAATGTATCCTGGGCATAGGACAAGCATTCACTGGTTCTGTTTATTTGATTAACTTCCAGAAATTCTGCACCTTCATTGGTGGTATCATTGAGCCATCAACCAGCAGCAACGAATATGTACCTGACTTGAACAGCCTGTCTATGACCAGAGAGTGTGTGAATCAACAACTGCCTGTGAACATCATCCGAGTCGACAACCTGGGAACAGAGTCCTGAGCTAAGTGTCCAGCTCAACGTCTGACACCATAACCCAGAATCTTAGTCATGATTATTTTTGCAGACACCGTAGCTAGACTACACTGATACTTGTCCAGCCATTACTCATTAAATGATATTATTATATTTTACACTGTAAAGTCTGTTATAAGTTAAGGATTAATATTAAGAGTGGAGTAATGAGAGTTATACTTTCTCCGTGTTGTGAGAATGGATCAGTAAAAGTGGGCTCTTTTAATTTTGCAGGCATTCGTCGCCAGATTCCTTAATCCAACTGTCTAGAATACTAGTACGGTTGTTCGCTTTACCTATCTGTGCCTGAACGCTGTCTGAAGACTTGGTCATTCCTGGAACTGTTCCGAATCATATATCCTAGTTCGAGCCATTTTGGCCTCTTCTTCGACAGTGATTAATCTTTCGGAATTCTGAAAGTCTATTGGTTGCTATTTCTGATCCTTGTCTATCAAAATAGTCAACATTGTGCGACAATTAATATGTTAAAACCATACAATGCACGTGACACTAACACATCACAGGTGATACAACAGATACCACATAGAGTAGCAGCAGGATGTTGGGTGATTAATGAACAAGAAGAAGAGGCTGTTACACACCAAATACCAACTACCAACAGTTAATAGTGACAACGGTTGGCAATCCATACAAATAAATCAAAACCTGTCAACACAAGATAAAGAGAAACTTGTTTCAGTGATACAAGAATTTAGAACAATTTTTTCTGATAAGCCAGGACAGACATCGCTTATCAAACACAAAATCACATTACTTTCTTATATTCCAGTGAAAGTGAAACCATATCCTATTCCGATACATTATCTAGAGAAAGTTACAGCAGAAATATCTGAACTAGATCAAAGTGGTATCATTAGGAAGTCCATTTCTAACTACTGTTCTCCGGTAGTGATAGTGAAAAAGAAAGATGGTTTATTACGTCTATGCATTGATACAGAAAAGTGAACGCGTTAACACTCCTTGATGCAAAACCAATGCCAAATATCGATGAATTAATTGAAGGCATGGCAAACTCTAAACTCTTCTCAAAAATTGATTTTACCAAGGGTTATTGGTAAATCCCTATGGATGAAGATTCCATGCATATCACAGCTTTTAGCACTCCATTAGGTCTATATGGATGGGCATATCTTCCATTTGGTTTGCAAAATGCACCAAGAACATTTATGCGCATGATGAGAAAATTACTCCATGGTATTTCCAACGTTGCTACTTATATAGATGATATCTGTATCCATACTGCAGACATTTACACACATGTGGAAATTTTAAAACAAGTATTTCAGAGAATACAACAACATGGTCTTAAAGCTAAGCCGAGTAAGATTAAAATAGGTTTTACTGAAATACAATTTCTTGGTCATAGAATTTCTTATGGGTTTCATAAAACAGATCCACAGGTGGTTACCAACATTCTCAACATCAAACCTCCCACCACTAAAAAAGAACTGAGAAGTCTATTAGGTCTGATTAACTACTATCAGAATTTATTCCTAATTTTGCTGATATGACAGCAACATTTTCTGAACTTCTAAAGAAAGGTCAGCCTACGAAAATAGTCTGGACAGATGATCATGACAAACTTTTGCAGCAGATCGATACTCTGTTTAGTACGTATCCTATTCTGAAACTGCCTGATATTTTGAAAGATTTTGTGTTACAAACAGACGCGAGTTTTCATGCAATTTCAGTGGTGTTACTTCAGATACATGATGGCAAGTTACATCCTATTCTCTATTTCAGCAAGAAGCTGTCAGATATGCAGAGAAATTATGCTATCACTGAACTTGAAGCTTTAGCTCTAATTGAGAGTATTGAGAAATTCTCGAGATATCTCCTTGGGAGGAAAGTCTTTAAGTCTGGTCATCCTAAGAACTCTAGAATACATCAATGGTCACTTCTCTTACAAGATTATGAGTTCGATATCTGTCATATTCCTGGCAAGGATAATAACTTGGCAGATCTTCTTGGTCGACTTTAGATCTTCTACACTGTAGTTTCTTTTTCCTTAATAGGTGTCTGCGTTTGTTCATATATTATTTAGGCTGATAGATTTATGTTACAGATGCACCCGATTAGATAGCAATTTGCATAGCAAACAATAAATTATTTTACATAGTATTATTCGATTGTATACATATGTTGTCAATTTTGTTTATTGGCAGAGACATTATGAAGCCAGTCGTCGTATTAATTGGATCAAGACGATGGTTGTACTATTTCCTACTTCCGCTCTGGATGTTGAACTGTACCAGAACGAGAGAATTCAGTTTGAGTAAAATTAATTGACATTTTAAGGATATAACTTTGATATTCTTAGATTATGTGCTTATATATATATATTCACACGTATATCACGATGACTGTGATTAATAAGGATATGAACTATACACGTATATTTTGTGTTAGTCATATTAACTATTTTAGCGTGGTTAGCTAAGAACATAAGAACAATACAAACAGTAATTTTATTGATTACTGTGCATTGAGATAATTAGTTTAGCAGAGTTGAATTGAGGACTATGAATTGTGATATGTTCATTATTGAATGTATTATTAGATTAATTTAGATTGGTTAACATAAGTTATATTATTTTCTTTGATGGTTATTGATTAAGAGTGTTATAATTTGGGTAAGAGCCTGATCGCTGTCAACATATTCAAGTACAATCGCTAGCTCACAGACGAAGATTACACCACATTATAATTTTGCCATTATTCGCCATTAAATCGTTCAGAGTCAACAGATGGACTATAGGTCTACAACTAGGGCATAGTACCACTATGGCTACAATTAAGGCAGATGACCTCACCGATAGATGCTATACGAACAAGATCATAGCAGATGATAGATATTACAGATATTGCAGCGATAATATAGAGCAGTAACTAGTACTGATGGATTGGTAACTGTGAATCACACACATCCCCTTTCTCTGGTTATTTAGCTAGAGTTAGGACGCTTGTCTGCATGGACAAATGAGGGACCAATTTGTTATGGTTAGTTAGTACAGCCTCCCCATGGGTTGTCTACACGACGTCTACCACGGGATTGTAGACTGATGTACATGCCCGTCGTATAATAATAATTTTTTATTTTTGTGTGGGATTTATAGGGGGCCATACTATCGTACTTAGCATAGCTTATGACTTATTACGTCTGCACTGCTATTGTCAGATTTATTGATCGTGATCTAGAAATTGATTGCATCATTTTAAAGGGGAGGGGGGCATAATGCCATATAGCTAAACCCAAATTGCGTCACAGAAAATAGATGTATATCCTAGAAGTGAAAACCACACAGAAAAGCTAAGAAACTAGTTGTCAACAGAGAGAAACGTCATTCTGACGTCACGCAACAACAGACTTGGTTGGAGTTTGGCATGGCAGGCTGTGCATGAAGCTATCTGGACAGGCTGTGCATGAAGCTATCTGGACATTCAAACTAGCGAACCAATAGTTTACATGGACAAAGTTGCTGGAATTACAGTTGCAGATAGAAAAGATATTGTAACACGCTCTTATGAGATGACGCTGAGAATGAATCAACCGGTTGCCGAGGAAAATAGTGAGAATTCAGAAGCGGCAAGAAATGGACCTTGAGGATAGAGAGAAGGTGAATTGAAAGACATAG
Organism: Cepaea hortensis; assembly: GCA_963921405.1. Lineage (NCBI taxonomy): Eukaryota > Metazoa > Mollusca > Gastropoda > Stylommatophora > Helicidae > Cepaea > Cepaea hortensis. The sequence goes on along the minus strand of OY992887.1, from coordinate 103,347,122 downwards.
ATCGTAAATCAAGAACAATCACTGAAAGGTTTGTGGAAGCTGACATTTAATATTAATATCAATTATATAGTTACCGACTGCCCTGGTAGTCCACCAGGCACGGTATAACTTGATGAATATTTGATGATATGCAACAACCAATAAGCTGTTTACCAAATTAAACAGAGATTGATTCTGTCACACTCATGTCAACCATTCGACCTTATTTATTCTTATGGTTTTAAACCAAAGCGCTGTTCATTGAAAGCGAGCTACATTGAGTTACATTCTTTACAGTTAACGTTAAAATTTATGTACAACAGCGTTTTGGCAACCAGCACTTGATCCTCTCAGTAATTGATTATGGATTAGGACTGCTCACTGTCTCAGAGAGTCAGCTGGTGAAGTTAGAGCACATACAGAACGAAGCTATGCGGGTCATTCTGGGATGCACCAGAGACATCCCAGTAGTGTGTATGCATTACATCCTTGGTCTACCGACTGTTGCTGGTAGGCTCAAGGTGATGCAGGCGAAGGCATACCTCAGAGTAGCTGCAGACACAGACCACCCACTGCATGAGGCGCTGGATGCAGTTAAAGGTCAGCGACTGATAAGAGGGAAATCATGGATGGCTCAGGCGGAGGATACGATCAGACAGGTGTGCATCTTGGAGAACATTAGGCGAGGAGAGGAGTGGGTCAGAGTGCCAGTGGAGCAGTCACACTTGTGCAGAGTTATAATCACATTAAGCCGGGAGTGCAGGGAGTGGCCAGCAGGGGCCACGGAAGTGGAAATCCAGCAACTAATTCAGGACACGATCCTGTTCAGTGACAACAAGAAGACACTTGGTGGAGAAAAGACTTACATTAGCAAAGAACACTGTCTCAGCTGACCCAATGCAAAATCTCATTTTGAGGCCTGTATTCCTGCCACAAGTAACCATATAAGTTACGTATGTCATCGTACTCTTGATGTAAAATTATATTATTTACATAATTCCACACGACTATCATTTCACATCACTACTTAGTATATGTGAATGTCTTATGTCTCAAAATCATCTGTTCACTATCATCATACGGCTAACCATCATGTTTTAATGATTTATATTGATAGAAAAACACAGTGGTAGTTTGCTTTATTCATAGTTCTATTTTAATATTCTCCAAGTGTGCGTAATTGTGTTTGTGCACCTGTTAAGTATTATACATGGTTGTCGCAAAATGTCACATTTACATTCCAGAATATTTCCATGGGCTTCAACATCTGAGGTACCACTTAGAAAAATAAACATAAGAATGAATGTATTCTCTACCAGCATTGTACAAGACCACTGTGTCGTGATGCAAGAGGACTCACAATGGTTTGGCAAGCAAATAAAACCACCCAGGCATGACACAAGCAACCTGGTTTATCACAAGAATTTGAAAATTAGCAGTCTACCCCAGAGCCTAATTGCTCCTTTGACATGACACATGATAAGCAGGACTAGGAAATTCGCTCAACCGTGAAGACTGACCACCTTGTGAAACAGACCAGAGACACAAGTGCGAACTCACAGCTTGATAAGACTCCCTAGGATAAACAATGTCAAATGCCCATGGTCACTGGTGTGAAGGCCAATCCTTCAGAAAGAATTTACGATGGACATGCTGGGAGATAATTCGGTCTGCATCATAAAAATGTGTGAACTGAAATTGCTCAGACAGGAGATTACCACAGTCAATGGTGGGAACCAGACTCGCAGATCAAATAAGGCATTTAAAACCACAAGAAAGTAGTAATTGAAATAAACGCCGGGGGGAGATAAGGAAGAGTATATATGCTAGAAGATTCTTATACTTAGATGAGAAATGAAAAATCTTAGAACAGCCCTCAAAAGGAGCCCGGTTTTAACCGTGCTTTGATAACGAAGGAACTACGGGAGACAGGAAAGAACACTACTGTTCTGAACACAGTCCGGGTGTTAACTGATCTGAACATAACTGCTGTTTGCGGAACTTTCTTGGAACCCAGACACTGATCCAGATAAGATCCAGCGTTATGTATTTTATATTCATCATTTCACTTTCACGATTACAGTAGTGCATAAACTTATATGATTTCACCGTCATCATATTGACAACCATCATGTGTTTAATGATTAAGGATAGACAACAAATGTTGTAGGTTGTTTTAACTCATAGTTCAGTTGTTATACTTTTAATTCCAATTGTGTATGCATGTTGTGTGTGTACATTGGTGGGGGGTTAATTAATTACCAGGGAGGGGAAAGCAGTCGGAGGGGATAATTTGCACTGGCTAGAAATCCTTCTCGAGATGTAAACCTAGTCACCTAACTTTCCCCACTCCTTGGTGAATATTTAGACCAGCTAATTACGAGCCACTTGTAGCTGTACTCTTGATATTCATGGGCTTAATCTATAGTTCAGCCATATAGATTCTGTCCTTAGTCGACTTCTGACTATTTGGGGTTGCTTGCCAGTGAATAATACATTCAACTAGGCAGTGGCACCACCCCCCCCCCCCACCTCCTCCTTCCCACTCTTGGGGGGAGGGGGGGGAGGGTACCAAGACCAGCTAATTTAACATTTTAATGAGCCATTTCCAGCTGTGTGCTTGTATATCCAGGGACTTTGTCTTTATTAAGCTTATAAAAGACATTTGTTCTGAGTTTGCCTGCTTGGGTTGTGTCAGGGAAGTGAATCCGCACCCACTGCAACGCCATTGTGAGCAATAACTCAATTAACTAACAAAGTGGAGTTCACAAACACTCATTAGTTTAGCAACCTATGGCTATAATGATGATGTTAATTATGATGATGATGTTAATGATGATGAGAACAAAGAACAGTAGAGTGGTACGATGATAGTTATTTTGGTGATGTATTACAAACTAACAAACATATTTTTACTTATTACTGCACTTACTCTGACTGCAATCGGCTCCCCAGAATCCATAGCAGCATTTTTGTGTTATATGCGGCCTCAAACACAAGGCTCTGCAGCCTGGAACTTGCATTACCCGCAAGGGAAAAATGACCAAGGCATCACAGCTTTTATTTGTTACTGTAAAAGATCAAACTGTTGACAGGCTCACATTGGGAAACAGAAGAAAAAGGAACAGATGCAGAGTTTAGAGGATGCAACAATAAACAATATTTGTAAATATAGATATAATCCAAAGTGGTTTAAATGTTGTTTCTAAAGTGGAGCAGGAAGATAGCTGGTCATCCCACCTCACTATGTCATGGAGGTAGAGTCTGTGAATGTCTCACCTCACCATGTCATGGAGGCAGAATATGTGAATGTCTAACAGTTCTCAGCCTAATGCCAGTATCTGTCATGGGACAACACTTGCAATTACCACCAGCACAATGCAAGCAGTGGATTTTATCTAAAGACATTAAGTCAGATGGCTTGGTCATGTAACAAGCCTTCCCCTTAAATGTCCGCCTCAACACAATCAGAATCACAGTGATTTTTTTCATAATTAAAAATATGAGAATGGTATACTCACTCCTAATTCTGGGGTCCTGGATCATACATCAAGCCTTCTCAGATAAAAGCAAAATACCCAGACCAATGCTCACACAATGGTCATCAAAATCATAATCATGTATCCCCTCCAGGGTGAAGGTCAGCTGTGATGATTCTCCGACATTCTGTGTTAGGTGTCCTCATGAAGTATTTATACGAGTTTAGATCACCTCTCTCAACAGAGGTTTCACATCTTCCTTGTTATTGCATATGTATAGTTCATGCCCAGTGGACCAGGAGTCTATCACTTGACTTTTAAATCCTTTCTTGTATCCATTACTTGCCATGGGATGTATTCACGATATGGCACTTTTACCAAGGTGGCTAGACACGATCTCTTTTCATGTCCTGACATTTGACAAGTATCATCATCATCTTCTACTTTTGCCAACAAGCATCAAGTGGAGGAATTGTTGCACCATCACCCTATGGGTAGCACTGGATAGTGTCATTCCATGCGATTGTACATTGTCTTTGATGTCGTCAATCCATTGTCTTCTCGGGCGTTCTCTTACTCCAGTAGCAGATCTTCCTTGTTGTTGGACCAGTGCTGGTAGTTGACGGTGTTACATTGTAACAAAATGCCAAACCATTTGATCTTCTGTCTTTCAATATGTGTGACACAAGGTGTTGATTCCACTATCTGTCTGATTACAGCATTTCTTATTCGGTTTGTGATAATTAAGTTGGCATTCTCTTAAAGCATCTCATCTCAAAGGTGATGATGATGTGTAAGTGTGATTTGAATAATGTTCAAGTTTGATATTGGTAGCATCAGGTTGGTTTAAAATTGCTATTTATTCTGCGGACATATATGTATTGGATGTTTCAGTATGGGTGTCCCCATTAAAAGTCCCCAGGCAATTGCTAATCGACAATTATAATAATAGTAACCAAAACAAGCCACCATCCAGGATGAATTTCAAAACTAGAAAAATACCCATCACAGGTTATTTATAGCTTGTGTGCTTCTGCTTGTTACACATGATGATAGTCTGTGCATTGTGTTGAAGTTTTTCTTGCATAATCTATGAGGAGACACCGCAGTACCGACCAGGTGATCCACTGATTCTTAACAAAGCAAACAAACCAGATAGGAATTCTCCATCCAAATGTGGTCAGATGAAGGAATAAGCCGTTACTTCGCTTGACCACTTATGTAAACACTTATATATACAGCTCCTTTTTGGTCATTTAAGACAAAGTAGGGTATCTATTTTATAAAACGATTCACTGAAGAAGCTTCTCCTTGAATTGGCAACAATTGTTAGAAACACAGCCCACTAGAGATGCTACTATCATAATCTTCTCTCTATAAATTTGTAGACCTTTGTGCTTAGCCTTTTTATTTTACAACATTTAGGGTTAGAGCCCCGAAGACACAGATGTGAACTGACAAAAAAGCAAGCTGAAAATACATCAGATAACCAAATATAAATAGCAAATAAAGACCCTGATTGATGTCATGAGCTTATTGGGTATATGGTGCTGGTCTCATATTTTAAACTGATTGGCACTGGGTGTCAATCCAATGGGTGCTGTGAGGAATTTCATTTTGACAAACTGCAAACAAAATTTGTATATGTACATGTTCTGAAAGATGTTAGGACAATTTATTACAAACATTAGAAAGAGGCGGGTGAAATTTTGTTTGCAAGATGAAAAACATACTGACCACTAAAAAGTTGTCAATTGTCAATTGCTATGAGAAAAAGAGTGTTGAGGTGCTACATAGAACCTGTACTTTTGTATGGATGTGAAGAGTGGACAATGAGCAGTCAAGCTGGAAAACATCTGATGGCTGTGGATATGTGGTTTCTGAGAAGAATGCAAAGAATACCATATGACGGACAGAAAAACCAATGACCAGGTATTACAGGAAACAAATGAAAATCGTAAACTGATTTGAGAAATTAGACGTAGACAGCTAAAAGTTTTTGGGCATGTTATGAGAAGACTTATATTGGAGAACTTGGTGACAACTGGCAAAATTGAGGGCAAGAGAACAAGGGGAAGACAGAGAAGTAAATACTTGGATGGCTTGACCACTTGGCAGGGTTGAGACAAGAACACTGAGCTGATCCACGACTCTAGTGATCGAGTGAAATTGTGAATCATGACCATCCACGCTTATAGGCATGACACATGGTAGATGGATGACTGGCCATTTTGTTTTACCTAACCCTACTATTAGAAGAGATAAACCTGGAACATTATTGTAACATCTGAAAAGAGAGATGAAAGCAATGAGGTATAATTCTTTACCAGCTTTCATTAGGGTACAGAAACATGTCGGGCAATGAATTAGCACATACTGTTGAATATTATTGTGGTTAGCGGGGTAGGTGTATCCCCTATCAAAGGAGATGTAAGACGCCACCTTTCCTCCGTTAGTCTACGGGACACCCTTGGGCAAGGTGGAGTACCCGTTTAGCCCCCCGATCAGGGTTACGTGAAGCCATGGAAGCAGGTGGTGGATGGAGTGTGAGAGCAGTCGACAGATTGTTGTTGGTTATGGTCTTGCACTCTGCGGCGATAGGCAGATGATCTCATCAGTAGAGACAATGGCTATGGCCACCGACTAGTACAGTCACTGCCCAGAAGGAAAGCAATGGCAAACTACCTTCTGCAAAACTTGTCAAGAAACCATAACAACCATGAAAGAAAACATAATAAGAAAGAGATCTGGTGGCGAGACCCCCAGGCCAGGCAGATCAGATAACACTAGGGAAGAGTGTGACGCAGGGACCAGTACTAGTAATCGTGATGACGGAGTTAATCCTGACTGTGTTACCAAGGAAATCCCCTGTGTCAGACTAAGAAACAGAGTGAGAATAGCAACGTGGAATGTAAGAAGTTTGTATGAGGGAAAGCTTAAAGTAGTGTGTGATGAGATTGAGAGGTTAAACATTCAAATTTTAGGAATTAGTGAACATCGCTGGAGCGGCAAGGGACATTTTACAACTGAAAATGGAAGTATTTTCATTTATTCTGGTAGAGATGTTGGAGGCCAGAGTGGAGTGGCATTTTGTTTAGATAAGACAATTGCAAAAGCTCTAATGGGATATAATCCAGTTAGTGATAGAATCCTCACTATTAGACTTAAAGGCCGTCCAAATAACACAACTCTCATACAGATATATGCACCTACTTCAACAGCAGAGGAGGACGAAATTGAAGATTTTTACAACACACTACAATTCACATTAAATAAGATTGGTCATAATGATATAGCAATAATAATGGGAGATTTTAATGCAAAAGTAGGTGCAGGAAGAGATGAAAATGAGAGACAAGTTTTAGGAATTTGGATTAGGCAATAGAAATGATGCAGGTGACAAATTAATTGAATTTTGCACAGAAAATGAGTTAACAATAGCCAACACGCTTTTTAAACAACATCCAAGAAGTCTCTTCACATGGAAGTCTCCAGACAGTTTTACCAAAAATCAGATAGATTATATTTTAATACAAAGAAGATGGAGATGAAGCATAACATCTGCAAAAAGCCTACGAAGTGCAGACTGTGATACAGATCATCAGTTATTAGAAGCAGATCTGAAATTAAAACTCAAAAAGCTTACCCGAGGACCAAGGCCACTTTGTTTTGATCTCACAAAAATACCAGTTGCATACAACATAGAAGTTAGGAATCGCTTTGGGGTCTTGATGTCTGTACAAGAAGAAATGACACCTGATGAACTGGCAGTACAAGCTAGAGATATCTTGATAACTGCAGCCAAAGATTTCATTCCGACCAAGAAAAAGCAACTTAAGCCATGGATTACATGAGACACGTTAGAATTAATAAAACAACGAAGGGAGCTGAAACAGAAAGGAGATGAATCCGATAACAGTAGGATGAAATATAAATCTTTAACTCAAGAAATAGGAAAGAACACAAGAAAGGACAAAAATCAATATGTACAAGATTGCTGTACCAGAATAGAGCAATATCATAAGGCTGGAAGAGATTATGAAATGTTCAAAGAAATGAAGTTATTGACAAGAATTGTTCAAACTCAATTGAATGTTATCTGTGACAAGATGGGAAATACCTTAACAGAATCTAGACAAATCCTAGAAAGATGGCAGGAGTACTGCAGCGGAATGAATGATATGAGTGACAGTGAGGATATGAATGAGATACATGAGCCAATGACAGCAGAGACAGAACCTGAACCCTCATTAGATGAAATTGCTTGGGCTATAAAGAACCTGAAGAATGGTAAATCACCTGGATGTGATGAGATACCAGCTGAACTAATTAAAGCGGGAGGAGAAGAAAGCATACGCATATATCATGCATTATGTACAAAGATTTGGAAATATGGTATATGGCCAAAAGATTGGAAGAGAACTATCTTCATTCCAATACCAAAAAAGGGCAACCTGAAATTATGCACCAACTATAGAACTGTTGCCCTGATCAGTCATGCAAGTAAAATTCTACTAAAAGTCATAATGCGAAGACTTCGTAAGAAAATGGAAGAAGAGATTAACGTGGTTCAAGCTGGATTTAGACAAGGAAGAGGAACAAGAGATCACATATTCAACATGCGTTTAACCCTTTACAGGGCAGAGCGGCTGTTAGCGGCCGATGGCTTAAACGAGCGGAGCGGCCGTTTACGTCCGATACTATTATGCATTGTAAAAACGCGATCTCTCGGCTTTCCGACGGCTACTTTCGCTTTCGCCGACAGCTTGACAACGTGGCCGCTACTTGTAAACGCACTATTATGAATTTGAACGGACTTTTACAGACTTTTTTTTATAGTTTTCGGGATTTTTACGCTGTTTTTCAAAATGGATTTCGGCGATTCTTCAAGTGATAGCCGAGATTTCGCTAGGTTCAATTTAAATCACATTAAAGGGCACGAAGATGACTATTAATCGGAGCTAGATATCAGTGCAAAGCGTTACTTTGCATTAGCAGTCTGAGTCGGACTTTAAAGAAAGTGATTATGATTTTGAAAATGTGTTTGTAAATTGCTGTATAGATGACGGAAAATCACAAACAACATGCTGTATTTCGTAAATATTTGTGTTCATATATGGATTACCAACAACAATCACGTGAGTAACATATTCTGCATGCTTTTCCCTTCATTGTGTTGTTTATTTAACTAAAATCGGTTGACTAACACCTTATTTGTGATGTTTTTACTAACGCGACCTGAAATTTTACCAAACCTGAAATAATCTTGCCTGTTCAGGGCTACAAAACGGACTAGCGTCTGCCCTGTAAAGGGTTAATAATAGAGAAGTGCAGAGAATTTAACGTAAACCTATTCTCATGTTTTGTGGATTATTCAAAGACATTATTTGACTGTGTACAACATCAGAAACTTTTGGAAATCATGAGGAATATGGGCTTTCCTTGACATGTAGTACAACTGTATCAACAACAAGTAAAAATGCTCTATCTAGACCAACAAGCAGCGGTTAGAATAGATGGCGAGACATCAGATTGGTTTGACATCAAGCAAGGAGTCCGTCAGGGCTGTGTGCTGTCCCCCTATTTGTTTAACCTGTATGCCGAAAATATAATGAGAAATGTAAGAGATGATATAAACAGGGAGCTATATGATGCCCTAAATATCGGCGGTCATGACATACCAGAGATTCGATATGCTGATGATACAGTATTACTATCCACAACACAGAATGGCATAGAAAACCTAATAGCCTCAACCCAATTGAATAGTGAAAATCACAACTTATATCTTAACATAGCAAAAACAAAGATAATGCACACAGATAAAACTACTATGGAGAAAGAAATATACATTAATGGGGGAAAATTGGAGGTGGTGGAAAATTTTGAATATCTTGGGTCATTGATTGCCAATTATAGTCAGGTCTTCAGATATGACTGAGCTACCGTATAACAGTAGACGGCACTACCTGTTTTCTGTTAGCGCCGAACGTTGGGCGACGCTTACCAAACCCGACACCCCACATTGTGCCAATGTCTTTGGGCGGAAGAGCGCAATTGGGAGGGTACAAGCCTTACCCTGGTGCGAGGAAATGCAAGCTAAAGACAAAATGTCATGGCAGGGCAGATCAGGCTCTAAGCCTTGGTTGGCGGCTGGTCTAGGATCGAAGCTCCGACAGGCGGACAGTTAGAGCATTGCTTTGCTGATCCGGCAGCTTCTGCAGCTTGTCTTGTTCCAGATGTAGGGGTGTTACCTTTCCTCTGGAGTGAACTAGGCAGGCCGAGAGAGGGATCATGCTGCATGGGCAACACATGATCTCTATATTTTAGCCCAGGCTTTGTGCTATGGAGAGGTAATAACTCCATCCCTGGTCTTAACTGGTCTTGGAATCAAAGCGAGAGGCAACTGTTATGGGTTATAAGTCCTTGTCAGCTGGCGTAGACATGGGGCGCCACGCGTTGCCTCTGACGGTGGGAGACACCTACAGGTGTCACTGATCAGCTACTGCCAGCCTCAAGCTGGGCAGCCCCCGGCCAATTGGGTGCTGATCCCCACAGCCTGCCTGCTTCAATGGGTGCTTGGGGCTAGGACAAAATCTGAATCGCAGGCTGTAAAACCAATGCACCAGGTACAAACAAAAATAAAAATAGAAACCTCAAGCTACGGCTTGCAACCTGGAACGTGAGAACCATGTGTCCAGGATTTTCCACTGACTTGACCAATATTGACGATGTGAGAAAAACGGCTGTGATTGATGCCGAACTTAATCGTCTTAACATTGATATTGCTGGCCTGCAGGAGACTCGCCTCGCTGAGGAAGGGTTACTCAGGGAAAATAATTACACCTGTTTTTGGAAGGGTAGAGGGCAGGCAGAAAAAAGGCTACACGGTGTGGGCTTTGCAGTGAAGAATTTGCTACTGGGAATGATTGAAATTCCAGCAGGAGGAAATGAAAGACTATTATCCCTGCGCTTGGCATCCTCTTGTGGGTTTGCCACCATTATTACTGCATATGTACTGACACTCGATGCCTCTGATGATGTGAAGGATTCGTTCTATGAGGAGTTAGACTCCGAGATCAAGGCAGTTCCAAAATCTGACTACATTTATATGCTCGGTGATTTCAATGCTCGTGTGGGCAAGGACTCGAGTTCATGGCCAGTATGCCTTGGAAAATACAACATCGGTCGCATGAATGAAAATGGGCAAAGGCTGCTGGAACATTGCACCAGTAATGACCTATGTATTACAAACTCCTTTTTTAAAACAAAAGAGATGCATAAGGTCACATGGAAACATCCAAGATCCGGCCATTGGCACCAGCTGGACTTCATCATCACACGGAGACATCTGAACCATATATCATTGACTCAAAGTTACCACAGTGCTGACTGTGATACGAATCATTCTTTGGTTGTCGCACGGGTTAGACTGAGATCAAAGAGAATCTACACAGCTAAACACAAATGTAGCCCCAGGATTAATATTATTAACACTCACGATCCTGAAAAGTGCTTTCAGTTTCAACAGCAATTTGAAGACGCTTTCGCTGATACACCAGAAAATTGTACAGTAAATTAAAAGAGGGGTCAAATTAAGGAAACTCTTTATAAAACTGCCATAGGGGTTTACGGCACTGTGGATCATAAGAGGCAGGACTGGTTTGCGGCAAACAGCGAGACTCTGCAGCCCTTGATTGATAAGAAGAAGAAAGCTCTCTTAAGAAACAAGGAAAGACCAATGCGTAATACTGTGAGTGAGCTAAGGCAAGCTAGGAAGGATGTGCAAAAGGCTGCCAGGCAGTGTGCAAATGATTATTGGATCAAGTTATGTGAGTCCATTCAAATAACAAGTGATAAGGGAAACATAAGAAGCATGTATGAAGGAATAAAGAAAGCCTGTGGTCCAGTGATCAAAAGAAGTGCACCATTGAAAACGTTGACTGGAGAAATTATCACTGATAAGAAACAGCAGATGGACAGATGGGTAGAGCACTATTTGGAGCTTTACTCAAGTGAGACCAAACTAGCGGATGATGCCCTCAACGCCATAGAGGCTCTACCAACTCTTGACCACCTGGACACACTTCCCACCATAACAGAAGTTAAGTGTGCTATAAATGAACTTGCATCTGGCAAGGCTCCAGGTAAGGATGGGATTCCAATAGAGGTTATCAGAAAAGGGCAAGACATACTCACTATACAGATCCACCAGCTATTAGAGCTATGCTGGCGAGAAGGACAAGTCCCACAGGATTTCAAAGATTCAAGCATCATACCACTGTACAAGAGCATGGGCGATCGGAGCGACTGCAACAACTATAGGGGTATCTCCGTTCTGTGTATTGTTGGAAAAGTATTTGCCAGAATTGTTCTGCGCAGACTTCAAGTCCTAGGAGATCAAGTCTACCCCGAATCACAGTGTGGCTTTTGACAGAACCGGTCTACCATTGATATGATATTCTCATTGCGACAGATGCAAGAAAAATGCCGGGAACAAAATCAGCCACTGTTTATTGCCTTCATCGACCTCACAAAGGCATTTGATTTGGTCAGTCGTGAGGGTCTGTTCAAGGCACTAAAGAAGATTGCCTGCCCACCAACTCTTCTGTCCATTGTGGAATCGTTCCACACAGGCATGAAGGGTATAATCAAGTTTGATGGTGCAACTTCTGAAGAATTTGAAATCAAGAGTGGAGTTAAGCAAGGTTGTGTACTAGCTCCCACCCTCTTTGGAATATACTTTTCACTTCTACTGAAATATGCGTTTTGTGATCAGGATGTGGTATATACATTCACTCACGCTCAGATGGCGGCCTTTACAATGCTCAGACATTGAAGGCCAAGACCAAAATAAGGAGGGTACTGATCAGAGAGTTGCTTTTTGCAGATGATGCTGCAGTTACGACCCACTCTGAGGAATAATTGCAATGTCTACTATCTGCATTCTCCAATGCTTGTTCTGAATTTGGTTTAACAATTAGCAAAAAGAAGACAAATTATGTCACAAGGTGCACATGGGGTACCATCAATCTTTATTGACGACGCTGAACTAGAGATGGTAGACCATTTTACATATCTAGGATCAGTGGTAAATAGCAAATTATCCCTAGATCAGGAAATCAACACCCGGATTGGTAAGGCAGCAACAACAATGAACAGGTTAAGAAAAAGAGTCTGGGAGAACAGGAAGCTTACTGCCAAAACAAAAGTCCTTGTCTATCAAGCCTGTGTCCTTAGTACTCTTCTTTATGGCAGTGAAACCTGGACAACTTACTCACACCAAGAGAAAAATTTAAACAGCTTTCATATGCGGTGTCTGCGAAGAATTCTTGGTATTAAGTGGCAAGACAAAATCACAAATACTGAAGTATTGGAAAGATCAGGTTGTGTGACAGTTTATTCCATGCTCAGTCTTCGTAGACTTAGAAGGATAGGACATCTGAGGAGGATGGATGATGGTAGAATACCAAAGGATATTTTTTTGGTGAATTACAGATGGGTAAGAGATCTCAGGGTCGGCCTCTACTATGATACAAAGATGTGTGTAAGCGGGACATGATTGATACAGGCATTGATAATGCACATTGGGAGCAAGTCGCCGCCGAACCTGTTGCATGGAGGGCAAACATCAGAAATGGAATAAAGACAAAGGAGAAAACTATTGCAGATAAGTCACACACTGAGCGTTTGAGAAGTAAGATGGTGCATGATGGTGGAAATGACCACATGTTCACATGCACCCACTGTGAACGGATGTTTACAGTGCAAATTGGCCTTATCAGTCACATTCGCTACCACCATAGGTAAAAGTTATTATGCCTTTTTAAAGCACAAACTATCGTCTGACAAGACGGCAAGGTGCCAATGATTATTAATAACGGTGACACAATGAAAGAAATTAAATGGCGACTATCCATTGCTCTTCAAAGGCTAAAACAGATGAATAAATTATTGTCACCGCCTCACCGTTAGATATATTAGTTAGAGGGCTACAACTCCAGCCCAAGGGAGAGAACAGAGCCCGAGTAATCTAGAGCCTTCTAGAAGGACTGACCAATGAGTCCAGGGTTCCGTGGACACTGATGTGGCCTGCCTATTGCGGGGTCCACGAGGAACTCGGACAGAGTTACCACCCGTGTCGGAATGGGACACGTGTGGACCGGCAGAGGACAGACGGACTTGAGAGAGGCAACAGGGCCTGCCTTTGAGGGACTCTATAGATATCAATAGATATATAGACATAGGCTAGATAGTTTGCTAGACTGTTGAATGATACTTATGTGTTTGATGTTCACTATTTGGGATATGTAATATAGCGCGGGTCTGTTTACCCACTGCGCCAACGCATACTGTATATGTGAATACAATAAATATTCGATCTCATAACGAACAGATTATTGTTGCCTGTATGAACCCAAGTTTAGTTACCTAGATACGAGCAAGACTATGACAATTATGGAGTGGGACAGACAGAACTACAAAAATTAGATTTTTAGGAGCATGCATCTTTCCCATTACGACATACGCCTAAAAAAACAAGCTGAACAGCGCATAAACGCCTTTGAATATAAATGTTATAGACGAGTTCTAAGAATATCTTGGGTAAAGAAAAGAACAAATGCATCCATACTTCAAGAGTTGAATATTGAGGAAGGTTGGCTATTAAAGACGATAAAACAAAGAAAATTGAAGTTTTTGGGCACTTGAAACGTCATGAAAGTTTGGAGAGATCAATAATGGAAGGGTATATGCCTGGGAAGAGAGGAAGAGGAAGGCCAAAGAGAAGATGGGTGCAGGATGTGGCGGATGAACTCCAGATGGGTGTATCAGACACGGGACATCTTGCTTGAGATCGAGAAGTTTTCCGGAAGGTTGTTATGGGAGCGAGGTTCTGCAAAGGACATGCTACTGAATGAATGAATGAATGTTGAATATTATTAGATGTGGAAAAGCATGATCGCTCTTATCATATAGCAAGTTACATTATGATAATTATAATGATTCAGCAGGGGGGGGGGGAGGGCTGTGTGGTCTCGAGGTATGGTGTCCGCCTCGAGTGCTGGAGGTCCCAGGTTCACGCCCTGGTGAGGACCAGGATTTTTTCACATGGACTTCTAGTAATAAAATTTCCCCTGGTCTGTGGGTAGTGATATCTGACACCTGTATGTATTGTTGCGCATGTAAAAAATCCCTTGGCAGTTGGAAATCGAAAAAGAGTAGCCTAACGGCACTGCCCGGGCAAAATTTTGAGTTAAAAATCTATCCAAAGTATTTCAGGATCCTTGCCGGTGCTACGGAGTTCATGCACTGAGCTGAGTTTCTCCAGACTCAGGTTTGAGTTAGGAGGAGAACGGAGCACTTATGGGTTGCACCCATGTGCCATGATGTTGATCCATCGACTAAACTAAGCTAAACTAACTAATGATTCAGCATGGTTGAATGGATAAGAACATTTTCTCTTAAACTGCTGGTGCACTGATGATGAGGTAGCGGATTCAACCCCTACATTGGTCAGTTGGACTTAAATGTTGACTTCTTGTCCTTGACTTGGGAAAGTCAGAGCGGGTTCGCTTGATAACGAGGGACACTGGAAATAGGGAAAGCTAATCCACATGCAAACATCAGTTCAATGACCTCCATAGTTGTGGCAATTACTAGAAGTGTACACTATGCTAGAGATCAAAGCGAGCGTATGGGAAAAAAATAATGATGATGATACAATTATGTTGATGATGATACAATTATGTTGATGATGATACAATTATGTTGATGATGATACAATTATGTTGATGATGATAAAATTATGTTGATGACGATACAATTATGTTGATGATGATACAATTATGTTGATGATGATACAATTATGTTGATGATGATACAATTATGTTGATGATGATACAATTATGTTGTAGTATTTCAAAAAATTTTCAAAATGCATGAAGCACTTGAAGCTGTATACATCAATTCAACGCATCCGTATTTACTCTATTACCCTTTGTCCTTCCTGTTGCAGTTATAGAAGTGGTGATTGTTATGTTTCATTCTGACCATGTCACGCCTAGCCTAAGTGGTGGCTGTCGCACTACAATTACTCATCATCATCATGTGATAATGCCACCTGCATCCTTTCTATCCACTCCAACTCCAACAACCCCATTCTGAACAATAGCATTCCCTGCTATTCAAGGAGGTTTCGATTAATACACAGCTGAGACATGATGCTCTGATTCTGGGCTCACTCAAGGATTTTTTTTTAATTTTGCGCTTTTTCGCGTAGCCCAAAAACACTACTTTTAGTAGCTTTCCTTATTACCAGTGTCCCTCGCCATTAGGTGAATTCACTCCAACTTCAGAGGTAAATATGCATATTAAGGTGGCGAAGGGTTATGAATGCAATTCGTAATCCTGCATTCCATGTTCGAAATATAGATGTGGGCGATTTGGAAGCAGACTGCCTTGCATTGTTTTCCATACAATGGTATGAGTGCCTGCCATTCAGAAAGCAATGACAAACTATAACGTTTTATTTAAGATGGCATGTAGTCTGTAGTGAGATGGTATTCAAATTGTAATTGTATGTGTAGGAGTTGCTGGTATTTTTGATCTCCTGTAGAAGAATATTCCACCACTGGGTTGGGAAGTTTTTTTTTATAAGTCTATCCTAGGCTTGAGGATATGTATTATGTTCAGGCATTTGCCATGTCTAGAATTATATTTAAACAACCATTTGATTATCTTTAGCATTGTACTGACTCACAGTCTCTTGTCTCAGGTGTTATCATTCGTTTCTGATACTTTCAGCTTGTCTGATCACTGTGAACATTTGACAACCATGCAAAAGTACAGGTAACATCAGCTGCCAAATCTAGCAGATGACAACATTAATATGTTAAGTGTGTGTATTACTTTCACTCTAGGTTTGGAACTGAACTGTGGGAAAACAGATCATGGTCGTCTCCAAAAAGAAAGAAATACCACATTTTAGTATCCAAATAAATGGAAATATTCTTAAACAGGTGAATCGGTATAACTATCTCGGAACAGACATAACATATGATGGAAGAAACCTTGCAGAGATTGGATCAAGATTTCCCATGGTTAAGGTGGCCTTCTGCAAAATGGAAAATATACTTACCAACAAAAAGTTGTCAATTGCAGTGAGAAAAACAGTGATTAAATGCTATATAGAACCCATATTGTTGTATACGTGTGAAACATAGCCCATTAACATACAAGCTGAGAAGCATCTAAGGTGGTGGAAATGTGGTTTTTGAGAAAAATTCAAAGAATACCATGGATGGACAGACAATCAAATGAGACAGTCCTTCAAGCGACAAATGAAAAATGGAGGCTGATTGGAGAAATTGGAAGTAGTCAGTCAAGATTTTTTGGACATGTTATGAGAAGAAATGGACTTTAAAATTTAGTGACAACTGTTAAGCTTGATGAGAAGAGAGCAAAAGGAAGACAAAGGGATAAAAACCTTGATGGTTTGGCAGCATAGCATGGTCAGGACAAGAACACAGACCTGATTCGAGACACTGGTGACCGTGTGAGATGGTGAGCCATGACCGCCCACACTTGTCGGCATGGCACTTCATGAGGATTACTTTCACTGGAGCCAGATTAAGCATCTTATTTTTACGAAGCAAATAATACGGTACCATATTTCTTTAGTATGATCCTACCATTAAGTGCCACCTTGCCATCTTGAAACATGATAGTTTGTTACATTGTGCTTCAAAAAGGCATAATAACTACAACCCTTGGCGGTAGTGAATGTGACTGGTCAGACCAATTTGTGTTGTAGATATTCATTCAGTGGATGCATGTGAACATATGGTCATTTCCATCATCATGCACCATCTTACGTTTCACATGCTCAGTGTGTGACTTATTTGCAATCATTTTCTCACTCAATCATGTGCCATGCCAGAAAGCATGGGCGGTCATGACTCGCCATTTCACTCGATCACCAGAGTCGTGGATCAGCTCAGTGTTCCTGTCTCATCCCTGCTATGTGGCCAACCCATCCAGGCATTTTCTTCTCGGTCTTCCCCTTGGTCTGTTCCCTTCGATCTTGCCAGTTGTCACTAAGTTCTCCAATCCATTTCTTCTTATAATATGTCCGAAACATTTTGACTGTCTACGTCTAATTTCTCTAATCAATTTACGATTTTCATTTGTCTCCTGTAGTACTTGGTAATTGGTTTTTCTGTCTGTCCATGGTATTCTTTGCATTTTCCTCAGAAACCACATTTCTGCAGCCATCAGATGTTTTTCATCTTGACTGCTCATTGTCCAAGTTTCACATCCATACAAAAGAACAGGCTCTATGTAGTCCCTCAACACTCTTTTTCTCGTTTCAAATAACATATTTTTATTGGTCAGTATGTTTTTCATCTTGCTAAAGGCTACTTTCACCATGGCAATTCTTGTTCTAATCTCTTCAAGGCATCTCACATCAGATGTTATGACTGTTTCGAGATAATTGTACCGATTCACTTGTTGAAGAATATTCCCATTCACTTGTATATTACATTGTGGTATTTCGTTCTTCCTAGTAACGACCATAATCTGTGTCTTTTTACAATTTAATTCTAACCCCAGTTGTTCATTGTGTGCAACAACCGCATCTACTAATTGTTGCAGATCCTGCTCATTGTCTGCAATCAATACTGTATCATCTGCATATCTAATGTTATCGATGTTTCGTCCTCCAATGCTGATTCCATTTATATCTTCTACAGTTCTGAAAATATTTTCACTGCATAGGGAAACAAGATCTGGAAACTGTACACATACCTGCCTAACACCTCTTTTAATAGGTTGATATTATCCCACTTCATTATCAATCCTTATGGCAGCTTGTTGTTTCCAATATATGTTTTTTATAAGTGAAATGTCTTTCCCATCAATTTGTAGATCTGCAAGCATATCCACCATGTTGACATATCTAACTCTATCGAAAGCCTTTGTGTAGTCAATAAAGCAAAGATGTATATCCTTGTTTACTTCTATAGCACGTTCGATAACTGATCGAAGCATATACACAGCATTTACTATACCCTTTCCTTCTACAAACCCACATTGTTCTTTCCCTATTTCAGGTTGTATTTTCTTCCTCACTCTTTGCATGATAATTCGTAGCAAAATCTATCATTTTCTCCTTTGTCTTTATTCTATTTCTGATAGTTGCCCTCCATGCAACATGTTCAGCAGTGACTTGCTCCCAGTGTGCATTATCAATGCCTGTATCAGTCATGTTCCACTTACACACATCTTTGTATCGTAGTAGAGGCCGACCCCGAGATCTCTTACCCACCTGTAATTCACCAAAAAAGATGTCCTTTGGTATTCTACCATCCTCCATCCTCCTAATGTCTCCTATCCTTATAAGTCTACAAAGACTTAGCATGGAACACACCATCACACAACCTGATCTTTCCAATACTTCAGTATGTGTGATTTTGTCTTGCCACTTAATACCAAGTATTCTTCACAGACACTGCATATGAAAACTGTTTAAACATTTCTCTTGGTGTGAATAAGTTGATCAGGATTCACTGCCATAAAGAAGAGAACTAAGGACATTTGCTTTGGCAGTAAGCTTCCTGTTCTCCCACTCTTTTTGTTAACCTGTTCATTGGTGACTTATAAATCCTGATGTTTATTTCCTGATCTACGAATAATTTACCTCTGATCCTAGATATATAAAATGGTCTACTATCTCCAGTTGGGCGTCATCAATAAAGATTGATGGTACACCACGTGGACCTTGTGACATAATCTGTGTCTTCTTTTTGCTAATTGTTAAACTAAATTCAAAACAAGCATTGGAGAATGCAGATAATAGACATTGTAATTCTTCCTCAGAGTGGGTTGTAATTGCATCATCATCCGCAAAAAGCAACTCTCTGATCAGTATGCTCCTAATTTTGGTCTTGGCCTTGAGTGAATGTATATACCATCATCCTGATCACGAAAGGCATATTTCAGTAGAAGTAAAAAGTATATTCCAAAGAGGGTGGGAGCTAATATATAACTTTGTCTCTTCCAAGAGGCCTGGGGAGCTACAGGCCAGGAAAAGATACCTGGTCAAATGCAGCCATGTTTGCCTCTGATGTTTATGAGGGGTTCCAGAGAAGACAGGAAATGATGGTGGTAGCGCTTGATCTCGAGGATGCATACAATAGAGTTTGATATGATATTTTGATGACCGTACTGGTGGAGAAGGGGGTAAATCCCTGGTTGGTGAACTGGATAGCAGCCGTCCTACACTCTCGCCGGGTTGCTCTCCGTCTGGGTGCATGGACCTCAGAGCCACATATTTTAACCCAGGGATCAGCAATCTCGCCGGTGCTCTTTAATGTGTATATGAGCAAGATTGCAAACCTAGAAGCACCCGGGGTTGGAAGAATACTAAAATTTGCAGACGATATTCTTGCACATAGGCAGGGGAGAGATAGGGAGCAAACAGCCCAGGAGCTACAGGCAACAGTAGACAATGTGATTGACTGGTGCACTGAAATGAGTGTTGTCATCCACCCAGAAAAGGTAGCTGTTTTGTGGTGCTCTCTGGACAACAGGATTGTGAGAGCTGATGTCCCAAGCCTCACGATAGATGGTAGAAGCGTCAACAGAGAGAACAAACTGAAGTATCTGGGAATCACATTTGACAGGAGCCTGTCCTTCATGGACCATGTGGAGATGGTTGTGACAAGGTCTCAAAAGGGACTCAATGCACTTAAAACTATGGCTGCAATGGACACAGAGCAGAGAATGCTTTTCACACTATACCAGCACTTGATCCTCTCAGTGATTGATTATGGACTAGCACTGCTCACTGTCTCATAGAGTCAGCTGGTGAAATTAGAGCGCATACAGAACGAAGCTATGCGGGTCATTCTGGGATGCACTAGAGACACCCCAGTTGTGTGTATGCATTACATCCTTGGTTTGCTGTCTGTTGCAGGTAGGCTTAAGATGATGCAGGCGAAGGCATACCTCAGAGTAGCTGCAGACACATATCACCCGTTGCATGAGGTGCTGGACGCCGTTAAGGGTCAGCGACTGATAAGAGGGAAATCATGGATGGCTCAGGCAGAGGATACGATCAGACAGGTGTGCCCCTTGGAGAACATTAGGAGAGGAGAAGAGTGGGTCAGTGTGTCAGCGGAGCAGTCAGACTTGTGCAGAGTTATAATCACATTGAGCCGGGAGTGCAGGGAGTGGCCAGCAGGGGCCACGGAAGTGGAAATCCAGCAACTAATTCAGGATAATGCTCGCTCAGGTGATGTGATTATCTACACAGATGGGTCAGTGTTGAGAGGTAGGAGAAGTGCCTGGGGGTTCTTAGCAAAAGCCAATGGTCGATTTTTGGTGCAGGAGAGCCTGGCATATGATACCACATCATCTAGCTTAAGAATGGAGGTGGAGGCGGTCAGTGCAGCTTTCCGCTGGATGGAGAATACGATACACAGACACACATCGTGATTGTAACTGACTCAGAAAGTATGCTGAGTAGGGTGAAGACAGGCAAGCTTCGTGCAGAGTGGCTTGCTTCGCTTCGGAAGACACGGGTGACAAGCATCGTCTGGATCTTTTCTCCGGGGCATGCTGGTGTATTGGGGAATGAACAGGCGGACAGATTGGCTGGCTCGGCAAAACTTGGTGGAGTACTGATGCATGAAAAGCAGATGTGGTTGCGACCTTGTGGGAGCATGTGTACACCTCGGAGGAGCAAATGGATCACCATGGTCTGGCAAGAATGCGACAGCGAGGGGTGACGAGGGGATCTGCCAACGATCAACGCTCAGAGGAAAGGCGAGACGGACATATAATCAGATTGCTACTGGTACTATTAGTGTTGGAACTCTTCGCTGGCTGCTGAGGATGGGGACGGAGCGCTTATGGGAATGCCCTGAATGCTGTGATGTCGGCTCCTAAATCAATCAATCAATCAAACATAACTTTGCTTAACTCCACTCTTGATTTCAAACGCTTCTGAAGTTGCACCATCAAACTTCATTATGCCCTTCATGCCTGTATGGAACGATTCCACATTGGACAGAAGAGTTGGTGGACAGTTAATCTTCTTTAGTGCTTTGAACAAACCCTGATGACTGACTAAATCAAATGCCTTTGTGAGGTTGATGAAGGCAATACGCAGTGGCTGATTTTGTTCACGGCAGTTTTCTTGCATTTGTCATATCAATGGTAGAACGGTTCCATCGAAAGCCACACTGTGATTCGGGGTAGACTTGATCCCCCAGTACTTGAAGTCTACGCAGAACAAATCTGGCAAATACTTTCCCAACAGTATACAGAAGAGAGATTCCCCTATAGTTGTTGCGGTCGCTCCGATCAGCCTTGTTCTTATACAGTGTTATGATGCTTGATTCTTTGAAATCTTGTTGAATTTGTCCTTCTCGTCAGCATAGCTCTATCAGCTGGTGGATCTGTAGAGTGAGTATGTCTTTCCCACTCCTGATAACCTCTATTGGAATCCCATCATTACCTGGAGCTTTGCCAGATTCAAGTTCATTTATAGCACACTTATCTTCTGTTATGATAGGACATGTGTCCAGGTGGTCAAGAGTTGGTATGTCCTCTATGGTGTTGAGGGCATCATCCACTAGTTTGGTCTCGCTTGAGTATAGTGCTCTACCCATCAATCCATCAGCTGTTTCTTATCAGTGATGATTTCTCCAGTCAAGGTTTTCAGTGGTGCACTTCTTTTGATCATTGGACAGCAGGCCTTCTTTATCCCTTCATACATGCTTCTGATGTTTCCCTTATCACTTGCGGTTTGAATGGACTCACATAACTTGATCGAATAGTCATTGGCACACTGCCTGGCAGCCTTTTGCACATCCTTCCTAGCTTGCTTCAGCTCATTGAGAGTGTATTGCATTGTTCTTTCCTTGTTTCTTAAGAGAGCTATCTTCTTTTTATCAATCAAGGGCTGCAGTGTCTGGCTGTTAGCCGCAAACCAGTCCTGTCTCTTATGATCCACAGTGTCATAAACCCCTATCGCTGTTTTATAAAGAGTTTCCTGATGTTTACCCCACTTTTCATTTGTTGTACAATTTTCTGATGTATCAGTGAAAGTGTCTTCAAGTTACTGTTGGAACTCAAAGCACATATCAGGATCTTGGGTGTTAATAATATTAATCCTGGGGTTAGATTTATGTTTAGTTGTGTAAATTCTTGTTGGTCTCAGAATAACCCTTGCAACAACCAAATAATGATCCGTATCACAGTCAGCACTGTGGTAACTTCGAGTTAATGATGTTTGGTTCATATGTTGTCTCCATGTAACTTTATGCCGCCCTTTTGTTTTATAAAAGGAGTTTGTAATACACAGATAATTTTTGGTGCAATGCTTCAGCAGCCTTTGCCCATTTTCATTCATGCGATCGATGTTGTATTTTCCAAGGCACACTGGCCATGAACTTGAGTCCTTGCCCACACGTGTTGAAATCACTGAGCATATAGATGTAGTCGGATTTTGGAATTGCCTTGATCACAAGTCAAAAGCCTCATAGAATCCTTCACATCAGAGGAAATGAGTGTCAGTATATGTGCAGTGATAACGTTGGCAAAACCACAACAGGTTACCATGCGCAGGGATAATGGTCTTTTATTACCTCCAGCTATAATTTCAATCATTCCCAATAGTGAATGCTTCACTGCAAAGCCCAACCCATGTTGTCTGTTAACTTCCTGCCTTCTACCTTTCCAAAAACAGGTGTAATAGTTTTCCATGAGTGACCCTTACTCCGCGATGTGAGTCTCCTGCATGCCAGCAATATCAATATTAAGACGACTGAGTTCGGCATCAATCACAGACATATTTCTCACACCGTCAATATTCATCAGGTCAGTGGAAAATCCTGGACACATGGTTCTTACGTTCCAGGTTGCAAGTCATAGCTTGAGGTTTCTATTTTTCTTTTTATTTGTACCTGGTGCATTGGTTTTACGGCCTCAAATTCAGATTTTGTCCTAGCCCCAAGTACCCACTGAAGCAGGCAGGCGGTGGCAGATCAGCACCCAATTAGCCGGGGGCTGCCCAGCTTGTGGTGGGCGGTAGCTGATCAGTGACACCTGTAGGTGTCTCCCACCATCAGAGGCAACCCATGGTGCCCTATGTCTACACCAATTGACAAGGATTTATAACTCATAACTGCTACCTCTTGCTTTGATTCTGAACTGGTTAAGACCAGGAATAGAGTTATACCTCTCCACAGCACAAAGCCAGGGCTGAAATATAGAGACCATGTGTTGCCCATGCAGCATGATCCCTCTCTCGGCCTACCTAGTTCACTCCAACGAAAGGTAACACCTATACATCTGGAACAAGGCAAGCTGCAGAAGCTGCCAGATTAGCAAAGCAATGCTCTAACTGTCCACCTGTCGGAGCTTCTATTCTAGACCAGCCGCCAACCAAGGCTTAGGGCCTGGTCTGCCCTGCCATGACATTTTGTCATTAGATTGCATATCCTCTCACCAGGATAAGGCTTGTACCCTCCCAATTGTGCTCTTCCGCCCGAAGCCGTTGGCAGAATGTGGGGTGTTGGGTTTGGTATGCGCCACCCAACATTCGGTGCTAACAGAAAGCAGGTAGTACCGTCTACTGTCATACGGTATCTCAGTCATATCTGACTCAGATCTGACATTTATGCTCCCACCATACATAAGCAATACAGCCATACGTGACATTCTGATTGGTGCACATGCAGCAGGATAGCCAATCACATTGGCCTATTGTTCAGAACAGAAATGACAACATTAACAATAAAAATAACATGGAAACAATACTATACCATGGATTTCTCCTGTTCTGCATGGCTGAAATTTGCCTTTGTTGCATTCCATG
The DNA here is from genome assembly GCA_963921405.1 of Cepaea hortensis. Lineage (NCBI taxonomy): Eukaryota > Metazoa > Mollusca > Gastropoda > Stylommatophora > Helicidae > Cepaea > Cepaea hortensis. Next base: position 103,322,777 of record OY992887.1, on the reverse strand, counting down.
CAAGTTGTTTCATAGGTATGATTGTACGTATTGTTGCAAAATCTCTGTGCTGAATCCGATGGTGATTGCGATGTTTGGGACACTGGAACTGTTGAGGTCACATTTACGTCTCTAGCTGTAGAAGTTGTTTGAGAGGTGCCAGCTTGTGCTTTAGTCTCAGATGCAACAAGTGCAATTAGCAATCCAATAGTAAAGATACACTGTTTTAGATTCATATGCCAGGTCCGTGGCAAATCTCTCAGGAAATTTAACATGGTGCAGTTTGTAGCAGTTGTCAAATTCCTGCACAAGAAAAAGAATGGTCAGAATTAAAGTAAAATAAATAAACAACATAAATTAACAGGAATGGGATTTACTAACAGCATGTAACAGAACAAATACAGCACCATTCTGATAAACGTGGAGGTCATCTTCCATGATCACCAGACTCATGGATCAGCTCTGTGTTCTTGTCTTGATAATGCCATGTAGCCAAGCCATCCATATATTTACTTCTCTGCCTTCCCCTTGGTCTCTTCCCTTCGATCTTGCCAGTTGTCATCAAGTTCTCTAATTTATTTCTTCTCATAATATGCTAAATAATTGTCAGTCTACTTATAATTTCTCTAATCAGTTTAAGGTTTTCATTTGTTTCTTGTAGGGTTTGCTCATTGGTTTTTCTGTCTGTTCATGAATTTCCCTCAGAAGCCACATTTCCACTGCCATTAGATTTTCCCAGCTTGTCATATCATTGTCCATGCTTCACATCCATACAAAAGTACAGGTTCTATGTAGCACCTCAACACTCATTTTCTCCTTGCAATTGACATCTTTTTATTGATCAATGTGTTTCCCATCTTGTAAAAGACTATCTCTACCTTGGTGATCTTCAAGCATCCTTATCATGTCAACATGTCTCACTTTATTGAAAGCCTTTGTGTAGTCAGTAAAGCAAAGGTGTAGATCTTTGTTTACTTATATAGAATGTTCAATTACTGTTCTCAGTATATACATAGCATTTACTGGATCTTCTACAAACCCACATTGTTCCTCTCCTATTTCAAGTTGTATTTTCTTCCTAACTCTTTGCATGATAATTCTTAGCAAAATCTTCGTGATGTGACTCATTATGCTAATTGTTGATCACATTCCAAGGCTCCTGATTTCTTTGGGATTGCAATAAATACAGAATTACATAATTCATGAGGTATATCTCCCGTATCATATACTGTATTCAGGAGTCTCGAAACTTTATCTATTCCATATTCTTCTAAAGCATTAATCATTTCTGTTGTGATGCTGCCTTAGAATTGATTTGTATGAAGACACAGATTATGTTTGTCACTAGGAAGGAAGACATACCACAATGTAACATGCAAGTAAATGGGCATATTCTTAAACAAGTGAATCAGTAAAACTATCTCGGAACAGTCATAACATCTGATGGGAGATGCTTTGAAGAGATTAGAATAAGAATTGCCATTGCGATGGTAGCCTTTTGCAAGATGAAAAACATAATGAGGAAAATGCAAAGAATACCATGGACAGACAGAAAAACCAATGAACAAGTCCTACAAGAAACAAATGAAGATCGTAAACTGATTAGAGACATTAGATGTAGACAGTCAAAATGTTTTGGGCATGTTATGAGAATAAATGAATTGGAGAACATGGTGACAACTGGCAAGATCGAAGGGAAGAGACCAAGGGGAAGACCAAGAAGTAAATATCTGGATGGCTTGGCCATGTGGCATGGTTGAGACAGAAACATGGAGCTGATCCACGACTCTGGTGATCAAGTGAGATGGCAAAACATGACCGCCCACACATATCGGCATCACACATGATGGATGGACCTTGGTGATTTGTGTTCTAATCTCTTGAAGACACCTGCCATCAGATGTTATGACTGTTTCAGATAGTTGTACCCATTCACTTATTTAAGAATATTCCCATTTACCCATATATTACCTTGTGATATTTTCTTATTCTTAGATATAACCATTTGCCATCAGCCTCACTCTGAAGATCGTGGGTTCGATTTCAGGCTACATCTTTCAGTTTACGAGTGCATTTTTCTCGGCGACACTTGAGGGTCGTTTCTGAAGCTAAGGAGTTTGTGCTTTGTGCGATGCTTTTGACAGGCCGCCCTGTGGAAAGAGACTGAGGCATATGGGATAAAACCCGGTGGAGTGAAGTAAATCCTCTCAACTTTTAAGACTTTTAAAGAGATGACCATAATCTGTCTTCTTACAATTTAATTCTAACCCCTGTTGTTCACCGTGTGCAATAACCACATCTACTAAATGTTACAGATTATGTTTATTGTCTGCCATCAATACTGTATCATCTGCATATCTTATATTATTGATGTTATGTCCTCCAATGAGGGCACCAGATATCCTCTCATATCTTCTAAATTTCTCATTATTTTCACTGTATAGGGAAAAAAGATTTAGAGACATTAAACATCCCTGTTACACACCTCTCTTAATAGTCTGATACTGACTTACTTCATTATGAATCTTTATAGCAGCTTGTTGTTTCCAATATATCTTTTTTACAAGACTATGGTCGTTCCCATCAATTTGTAGATCTGCAAACATCTTCAACATGTTGACATGTCTTACTTTATCGAAAGCCTTTGTGTAGTCAATGAAGCAAAAATGTAGTTTCTGTTTACTTCTATTGAACACTCCATTAACATTCTCAGCAAATACACAGCATTTACAGTACCCTTGCCTTCTAAAAAGCCACATTGTTCTTCCCCTATTCTTCTTCTTCTTCTCCTTCAGCGTTCCGAGCCATTGAGGTTCTTTGATGCAGATACAATCCGTCTCCATTATTCTCTCTGGTTGACCTTCTCTTGCCAGTCATTGATTCCAAGTGCTTGTAGGTCTGTGTATATATTATCTCTCCACCGTCTTCTTGTTCTACCTCGGGGTCTACAGTCATTTATTTCCTGAGTGTAAGCGAGTTTTGTTTCCCTATTGTCTTCCATTCTTTCTATATGCCCCAGCCATTGTAGTCTATTAGCCTTCATGATACCAGTGATTAGCGGTTCTTCCCCTATTACCGGTTTTATTTTCTTTATAACACTTAGCATGATGTTTCTTAGCAAAATCTCCGTGATGTGGCTCATTATGCTAATTGTTGATATTGCTCACATTCCAAGTTGAAGAGCAGCAAACAGATAATTGTTGATTATGTTCTCCAATTTCACGATGGTAGGCAGAGGATATCTTTTTGTAGACAATGGCTACAGTCATCAATCAGTATGGTCACTGCTAAGAAAGAAAGCAATGGTAAACTACCTTCTAGAAAATCATGTTTCATCAAATTACAGTGTTTATGCTTACAAAATTGGAATCCCTGGGGATTTATACTGTTCACTATCCTGGGGTAGTAGATCGCATGTTTAACCTCAGATGAGTCTGAAAAACTAAAAGGACCTGCATGCATGTTAAACATGCTAACTCCTACATGCAGGGAGATCAGTAATTATGCAGCATTCATGAGGGGATAATGTTTTTAAAAGTGAGTTTAGATGCTTCTATCACACGGCATCCCTATGTGAAATACTAAAACTTGTTGCTTACACTAAGTGTAGATGCTTCTATCACATGATATCACTATGTGAAATACTATAACAGTTTATCTACACTGAGTATAGATGTTTCCCTTTGGGAAATGCTATTATATATTGCTTACACTGAGTGTAGATGCTTCTATTACATGATATCCCTGTGTGAAATACTATGATATGTTGCCTTCACTGAGTGTGGATGCTTTTATCAAATGGTATCTCTATGTGAAATACTATAATATGTTGCCTACACTGAGTGTTTATGCTTCTATCACATGGTATCCCTATATGAAATACTAAGACTTGTTGCCTACACTGAGTTTAGATGCTTCCATCACATGGTATCCCTATGTGAAATACTATGATATGTTGCCTACACTGAGTGTAGATGCTTCTATCTTATATCAAATGGCTGATGAGGATGGGGACGGAGCGCTTATGGGAATGTCCCGAATGCTGTGATGTCAGTTCCTAAATCAATCAATCAAATGGTATCTCTATGTGAAATACTATGATATTTTGTCTACACTGAGTGTAGATGCTTCTATCTTATATTAATTGGTATCTCTATGTGAAATACTATGATATGTTGCCTACACTGAGTGTTGATGCGTTTATCACATGGTATCCCTATGTGAAATACTATGACAGTTTACCCACACTGAGTGTAGATGCTTCACTATGATAAAGGTCAAACAATTTGATAATATGTCAGGCAGAACTATTGGATGAATCACAGAAAGCATCATGTCTTGGAAACTAGAATACTTTATTTATATTAAATGTCACAGTGGTTGATTGGTTGATTCGTTGGTTGCTTGGTAAAACCTTTTGGAGACTGTTTTACCACTTAAATCCAATGCACTAGGTTTAGGTTCATCTTTTAGTTCTGAACAGCGCATGCACCAATCAGACTGAAAAATAGTGTAGCAACTTTCCTTCCAACCCGATACTGAAGTGCTATCTTCACGGGTACTGTGTTGCACTCTCTTCCCCTCTCCAAGCTCAGAAACTAGCGGGGTGTGCAAGGCCTGGTACTGAAACTTCACATCTGCAGAGAGGTATGTTAGGATGTGACAAGACCATGATGCAGCCCAATATACATGGACTGGTTGCGACTGGGTATAGGCTGGTGATGTGTCTCCCACCAGGTTTTGAATTTTGGATTATTTTCATGGGGTTTAGGTTTGTCATTGTAAAGGGCTTAAGCCACAGCAGACATACGGTGATAGACCCATACATGTTGTTACATGGGACAATGGGTGAGTGATGCGGCCAGAATGGTGCCGAACACCATTTCCCAAGACATTCTTGTTATCTATTTTAGGCTAGATCAAGCCCGTATGTTGTCGGGGCCCATAAGAGAAGCGAAGAATAGTAACACTGTTGCCTTCCATGCATGTCATAAGAGGTGGCTAAGGAGGCTTGGGCTGAGACTTAGTCTGCAGTCTATTGGGACTTCCGGTCCCCAACATGGTGGATAGGCATTTAAACCATTAAGGCCTCTGGAGTGTTTATGCTTGTGGCTACAGTTTGCATTCGTATTTTCCTCATGTTGGACTGGTAGTGCATGGTTCCGTCGCCCTGCTATTGAGTGAGTGCGTGGCACGACACTGAGCTGTGAAATTTGCATGAAATGCTTTTACATCTGTCCGCTGTTGTTTGTAGTGTGAACTGCATGTTCGGAACGATGGCGGCCGGCTGTTGCTGAATTGACTGGTTTGCCTTTTTGGTTCACAAGTGTATTTTTCAGGAAACTTCTAGGAGTCATTGCTGGAGCTACAGAGTTTGTGCTTTGTGCAGTGGTTTCGGCGGGTCACCCTGCGGAAAGAGAACAAGCCATATGGGATAAAACCTGGGTCAATGAAGTCTTTCTGGTGACTGCTAATTCCATCGATGAACTATATTTTTCGTGAAGGACTTTTGCATTGGCATTCTGGCAGCGGCATTATGCACAATGTACCTGTGCGGGCTGTTGGACTGCCGAGACTCCTGTCTGTTCCACTTTTCACATTGGGCAGTGAGGAGCATTCTGTGCGATATTCACTGGCACAGGAACGGAGCAAAATGGGGACGACCCGTTGCCGTGAAGTTGGAACCGCGACTGACTAACTAACTAACCTTCCCTTAGGCTAGATCAATTTTTTTTTTTTTTATCCTAATTCGCCCAGCTGAGATTCGAACCCATGATCGGCATGCTAGTGTCTAGTCACAACGCTACCGAAGCTCCATCATTTTACAGGCACTGCAGAAACTGTAAGCACAAAATCCACAACAATGAAAGGAAACAAACCACGCAACTTGAGTTGCGACAATAGAGCCGGGAGACAAACCCTGATGCATTTTCACAAAATAAGTATCTGGCAGAAATTTAATTCATATCGAGGTCCACTGTGGTCGCAGGATCAAATCTCACACTGGTAGAGACCTTAAAGTTAAAGCAACCCTTCCTGACGCGGCCTTTCCACAGACTGAGTCAGTCCATAACTCTATACTATACTATAGTATAGTGATCACATTTATATCGCGCTCGAAAAACAAAGCACTTCAAATACCAAAACTTAATAAAGTTCACTCAGTAAAATATCAACTACCAGTCATCAATTAATCGACACAATTCACAGAATACCATACCTATGTGAAGAAATGTTGTTTACAAACTTGGCCAAACTTTACACCCAAAACGTGAAGATATCCAGGAGTCGTGCATGTTGTTTACTTGGCTGGCCTGCACCCTGTTTATAACAGAACTTCAACTATTCAGAACACTCTGACACAAGCACTGCGCGTGTTATCGTTATGGCTCCTCCCACAGCCAGTTGACCTGGGGGTAAACGATTTAATGAAACAGGATGGTAGAAGGGGGATTTGTGAGGAGACTAGAACTCATACAGGCATTTTATTTTTGTTAAGTGGCTTTTCGTCGCAGTCCTTGACCTTTGAGGGCCGAAAAGAGGGTGACGGGTGTATGTTGACTCTATTTTTAGTTCTTTACATTATAATTTCACAGCTTGGAATGGCCAAAAATGCTTTCAACGGCATGAAATCAGTGTATATTAACATCTAAAGAGATTAACAACGCATTAAAAGGGACAGTTGTCAAATGCTACGTATATTCAACGCTATTGTGCTAGGCGCGGAAGCCTGGACATTGAACAAGCAACTAGAAAATAGATGTGGATATACAGGCGAATATGTCGTATTTCATGGAAACAAAAACAATCAAATGCAGAGGTTATATAGAACAACAGGGAATGAGAGAGAGAGAGAGAGAGAGAGAGAGAGAGAGAGAGAGAGAGAGAGAGAGAGAGAGAGAGAGAGAGAGTTGATGAAAGAAATAAAGAAGAGGCAAGTGAAATATTTCGGCCACGTTAAAAGACATGATACTCTTATAAAACTTATAAAAACCATACTGGAAGGCAAGGCTGAGGGCAAACGAGCAAGAGGTACACAACGATACAAGTGGTAGGATAACATCAAGAGATGGACGAACATCAGCCTGACAGAATGTACAGTCAGGGCGAGAGATAGAGAGTGTTGGAGTTCCAGTGCAGCCAACCTTCATTGTAGAGACGGCACCTAATTGAATGATTGTCTTTATGTAAGGTAGTCGCGATAGCACAGCGACTAACTAGCACGCTTGCCTGTCTGCCCAGTGGTCCTGTATTCGAATACACAGCAAGGTGGGATGTTGTTTTTTTTTTTCATTTGACCTTGGCCCCCCTGGTCGACCCCAACTAAACTGAGTACCAGGAAGTGTCGGCAGGGTTGCCACTTTTTTGGGACCAAAAGTATCTAGAAATGGCTCAAACAACATCCATAAATATCTAGATTTCGTTGGAAAGTATCTAGGAAAAATATCCAGATTGAGAAAGTAAGACATTACATATGTATTGATGTGACTGCCGTCTCCCTGGCGAAGAGTTTACGGCTGTTGCAGTAATCCCGTATATTCTCGTGAGTAATGCAGCTGCACTCGAACCGGCAGCGGTTCGAGCCGCGCTGGTAATTTAAGGGGTGTGTGAACCGGTCGTTCAGAAAGCAATCGCAAACTACTGAGCATAATCTTGCCTAGTACATCAACAGCAGCTGAAAAATTCTGATGTTGACTGCAACGTCCTGTAACGGATATGCAACATTAAAAAAAATTGATGTGACTTACTTATAGAATCATGTCCTCATCTTCACTGATGATGCACTCTCACAAGATGCCCTTAGTTTGGATGATGAAGTTGAAGCTTCAGATTCAAAAGGACTCTGGTATGCTTTAGCTGTTCCAATTTCTTTTAATACACGATCAGGGAGCTGATAATTTGAACAGCATTTTCCTGCTCTCATCGGGCCAAATCTTATTGTCAAGATAGCATTTAAGAGGTCAAGTTTCATCCTGTTTCTTAGTTTAATGTAAACTAATTTGTATAATTCACAGTACTGAAAACTCTTTCCGCATCAGCATTTGAATGGGGTAGTATCATGGCAGACATCGCACATTCAAAGAGCTCACAGAATGGACTGTTACCCGAGGCATCTTTAAATTGTCTTACTTCACTCCAAAAGGCTTCAGTTTCTGTTTTGTTTGTCCAGTCAACCAAATTTATTTTGGTTAACTAATATTCTGCTTCCGCCACACTATTATCAGTAGCCCTTAAAAATGTAATAACTTGACAATATTTAGGTATGTCCTTTACTGGCTGAGATAAGTTGTTAATAGAAAAGAATGAAATATTTTTCAATACATCTAAATTTTCAGGAAGTCTCTGCTTCAGTTGATTGAATAATGAGACAAGAAAATCTTGTCAGCGCTTTCTTAAGTTGTTCTCTTCATTTTCTGTTAACAGTCCTTTTGTTTTTAAACCATCAATTTTTGATTCGATTTGGTATCCTAGGTATGGCTTAGGAGCCAAATAGCTCTCTATAGTGCAAGTGAACAAGTCAGCTTTACACGTTGGCAATATAAGTTGGCAATTGAGTGAAATAGCAAAATGAGGTCGTCAAGTAATTTAACTTTATCAACATTGTGAGATTCAAATAGTTTATTAACTTTTTGCACTTCACTTAAAATGGGTTGTAAAAAGAGAAGGAATGCCAAATTTTTTTTCATCACCGTACATTCCATATAGTATTTCAGCTGTTTAGCATTTTTCACTTTGTCTTGTTATTTCGAAGTGCGTTTTCAACTCCAACCATTGGTTCACAGTTACTTCAACAGCTTGTAGAATTGATAACCATCTAGTTTTGCAATATGACAGAATTTTCAGTGGTGAGGAACTATCATTTAATGTTTTATATAAATTATTATTGCTGTTGTCTGACAGATGATTTGGAGAACCAGTTATGTGTTTCAGCAATAAGGAATTGCAAATTCCTTAGTAAACATTCTGATGAGGCATGTGATAATGCTAACTACGAGGAATGACACGCACATTTTATGAGGATTAAAGATGGGATTTTTTTTTTTTTTTTTTTCGTATCCTTTTACAGGACTTAGCTGTCAACAGCAGCATCTTTCAGCTGTCTGTTGATCTCTTGGCAAGATTACGCTCAGTAGTTTGCCATTGCTTTCTGAGCGGCCGGCTCAGTATCCGCAAGTCACGAGCGGGGGTCGAACCACCTCAGTTCTCGCTCCGCTGCGAGACTCTGCGTGATAAACGGGATTACAAAGAGAAAGTGTTGTAACCCCACAGCCAGAGAGACCGGCAAAGATGGGATATCTTCCTTAAATTGTATATAAACGCTATGGTTGATATCAACCATTATCGAGGCATTATCTGTACCAGTTGCAGCCAAATTCACGTGAAAAGAATCACAAAGTCGGCATTACAGCAGTAAGTCGCAGCACAGTGTGTTTACAGTTCAAATAATGTTATTATAATTTATGCGCCGTTTTACTCATTACCAGGGTGTATCCAGATTGTTGAGCTTTGACCCAAGTCAGTTCAAAGCAGCACGCCACTGGCTACCGCTTTCTAAGTCAAGCCATAGTTGCCATTCTAGATATTTTATATCCAGATCTAGAGGTTTTTGCCGGCATCTGGATACCGTTTTCTGTCGTTTTGGATGCTGGATGCAAATCTAGATACTTTTAATTTGGAGTCGGATATTTTGAATACTTTCTAGATTTTACTTTTCTTTCGGTGTCATTTACCCATTTTATGTTCGGTCTGGACGCGCGTAAATTATGGTGACTGCCATTATTTAAACTTTGAACTGACTTTGGTCATCGCTCAACAATCTGGCAACCCCCCCCCCCCCCCGGTAATGAGTAAAAGGGCGCATAAGGGCACTGAAGAAACTTTTGGTCAGTAAACATTTAAACTTAAAGAATTTGGCTGCAATTGGAACCGATAATGCATCGGTAATGGTCGGTATCAACCATGGCGTGTATGCAAAATTGAAGGAAGATATCCCATCTTTAATCCTCATGAAATGTGTATGTCATTCCTTGCAGCTAGCATTATCACATGCCTCATCAGTCAGAATGTTTACCAAGGAATTTGGAATTCCTTATTGCTGAAACACATAACTGGTTCTCCAAATCATCTGTCAGACAACAGCAATATAATAATTTATATAAAGCATTAAATGATAGTTCCTCATCACTGAAAATTCTGTCATATTGCAAAACTAGATGGTTATCAATTCAACCAGCTGTTGAAGTAATTGTGAACCGATGGTTGGAGTTGAAGACACACTTCGAAATTGATTGATTGATTCATTTAGGAATCGACATCACAGCATTCGGGGCATTCCCATAAGTGCTCCGTCCCCATCCTCAGCAGCCAGCGAAGAGTTCCAACACTAATAGTACCAGTAGCAATCTGATTATAAGTCCGTCTCGCCTTTCCTCTGAGCGTTGAGCGTCGGCCAGATCTGCCCAGTGGGGTTTATATAACTGGCGTACCCAGGGCAATGGTATTTGTCTGTACTTAGCTCCTGGAGCAAGAGGACGTCAAAATCATATATTAGTCTCTCCAATACAGGACCTCTCTGTCTGGCACTGCGACAATTCCAATATCCACACTTCGAAATAACAAGACAAAGTGAAAAATGCTGCACAGCTGAAATACTGTATGGAATGTACTGTGATGAAAAAATTTGGCATTCCTTCTTTTTTACAACCCATTTTAAGTGAAGTGCAAAACGTTAATAAACTATTTGAATCTCAAAATGTTGATAAAGTTAAATTACTTGACGACCTCATTTTGCTATTTCACTCAATTGGTAAAAGACTTATATTGCCAACTTTTAAAGCTGACTTGTTCATTTGTACTATAGAGAGCTATTTGGCTCCTAAGCCACACCTAGGATACCAAATCGAATCAAAAATTGATGGTTTAAAAACAAAAGGACTGTTAACAGAAAATGAAGAGAACAACTTAAGAAAGCGCTGTCAAGATGTTCTTTTCTCATTATTCAATCAACTGAAGCAGAGACTTCTTGAAAATTTAGATGTATTGAAAAATATTTCATTCTTTTCTATTAACAACATATCTCAGCCAGTAAAGGACATACTTAAATATTGTCAAGCTATTAAATTTTTAAGGGCTACTGATAATAGTGTGGCGGAAGCAGAATATTAGTTAACCAAAATAAATTTGGTTGACTGGACAAACAAAACAGAAACTGAAGCTTTTTGGAGTGAAGTAAGACAATTTTAAGATGCCTCAGGAAACAGTCCATTCTGTGAGCTCTTTGAATATGCGATGTCTGCCATGATACTCATTATCATCATCATGTACCATGCCGGTAAGCGTGGGCGGTCATGTTTTGCCATCTCACTCGATCACCAGAGTCGTGGATCAGCTCTGTGTTTCTGTCTCGACCATGCCACGAGGCCAAGCCATCCAGGTATTTGCTTCTGCCATGATACTACCCCATTCAAATGCTAATGCGGAAAGAGTTTTCAGTGCTGTGAATTATACAAAATGTAAACTAAGAAACAGGATGAAAGTTGACCTCTTAAATGCTATCTTGGCAATAAGATTTGACCTGATGAGAGCAGGAAAATGCTGTTCAACTTATCAGCTCCCTGATAGTGTATTAAAAGAAATTGGAACAACTAAAGCATACCAGAGTCATTTTGAATCTGAAGCTTCAACTTCATCATCCAAACTAAGTGCATCTTGTGAGAGTGCATCATCAGTGAAGACGAGGACATGATTCTACAGGTAAGTCACATCAATTTTTTTTTTAATGTTGCATATCCGTTACAGGATGTTGCAGTCAACATCAGAATTTTTCAGCTGCTGTTGATGTACTAGGCAAGATTATGCTCAGTAGTTTGCGATTGCTTTCTGAACAACCGGTTCACATACTCCTTAAATTACCAGCGCGGCTCGAACCGCTGCCGGTTCGGATACAGCTGCGTTACTCACGAGAATATACGAGATTACGGCGACAGCCGTAAACTCTAGGCCAGGGAGACGGCAGTTACATCAATACATATGTAATTTCTTACTTTCTCAATCTGGATATTTTTCCTAGATACTTTCCAACGAAATCTAGATATTTATGGATGTTGTTTGGGCCATTTCTAGATACTTTTGGTCAAAAAAAAGTGGCAACCCTGCGGCGCTGAGGTTCTTTGATGCCCGGGGCCAACCCCTTGATTGGATGCCCCTAAATTGTTCTTTCCCTAATTCATTCCCCTTCCCCTCCCACTGCACTGTGCTGCCACCTCTCCCCCCCCCCCCCCCAGGAAATTTTTGAGAATTGCACATTGCTGTATGGTACTTTTAGCCTATTTTGACGATCGGAAACCGAATTGTAGACTTGTATTTTATGCTTAGGAAGTTAGGCTACTATTATTACTAATCATAGTATAGCCTGTATGGAAAACATGACATAAAAACTTTATTCAAATTAAATTATATATGTAATATATCAGCACTCAGTCTCAGCGGTCAGCCACATACCCACATTTATTAAGCTCGATTCCCTAAATTAGATCTCCTTTCACAAAACACTTGAACTACTTCACTTTTTACATCCCTGGTTATGAAACAACTATTCCAAAATTAAAGAAGGTGGGTCGTAAGAAATGGATGACTGAGGAAATTTTACACTTAATGGAAACAAGAAGACTCAACAAAAATAATCCTGCCAAATATGAAGAAATTCACAGACAAGTCAGAATATTATGTAGGAAGGCAAAAGAAGCATGGCTTGAGGAAAAGTGCTTAGAAATTGAAAACCAACACAACAGTCAAAATACCAAATTAGTGCACAAAAGAATTCAGGAACTTACTAATAAAAGAACAAGTACATCAACAGGCTGTCTAAAAACTAAAGATGGCAAAATCATAATAGAAAAAGATCAGATTCTACATGTATGGACAGATTATGTGAAAGACCTGTATGATGATAACAGAGAGGAACAGTATGCTATTAGATTTAATAATGAAGGACCAGCAATTTTAAAGATGGAGGTTCAAAATGTTCTTAAGCATATGAAAGCTGGCAAGGCCCCCGGTGCAGATAACATCACAACAGAAATGATTAAAGTTTTAGAAGAATTTGGACTAGAGCAAGTCACTAGACTGCTGAACACATTATATGATACTGGAGATATACCTTCTGAATTATGTAATTCTGTATTTATTGCAATCCCAAAGAAATCAGGAACCTTAGAATGTGATCAACATAGAACAATTAGTATAATGAGTCACATCACAAAGATTTTGTTACGAATTATCATGCAAAGAGTGAGGAAGAAAATACAACCTGAAATAGGGGAAGAACAATGTGATTTTGTAGAAGGAAAGGGTACAGTAAATGCTGTGTATATGCTGCGAACAGTTATTGAACGTGCTTTAGAAGTAAACAAGGATATACATCTTTGCTTTATTGACTACACAAAGGCTTTTAATAGAGTTAGACATGTCAACATTGTGGATATGCTTGCAGATCTACAAATTGATGGGAAAGACATTAGACTTATAAAAAACATATATTGGAAACAACAAGCTGCCATAAGAATTGATAATGAAGTAGGACAATACCAACCTATTAAGAGAGGTGTTAGGCAGGGATGTGTAATGTCTCCAGATCTTTTTTCCCTATACAGTGAAAATATTTTCAGAAATGTAGAAGACCTAAATGGAATCAGCATGGGAGGACGAAACATAAATAACATTAGATATGCAGATGATACAGTATTGATTGCAGACAATGCACAGGATCTGCAACAATTAGTAGACGCTGTGGTTGTACACAGTGAGCAGCTGGGGTTGGAATTAAATTGTAGGAAGACACAGGTTATGGTCGTCACTAGGAAGAACGAAGTACCACAATGTAATATACAAGTAAATGGGAATATTCTTCAACAAGTGAATCGGTTCAATTATCTCGGAACAGTCATAACATCTGATGGCAGATGCCTTGAAGAGATTAGAACAAGAATCGCCATTGCGAAAGCAGCCTTTAGCAAGATGAAAAACATTCTGACCAATAAAATGATGTCAATTGAAACGAGAAAAAGAGTGTTGAGGGGATACATAGAGCCTGTTCTTTTGTATGGATGTGAAACTTGGACAATGTGCAGTCAAGCTGAAAAACATCTGATGGCTGCAGAAATGTGGTTTCTGAGGAAAATGCAAAGAATACCATGGACAGATAGAAAAACCAATGACCAAGTACTACAAGAGACAAATGAAAATCGTAGATTGATTAGAGAAATTAGACGTAGACAGTCAAAATTTTTTGGACATGTTATGAGAAGAAATGGACTGGAGAACTTAGTGACAGCTGGCAAGATCGAAGGGAACAGACCAAGAGGAAGACCGAGAGGAAAATACCTGGATGGCTTGGCCACATGGCATGGACGAGACAGGAACACTGAGCTGATCCACGACTCTGGTGATCGAGTGAAATGGCGAATCATGACCGCCCACGCTTTCCGGCATGGCACATGATTGATTGATTGGTTATGAATTCTTGTTCAATACTGAATAAAGCAAGGTTAGTCAGTCGTTCTTGTGACATAGAAGACCTGAGGTGTGTTTTTATTAATTTCAATTTTGAAAATGACCTTCCACAACTTGCGATTGAAAATGCTATGATCAGTTGTAGTCTATATACGTTGGAAACACATCCCTTCCAAACTGTAGTCATTGGCACCTTGCCGTCTTGACAGACAATACTTTGTGCTTTAAAAAGGCATAATAAATTTTACCAGGAATGGAGTTATTGCCTCTCCATAGCACAAAGCCTGGGCTAAAATATAGAGATCATGTGTTACCCATGCAGCATGATCCCTCTCTCGGCCTGCCTAGTTCACTTCAGAGGAAAGGTAACACCTCTACATCTGGAACAAGACAAGCTGCAGAAGCTGCCGTATCAGCAAAGCAATGCTCTAACTGTCCGCCTATCGGAGCTTCGATCCTAGACCAGCCGCCAACCAAGGCTTAGGGCCTGGTCTGCCCTGCCATGGCATTTTGTCTTTAGGTTACATTTCCTCGCACCAGGGTAAGGCTTGTACCCTCCCAATTGCGCTCTTCTGCCCGAAGTCGTTGGCACAATGTGGGGTGTCGGGTTTGGTAAGCGCCGCCCAACGTTCGGCGCTAACAGAAAGCAGGTAGTACCGTCTACTGTTATACGGTAGCTCAGTCATATCTGACTAAGACCTGACACCAACAAACTGTAGTAACGACTCTAGAACATCTTTACGATCGGTAATAGATCGGTGTATTACCTCCAGCTTGAAAGAGCATCACAAAGCCAATTATTTCATCATATAACTGAACGTCCTTCACATCATTATCATAATAACGTTCAAAGTCCGAACATTCCTTCTGTAATTTCTCTCTTTCTTTTTCATCTGCAATTACAACTGCGACTGAATGTAAATTCAAAAGAAATGCAAATCGGTCTCTGAGTTCTTGAAGGCGATCAGTGCGGTCTTCAATTTCCGTTTTTAATCTGTTCATGATCTCTATCATTACTCTATTCATTTCTTGCTGTGCCGTCAATCCACTATCTCATGCTGATTCTTCATGCAGCCACCATTCTTCTTCTCCTTTTTCGTGCAATTGCAATTCCCCATTTCTAACAATAATCGTCAGCTGAATGTGTTGCATTGTGGATAATTTCGTCATTTTTCAAACTCAAGATTTGCACAAACCCCTTTAGGTCACAAAAAGCTTCATGAAACCCCATTTTCGGATCCTGCATTTTCTCTGTTGCCGCTAAAATCGGGTACCAAATATTTAATAACAATATAAACGAATATTGTTGAATAGTTTTCAGAAGCGAGCCTGCATCGCATTTGGTTTCCCTAGAAAATTATCCTTCCTTCAAGTGTTTAAGGCTGTTAATAACGTTGTCCAACTCCGCGTGGATTACTTGCACAGCGTCATGGCGAGAACTCCATCGTGTATCACATTGTCTTTTGACAGTTCGAGAGGTAAATGATTTTAAGACCTCCCAACGGGAGGTAGATGAAGAAAAAAAAAAGTAAACAGCTTTTCCACAACTCCAAACAAATGTAACGACAACAGGTTACATCTCACTTGCATGGACACAGGCCAAATCGAGGCTGTGGTTCTCGCACTTCACAAACACAGCTTTTGGGTTAATGTCAAGAATTCCAACAGGAAAGTACTGCCATAACTATGATGCTGAAATTGAGGCAATTAAGATAGCCACTGAGAAATTACAAAATACCGGCCATGCAAAATCCGTAATAGAGGCGCTCCTGTCTGGGAAATTGCCAGTTCTAAGGACACTACTTTCTGAACTTAGCAGTCAGAAGGTCACCATACCGTGGATACCATTCCACTGTAGAGTCCCCGGAAACGACAGAGCTGATCGATTGGCTAAGGAAGGAGTAAAAAGAAGAACAACCTGATGTGACCATTGCATACCACCAAAAGAAAAGAATGATCAAATCAGTCAGAAGACCACCAAATCCTACTCAAGACGACTACCACGTAATGGACAGACCAGAACAAGTCATTCTTCTGTGCCTCAGAACAGAACACAATAGATTACGCAACCACGTGTATACAAAATTCAAGATTGGTGACTCAGCCATGTGCACATGTGGTTTGGCCTCGCAGACAGCAGAGCGCATACTCCAGGATTGCCCAAACTACAACATATCCAGGCAAACCTTCTGGCCTTGAGAGACAACAATGGAAGATAAACTCTGTGGACCGCTGAGTGAACTACAAAAGACTGTTAGAGTCATACAAGAGACAACACTGCAGTTATAAACATATTTCAGGCGAACGAAAAAAGAAGAACAATGTGAATAGAGATAGGTTGTAGCTCTGACTAGAAAAAGTGCCACAACACAACAACAATAACAATGTAAGCAAAGATAAGTCTTAGCTCTGACTGTGAAAACCCGTCAACAAAAGTAATGTGAATATTAACATTGTGAATATGGATAGGTCACCGCCCTGACAGAGAAAACTGTTAACACAACGCTGGTATTCACTGTATGAATATAGATAGGTGGTTGCCCTGACATAGAAAACCGTTAGTACACCACTGGTGTTCACTGTGTGGATAAAAGAGATGTGTTTGCCCTGACTTGAAAAACCCATAAAAACACAATATGAGTATTAACCGCATGAATAACAATAGGTCGTGTAGGACAAGTGTCTTCTTCTCACGACCTGTATAGGGCATAGAACTCACCCGAAGTGCTCCTACCTTTAGCTGTCCCGTGCAGCTCCGTCCGTGTCTTTCCTATATTCATTTATGTCTCTACTTCTTTTCTCCGCCTGTTTCTAGATCTTCTTCTATTTCGTTTACCCTGTGCATTCCAGACAAAGGTCTTTCTAGTTATGCTATTCTCAGGTTTTCTCAATGTATGTCCAATCTAGCGAGACCGTCTTTTCTTCACCTTTTGATTCACTGGTATTTGTCTAGTTCTCATGAGCTCTATATTGGTGATTCTGAATTACCATTTTAGTTCTTCGACTTTGCGCTGGCACCAATTAGTTTATTTGTAGTAGTTTTTGTCGTTCACTGAGTTTCTGATCCACACAGCAGTTTTGATTTAACTTTAGAATGGAATATTCAAAGTTTAGTACTATGTTTAATTTCTGCTTACTTCTAGAATGTTCTAGTGCTATAAAAGTTCCTCTAGTCTTCTGTATTCTCATTCAAATATCTTATCTGTTCCACCCTCTTGGTCTATATTGCTACCTAAACAAGTGTGTGATTCCGTTTCTTGAAGCGGGGTTTCATCAAAGGAGGTCAAGTTATGCATGAGGCATATCCATAAAACTCCCAACTGTTACAGAATCATATTTCTGGCTCCAAATGTTTGACGCTTCGCACAAACATGGAGAGCCACGACTTCTGCCCTATGCGCCGCCTTAGACACGAGAGGAGACACACACCAACAACGACGGATAAGCATAGGGTCGTTCAGGCCAAATGGTACATGAGAGTTGCTGCAGATAGGAATTACCCTCTGCATAAAACCATGGATATGGTCAAGGGTCATAGACTAAGGCGAGGCAGGTCCTGTATGGCACAGCCAAAAATATCTATCTATACGTCAGGTGTGTGATTTGGAGACTATCAATCGTGAAAAAGAGTGGGTTGAACTTCCGGAAGACACGACGGACTGGCTCAATGTAATAGTAACACTGGGTTGTGAGTGCAGATAATGGGCAGCAAAGACTAATGGACGAGTCTTGAAAAAGGAGAGTCTGGCATATGAGACTACATCATCCAGCATGCGAATGGAGGTGGAAGCAGTAGCAGTGGCATTCCGTTGGTTAGAGGAGACTACTGCAACACACATTGCATTCATTACGGATGCAAAGAGTAAGTAAGTAAGGTGGAGAAAGGCATGTTTCGTGTGGAATGGCTCTCGTCGCTTCAGAGGTCACAGATTGTGAGAATTGTATGGATATTTTGCCCTGACCATGCGGGGGTGCGGGGGGATGAACATGCTGATAGGCTGGCAGGGAATGCACCTCTTGGTGATAGATTGGGGGGAGGTGGTCATGCGTTTGTGGGACCAGGTGGAGAAGGCGAGGGAACAGATTGAGAACCCATATGTGGAAAGAATGAGATTGAAAGGTGGGGGGGGGGGGGAGACGGTAAGGGTTCTGGAAGAATCTCAAAACAGAGGGAAGACCATGAGAACTTTAAATCAAATAGCGGTATGAACGATTAATAGTATGGCTCTTCGCTGGCTATTGAACGAGGGGCGGAGCACACATGGGAATGTCCTGAGTACAGTGATGTCGGTTCTTGACTCAACTCAATCATTTGCTTGATTTATTCACATTATCTTTGTCTTTTCCCAATGCATTTTTCAAACAGATTGCTGCGACCGCTCATCCAATGTTGTCAGTTTATCCTGCATCTAATTTCGTGTGTGAGGCAGGAGGGCAATGTCGTCAGCAAAGCCCAGATCATTGAGATGCTTTATCAGAGAAGTTCATTGAACCCAACTTCTGTCAGTGCTTGTTATCTTCATAATGCAGTCTTTTCTCAATGTTCTAAACTGCCAGTGCGCTGACAGTGGGGTGGTGGGTTCAATCCACACACCAGTCAGTTGGATTTAAACGTTTAACTTCTCAGTTAGAAATTAACGTCATACTACTAAATGTAAAGTTGAATAGTTAATTAACGAGGGGGTTGGGGGAGGGGTGATAGCAACGTCTTGCAAAGGCCATGCAACAATTTAGATTCTAAGAATAGCAGGTGAGGAATTACATCCATGTCTCCTGTTCTTATTTCGAATGACTCCGGTTAGTTTTCCCTCGTTGTGGACTCTGCAGCTCATGTCTCTATATCCTTCTTTCATTAAGTTAACATTTGTTTTCTTTGACTTTATCTTTGGACTTGTTCATGATTGGTTGAATTTTGCAGATAAAGTTTTTCTACGAAATGGGAAAGCCAGCCCTACGACCAACCCTGGTTCGTCGCTACTTGCCAAATTTGTGGCAGGTGTACAATTACAGTGATACTTTTTTTTTTTTTTGTTTTACTTCCTTTAACTTACGGGTCACGGTAACACACGGGCGGATTCTCCTTTGTCGTGGAGGTCAGCGAGGTCGAATAGATAATAGCTTTCGTTATTAAACTGATGCCGAGGTAGCGGGTTCAACCCTACATCGGTCATTTGGTCTTAAAGGTTGACTTCTCGTCCTTGACTTGGGACAGTAAATCTGAAGTCAGGGTGGGTTCGCCTAATGGCGAGGGACATTGGTAATCTATCCATCCGTCCATCATGTGCCATGTCGATAAGCGTGGGCGGTCATGATCTGCCATCTCACTCGATCACCAGAGTCGTGGATGAGCTCAGTGTTCCTGTCTCGACCATGCCATGTGGCAAAGCCATCCAGGTATTTACTTCTCGGTCTTCCCCTTGGTCTCTTCCCTTCGATCTTGTCAGTTGTCACCAAGTTCTGCAAGTCATTTCTTCTCATAACATGCCCAAAAAATTTAGATTGTGTACGTCTAATGACTCTAATCAGTTTACGATCTTCATTTGTTTCTTGAAGGACTTGTTCATCTGTTTTTCTGTCTGTCTATGGTATTCTTTGCATTTTCCTCAGAAACCACGTTTCCACGGCCATCAGCTGTTTTTCATTGGTAATCGTGAAAGCTAATCCACACACAAAGATCAGTCCAGTGCACTAGAATTAGTAGGACATGTATCGATTACGCTTGAGTTCAAAGTGAGCGAATGAGTTTTTAAAAAATACTTTCTCGCCTCTAAGGACATGCTTGGTAGGTTGCACCATCTCCTTACTTATTATGGGAATGGTGAGCAGAACTACTTTGGGATGACTGCTCTATCGGAGGACTGTGCAAGCATGGGAATGACCAATGTGCAATTACGTCTTTAGATATAACATATACTGTTCGATATAACATAACATAACATAACATAACATAGTTAGTACCTCATCTCGCAGGGGATACATTAATATATGAAATTAGCTTCTACTTTCCCTTGTAGAAAAAGCTGGCATATTTTGGTGTGAAGACCACAGGTTTTGATGACGTAGAGTGAGGTGTTCTGGAGGTAGGGCTGGTGACTTCTGCTTGAGGGGACATCTTCAGCACATCTCAGGTACACAACATCTCACCCGTCAGCTGTCTGTGTTGGGGGGTTCTTAGCCGACGGTTGATACATTACTTGTGAAGTACTTTGGGAAGATTATGGCATGGCTTTTCTGTGATATTTATATTTAATAATAATTAACCTCAGTGGAAAGCGGATTAGAAAGTGAATGATCGTCATCGTAGGACTGGACATACTCCGAGTTTTACTCCATAGATTAGTTACTGACTGACACTGTCACATACTCAACTGACAATCAATTTAAATAATTATTTTAAATTTGTTCATTGACAGTAATAATCAGTACAGCAAGCAGATGATATACTATAGTATTGCTATTGATTGATGATATTAAGAATAGATCTTAAACATTTAGTGGCTGCTGTTATGTTATTGTACGCAGTGAGACAATAATAATAATTAATATTAATAATAATACTAATAGTAATAGGTACTCAAATTTAAAATCGTGATAGTTCTTATCTTAGTCTTACTATCACTAATCACTAGGTTAGAGATTAAATTTAAATTGTAAAAGAAAAGATTTAAATTATGATTATTTCCAGGAAGAAGAAAGTAAAGGAATTACAACGTCCCTGTGTTGTGTGTCCACACTTGAAGTGGTAGAGGGGTTTGCATGTTAATGTTATATAATATATTGACTCCAAGAGTTATGAGTTATGGCGACGGTGGCGCAGCTACTGGCAGAGTCGCATATGTCAGGCAGGTCAAGGGGTAGGGAACAGATGAAGTGATAAAACAAGCTTGCTGCCATGTAGGTAGGCTGGGGACAGTCAAAGGCTAGGGTAAGCCAATCTGAAACAATACTTGTTGAAGTCAATTATATTGAGCCACAGACTTGACTAAACAGTGCAACCCAACTCACTTAGTAATGATTATGAAATACAAAAATGTACAAGGCAGCTTGATAAGGGTTTAGTTTGGCAAGTCTCTAAGCATGGTAATAAATATCTGGTTGTTGATCTTTCAGTCCTGCAACATCAGGCTATCTTTCTACGTCCATGGATTTCCCATCCGATTATGTATAATCCATTCATTAATAATTGATGACCTGATATTTGGAAATGCAAGTGAGGTGCATTTCAATTAATTAGTTATTCTCTGCTGTATTGCTTGCTTAACTAGTCTGTCGCAATCCAGCACACAGGATTTATCAACATTTGTGCTCATAATCTTTTGAAATATTGCTGTAACGACTATGAATTACCTACTTGTGTGAAAATTACACAAAACGGCCAACTAGCATCAGCGTTTATTTCTCGATTCGCCAATTGTGCAACTCAAGGAAACAGTGCACACAAAATAATGTATATCTCCATTTATAATTAATGTAGATACTTGAATGAGGTACCATCAGATTTCATTTATCAGCTTTATCCAACTTAATTTTTTTCCCATATTTGTAGCATAACATGTTGATAGCATAATGTTTGTATCATAACATGTTGATAGCATAACATTTGTAGCATAACATGTTGATAGCATAATGTTTGTAGCATAACATGTTGATAGCATAATGTTTGTAGCATAACATGTTGATAGCATAATGTTTGTAGCATAACATGTTGATAGCATAGTGTTTGTAGCATAACATGTTGATAGCATAGTGTTTGTAGCATAACATGTTGATAGCATAATGTTTGTAGCATAACATGTTGATAGCATAATGTTTGTAGCATAACATGTTGATAGCATAGTGTTTGTAGCATAACAAATTGATAGCATAGTGTTTGTAGCATAACATGTTGATAGCATAATGTTTGTAGCATAACATGTTGATAGCATAATGTTTGTAGCATAACATGTTGATAGCATAAGGCTTGTAGCATAACATGTTGATAGCATAATGTTTGTAGCATAACCTGTTGATAGCATAATGTTTGTAGCATAACATGTTGATGGCATAGTGTTTGTAGCATAACATGTTGATAGCATAAGGCTTGTAGCATAACATGTTGATAGCATAATGTTTGTAGCATAACATGTTGATAGCATAAGGCTTGTAGCATAACATGTTGATAGCATAATGTTTGTAGCATAACATGTTGATAGCATAATGTTTGTAGCATAACATGTTGATAGCATAGTGTTTGTAGCATAACATGTTGATAGCATAAGGCTTGTAGCATAACATGTTGATAGCATAGTGTTTGTAGCATAACATGTTGATAGCATAGTGTTTGTAGCATAACATGTTGATAGCATAAGGCTTGTAGCATAACATGTTGATAGCATAATGTTTGTAGCATAACATGTTGATAGCATAATGTTTGTAGCATAACATGTTGATAGCATAAGGCTTGTAGCATAACATGTTGATAGCATAATGTTTGTAGCATAACATGTTGATAGCATAGTGTTTGTAGCATAACATGTTGATAGCATAAGGCTTGTAGCATAAGATGTTGATAGCATAATGTTTGTAGCATAATATGTTGATAGCATAAGGCTTGTAGCATAACATGTTGATAGCATAGTGTTTGTAGCATAACATGTTGATGGCATAGTGTTTGTAGCATAACATGTTGATAGCATAAGGCATGAAGCATAACATGTTGATAGCATAATGTTTGTAGCATAACATGTTGATGGCATAGTGTTTGTAGCATAACATGTTGATAGCATAAGGCTTGTAGCATAACATGTTGATAGCATAATGTTTGTAGCATAACATGTTGATAGCATAATGTTTGTAGCATAACATGTTGATAGCATAATGTTTGTAGCATAACATGTTGATGGCATAATGTTTGTAGCATAACATGTTGATAGCATAGTGTTTGTAGCATAACATGTTGATAGCATAGTGTTTGTAGCATAACATGTTGACAGCATAAGGCTTGTAGCATAACATGTTGATAGCATAACATGTTGATAGCATAAGGCTTGTAGCATAACATGTTGATAGCATAATGTTTGTAGCATAACATGTTGATAGCATAATGTTTGTAGCATAACATGTTGATAGCATAAGGCTTGTAGCATAACATGTTGATAGCATAATGTTTGTAGCATAACATGTTGATAGCATAATGTTTGTAGCATAACATGTTGATGGCATAGTGTTTGTAGCATAACATGTTGATAGCATAAGGCTTGTAGCATAACATGTTGATAGCATAATGTTTGTAGCATAACATGTTGATAGCATAATGTTTGTAGCATAACATGTTGATGGCATAAGGCTTGTAGCATAACATGTTGATAGCATAATGTTTGTAGCATAACATGTTGATAGCATAATGTTTGTAGCATAACATGTTGATGGCATAGTGTTTGTAGCATAACATGTGGATAGCATAAGGCTTGTAGCATAACATGTTGATAGCATAATGTTTGTAGCATAGCATGTTGATAGCATAAGGCTTGTAGCATAACATGTTGATAGCATAATGTTTTATAGCATAACATGTTGATAGCATAATGTTTGTAGTATAACATGTTGATAGCATAGTGTTTGTAGCATAACATGTTGATAGCATAAGGCTTGTAGCATACTATGTTGATAGCATTGTGTTTGTAGCATAACATGTTGATAGCATAAGGCTTGTAGCATAACATGTTGATAGCATAGTGTTTGTAGCATAACATGTTGATAGCATAAGGCTTGTAGCATAACATGTTGATAGCATAATGTTTGTAGCATAACATGTTGATAGCATAATGTTTGTAGCATAACATGTTGATAGCATAAGGCTTGTAGCATAACATGTTGATAGCATAATGTTTGTAGCATAACATGTTGATAGCATAATGTTTGTAGCATAACATGTTAATAGCATAGTGTTTGTAGCATAACATGTTGATAGCATAAGGCTTGTAGCATAACATGTTGATAGCATAATGTTTGTAGCATAACATGTTGATAGCATAAGGCTTGTAGCATAACATGTTGATAGCATAGTGTTTGTAGCATAACATGTTGATGGCATAGTGTTTGTAGCATAACATGTTGATGGCATAGTGTTTGTAGCATAACATGTTGATAGCATAGTGTTTGTAGCATAACATGTTGATAGCATAAGGCTTGTAGCATAACATGTTGATAGCATAATGTTTGTAGCATAACATGTTGATAGCATAGGGTTTGTAGCATAACATGTTGATAGCATAAGGCTTGTAGCATAACATGTTGATAGCATAATGTTTGTAGCATAACATGTTGATAGCATAAGGCTTGTAGCATAACATGTTGATAGCATAATGTTTGTAGCATAACATGTTGATGGCATAGTGTTTGTAGCATAACATGTTGATAGCATAAGGCTTGTAGCATAACATGTTGATAGCATAATGTTTGTAGCATAACATGTTGATAGCATAAGGCTTGTAGCATAGTGTTTATAGCATAACATGTTGATAGCATAATGTTTGTAGCATAACATGTTGATAGCATAAGGTTTGTAGCATAACATGTTGATAGCATAACATGTTCATAGCATAATGTAATATGACATTGGTAATATAATATATATAAAGAAAATTGAAGAATTTTGGTCACTTAAAACGTCACAAAAGTTTGGAGAGAACAGTAATGGAGGGGTATATGCCTGGGAAGAGAGGGAGAGGAAGGCCAAAGAGAAGATGGGTTCAGGATGTTGCGGATGATCTCCAGCTGGGTGCACCGATGGGTTCAGGATGTGGCGGATGATCTCCAGATGGGTGTATCGGACGCGGGACATCTTGCTTATGATCGAGAGGTTTTCCGGAAGGTTGTTATGGTAGCGAGGTTCTGCAAAGGACATGCTACTGAATGAATGAATGAATGAATACAATGTTGATAGCATTACATTGATAGCATAATGTAATATAATGACATTGGTAATATAATATTGATAACATGAACAATAATCTTTGAATATAATCCATATAATTTAATAAAAATAAAATATACTTTTTTTGCATTACCAGAGAAGGGCAGGGATAGATCCATCAAACTCACGCACAACTCTGTGGACAGTAGCCGAAGGGCAGCTGAAATCTACAGAGTATTGACCATCAGTGATGTCTTCAGATCTAACCCTGAGAACTTCACAAATTCAGAAAGACATTCACACCTTTGGAAGATATACGGATAGCCATGATGCTTCACCTGTGATCCAGGATGATCCATTTAATCTGGACATATCTAGTCTGAACGTAAATTATGATACTGACTGTGGAGATGATAGCATCAGTTCTTTTCCTCTCCCAGATGATATCAGATTTATTGAGAAAATGGGAAGATCATTAAACACAGATTATGCTTTTAAGAAGAGTTGCCGTCATAGATCGGATATAACTACAGAGGTAAGTTATATTTAAACATAACCATTTAAGTTGAGGGTTTCCATGGTGAAATGGTTCAGCCATTGATGTCGTGCATGTGGTGGGTTCGTTTCTAGATTCCGCCATTAAGTTAACAAGTGCAATGTGTTCATAGACTCCTGGGGGTTGTCGCTGGAGTTAGAAGTTTGTGCTCTGTGCAACGCTTTCAGCAGGCATTTAGCTGCTCTTCTGGGAGAGACTGAGCTGAGTGGGATCAAACCTAGTGCAATGAAGTTGACTCTCTTGTCTTTCAATCCCTTGTAACTCCAGTAATACTTTAGTTTTACAGTTTAGAAACCTTTGTTGCTGAACGACTCAAAGGTAGGGAGGCCAATTCTGATTTGATAGGTACTGTATTCATACCAAGTTGTAGGATAATCTTGATAGGTACTGTATTCATATCAAGTTGTAAGATAATCTTGATAGGTACTGTATTCATATCAAGTTGTAGGATAATTTTGATAGGTACTGTATTCATACCAAGTTGTAGGATAATCTTGATAGGAACTGTATTCATATCAAGTTGTAGGATAATATTGATAGGTACTGTATTCATATCAAGTTGTAGGATAATCTTGATAGGTACTGTATTCATATCAAGTTGTAGGATAATCTTGATAGGTACTGTATTCATATCAAGTTGTAAGATAATCTTGATTGGTACTGAATTCATATCAAGTTGTAGGATAATCTTGATAGGTACTGTATTCATATCAAGTTGTAGGATAATCTTTACAAATACCTTGTGCGTTTATGCTTGCTTGCTTTGAAAAAGTCGCTTAAAAGTCGACAGGGTCGACTTCATTGCACCAGGTTTTATCCCATATGGCTCTGTCTTTTTCCGCAGCACAGAAAGCGTCGCACAAAGCACGAACTCCGTAGCTTTTAGCAACGACCCATGGGAGTCTCTGAAACATTTAACTCGTAAACCGAAGGACGCGGCCCGGAATCGAACCCACAACCTTCAGCTCACGAGTCAAACGGCTTGACCACTTTGCCACAGAGACTCCCTTGCTTGCTTTGAACTCACGCATAGCCCACACACTACTTCTAGTAGTGCTGGACTGAATTCTGTGCGTGGATTAGCTTTCTCTTTTAACAGTATCCCTCGCCATCAGGTGAACCCACTCCGACTTCACAGGTACTTGTAATTTAAGTCCCCAAGTTATGGACGATAGGTCAATATTTTAGTATAACTGTAAGGTGTAGACGATGAACCCCTGATCTCGGCATCAGTATACCGGATGTTTAAGAACATGCGTTCTTATCCATTCGGCCATGCTGACATACCGTTGTGGATGTTATGCTCCCTGACTGCTCGGTAGTGCAGCAGATGTCTAGCTTCCTCAGATAAGGAGAAAACTTAATAAGTCCAGTCGCATGTTGCGCATATTAAAAATCCCTTAACTGTTGGAATTTATAAAGGGCGGCTTATGTTGCTCACTATCCAAGTCTAAATTAAAACGGAGAACCAATCATGGCAGTTGTAACATAGGTTGGAGGCATTTCTGGGCAGTGAATTAAACATACTAGCCACAGCAGTTGCCGAACCGTATACAGGCTAGGATTTGTATTTCACCTTTGTTAGGTGAAAAATATCTTGAGTCTTACTGAATCTGTCTGGCGATGTATAAGGACAAGCATGCTGACTTCTTGTCTATGTGCTTCCATTGTCCTGGGTATACAGACTTCTTGTCTATGTGCTTCCATTGTCCTGGGTATACAGACTTCTTGTCTATGTGCTTCCATTGTCCTGGGTATACAGACTTCTTGTCTATGTGCTTCCATTGTCCTGGGTATACAGACTTCTTGGCTATGTGCTCCCATTGTCTAGGGTATACAGACTTCTTGGCTATGTGCTCCCATTGTCTAGGTATACAGACTTCTTGTCTATGTGCTTCCATTGTCCTGGGTATACAGACTTCTTGGCTATGTGCTTCCATTGTCTAGGGTATACAGACTTCTTGGCTATGTGCTCACATTGTCTAGGGTATACAGACTTCTTGGCTATGTGCTTCCATTGTCCAGGGTATACAGACTTCTAGGCTATGTGTTTCCATTGTCCAGGGTATACAGACTTCTAGGCTATGTGCTCCCATTGTCAAGGGCATGCAGATTTCTTGTCAATGTGCACCCATCGCCACAGTATACTGACTTCTTGTCAGTGTGCTCCCAGGAGGGTTTCGCAGGATATTGACAAGAAAAATATTTTGTTAAAATTAGATGTCTGAGAAGAACTGCCAGCTTAACCATCCTAGACATAAACTAAAGCAATAAGACAAACCCTTCAAGCTGAATCTACAACACACATATTTACACAGCAATTTGAATTGTCTACCACAGTAATTTTAAACTGACCATCATATCTTTTTGTTTGCCCAAAGTTGGTTTCTGTAGATGAATGGATTTATCTAATTACTTTAGTTATGTTGTGTAATTTCTGCAGTATGTACCTGATGTGATGCAGCGAAATGTGTCAGGCCATAAATCGTGCAATCTATTGTTTGTGTCTTCATTATTCAAATTCACTACGGGAAAACGTTTTGAATTTACTGCCTGCCATATCAGTACCAGGCAACAATAGTTCATTAGTCCTTGACCTGGATGAGGGTCAGCATAGTGAAATAGTTAAACTGTCTGCACCTTGGTCTGAAGGTTGTGGGTTTGTTTTAGGACTGTGCTGCTGTGACCTCAAGTGCCATTTTTGCTGACCCCTGGGGGGTCATCACTGGAGCTCTGTAGTTTGTGCTTTGTGTGGTGCTCTCTGCAGGTAGTTTGCCATTCTGCGGAGCCAAAACCACTCTGGATGGGTTCAAACATGGTGCAGTGAAATCAATGATCTCACCTTTGCCCTTTTACATTGTTGACCTCAGGGACTTCTGAACACTCAGTACTCATGTACAACACCACTGATAGTGTTTGTTCAGGGACTTCTGAACATTCAGTACTCATGTGTGACACCACTGATAGTGTATGTATGTATCTGTGTTCAGGATGATAAGCTTCCCCCGGAGTTAGAGGAGGAACTGGCCGGAGTGGAAACATCATTGTTGAATGTGCCCAGCAAGTGTGCGGAGCAGGCGGAGGAGTTTGTTAAGAAGGTAAGTGTGGCCACAGTGAAGATTCAGCTGAAGTTTCTGTTCTTTACAATTGTACTGTGCTGATATTGCCTCTAATTTCTCTCTTCAGTTTACGGTTTGCATTTGTTTCTTGTTATAGAGTTGTTTTATAGCAGTGGTTCTCAACCAGGGGGGAATTTTAGGGTTTCCAGGGGGGGGGGGGGGGGGGGATGAAGACCATTTCAAGATCGCGTTAATACAAGAACCGATTACTTGATATTGTTTTTCCCTTCATACTTTACTTTTATGTATGTCTCATCCTTCTAAAATTCATTTTATAAAGTAAGTAGACCCACAAATCATGTTTTATGTGGATGTCTAGACTTGTTTTAGTATATGCTATTAAACTTACCTTACATTTTTACTTATATTGTGTAGGGGTGGGGGGATTTTTAGATAGGAAATATGAAGGGGGGGGGGGGAGAATGACCTTCTGAAAATACAGTGAAGGGGGGCACGGGTCAAATTTTTGATAGGAAGGGGGAGAATGACGTTCTGAAAATATGGTGAAGGGGGCACGGGGCAAAAAAGGTTGAGAACCACTGTTTTATAAAATGGGCCAGTGAGTCAAATGATTTGGCAACATAAGTTGGAAGCAGTGTTGTGTGAGGAGGAAGATTGCAGACACCATAATCTTGGAGTCCATTCTGTAGTGCTCAGTTGCAAACTCACCATATTATAACACTCTAAAGTGCTCACTTCCAGACATCATCTTATAATCCACTCTAAAGTGATCAGTTACAGACATCTTATAATCCACTCTAAAGTGCTCAGTTACAGACACCACCATCTTATAACCCATTCTAAAGTGCTCAGTTACAGCCACCATCTTATAACCCACTCTAAAGTGCTCAGTTACAGACATCTTATAACCCACTCTAAAGTGCTCACTTGGAGACACCACCATATTTTAACCCAGTCTAAAGTGCTCAGTTACAGACATCATCTTATAAACCACTCTAAAGTGCTCATTTAGAGACACTACCATATTATAACCCATTCTAAAGTGCTCACTTGCAGACACCACCATATTATAACACTCTAAAGTGCTCAGTTACAGACATCATCTTATAAACCACTCTAAAGTGCTCAGTTACAGACATCTTATAAACCACTCTAAAGTGTTCACTTGGAGACACCACCATATTATAACCCACTCTAAAGTGCTCACTTGGAGACACCACCATATTATAACCCAGTCTAAAGTGTTCAGTTACAGATATCATCTTATAACCCACTCTAAAGTGCTCACTTGCAGACACCATCATATTATAACCCAGTCTAAAGTGCTCAGTTACAGACATCATCTTATAAACCACTCTAAAGTGCTCATTTGGAGACACTACCATATTATAACCCACTCTAAAGTGCTAACTTGGAGACACCACCATATTTTAACCGTCTAAAGTGCTCAGTTACAGACATCTTATAAACCACTCTAAAGTGCTCACTTGGAAACACCACCATATTATAACCCACTCTAAAGTGCTCACTTGGAGACACCACCATATTATAACCCAGTCTAAAGTGCTCAGTTACAGACATCATTTTATAAACCATTCTAAAGTGCTCACTTGCAGACACCACCATATTATAACACTCTAAAGTGCTCAGTTACAGACATCATCTTATAAACCACTCTAAAGTGCTCAGTTACAGACATCTTATAAACCACTGTAAAGTGCTCACTTGGAGACACCACCATATTATAACCCACTCTCAAGTGCTCACTTGGAGACACCATCATATTATAACCCAGTCTAAAGTGTTCAGTTACAGACATCTTATAACCCACTCTAAAGTGCTCACGTGCAGACACCACCATATTATAACCCAGTCTAAAGTGCTCAGTTACAGACATCTTATAAACCACTCTAAAGTGCTCATTTGGAGACACTACCATATTATAACCCACTCTAAAGTGCTCACTTGGAGACACCACCACCGGGAGTCTCTGTGGCGAAGTGGTCAAGCCGTTTGACTTGTGCTCCGAAGGTTGTGGGTTCGATTCCGGGCCGCACCCTTCGGTTTACGAGTTAAATGTTTCGGAGACTCCTGTGGGTCGTCGCTAAAAGCTACAGAGTTTGTGCTTTGTGCGAGGCTTTCCGTGCTGCGGAAAAAGGCTGAGCCATATGGGATAAAACCCGGTGCAATGAAGTCGACCTTGTCGACTTTTAAGCGACTTTTTTAAGACACCACCATATTTTAACCCAGTCTAAAGTGCTCAGTTACAGACATCATTTTATAAACCACTCTAAAGTGCTCATTTGGAGACACTACTATATTATAACCCACTCTAAAGTGCTCACTTGGAGACACCACCATATTTTAACCCAGTCTAAAGTGCTCAGTTACAGACATCATCTTATAAACCACTCTAAAGTGCTCACTTGGAGACACCACCATATTTTAACCCAGTCTAAAGTGCTCACTTGCAGACACCACCATATTATAACCCACTCTAAAGTGCTCAGTTACAGACATGATTTTATAACCCCTCTAAAGTGCTTAGTTACAGACATGAGTGCCCGTTGCACAGCTGACTCAAGTCATCATCATCATTAAGTGCCCTGCCAGCTGGTGTAGGCGTTCATGACTCTTCACAGATCTCAGTCCTTGGTTTTTCAGATCAACTCTGCTGTATTCCTCAAGACCAGCATCTCAATCCATCCAGCATAATTTCTCTTGGTCTTCCCCTGCCTCTCTTCCCCTTGATCTTTCCAGTTGTCACGATGTTCTCCAATGCCTCTCTTCTCTTATCATCTTATAACTCACTCAAAAATGCTTACTTGCAGACATCATTATCTTATAACCCACTCTAAAGTGCTAACTTGCAAACATAACTGCCGTATAACCCACTCTAAAATGCTCATCACAGAAACAGTGGACAGCAGCGGAGCATGCTTTTGCATGGGTCGACCAGCACAAAGGTCAACCAAGGACATTGAAGGTACTTTAGGCATGCAAATGCTTGGGGCAGGGGGACTGACAGGTTGAGAATCTTTTTGACGAGTCATGATGAGAGGGACATTCTGCAGATGACCTACAGCATGATGATGTCATCCTTGAAGTTTTAACTCTTTAAATCTTAGACTTTCACAGCAGATGTCCAAGGAGGGGAAGTTACAACTATGAAAAGTCACTTCCGTCAAAGTGGCTAAAGACACAGAAGATGTGGCCTCTAGAGGAGCCAGATTTTTTTCATGTTTTGCCAAATGTAAAAAGGTGCGAGAAAACATTAAAAATTGGTTGGGATTCAAGTTTAGTTTAGATTAGTCGATGGATCAACATCACGGCACACGGGTGTAACCCATAAGTGCTTCGTTCTACTCCTAACTCAAGCCTGAGTCCGGAGAATCTCAGTTCGGTGCACGAAATCCGTAGCACTGGCAAGGATCCTGAAATACTTTGGGTAGATTTTTTAACTCAAAATTTTTCTCGGGCAGCACCGAGGCTACTCTTTTTCGATTTCCAACTGCCAAGGAATTTTTTTACTTGCTCAATACTACACACAGGCGTCCGATCTCACTACCCAGAGACCAGGGGAAATTTTGTTACTATGAGTCCACGTGAAAAAATCCCAGCCCTCACTGGGGCTTGAATCTGGGAATTCCAGCACTCGATGCAGACACTATATCTTGAGACCACCCAGCCTCTTCCCCCCCCCCCCCCAACGTGGGATTCAAGGGGATGAGCCAGTGATGGCAGCCTTTCAATAGTTTGAGGACAGCAGAGACAGACATGTCTGTAACTGACTCACAGGGTACGCTTCAGGAAGTGGAGACTGGCATGTTTCAGGTGCTGTGGCTACCGTTGCTCGACAGGATGGAAGTTGTGAGCATGGCACATGGATTTTCTGCCATGGACATGAGACATGTGGGGCAATAAACAGGCTGAAAGATTGGCTGCCTAGCTGTCTGCCTCTCTGTCTGTCTGTCTGTCTGTCACATTTCACTGGTTGTTGAAGATTGGGATGAAGCACATAACAGGAATGTCACAGGTGTTGTCATGTCATATCTCGACTCAACTCCTATCTGTCTATCTTTGAATCTGCCTGCCCCTCCGTCTTTCTGCCTACCTTCCTACATATCTATATCTATCTACCTGCCACCATCCACCTGTCTGTATGTACGTACATACACACACACGCGCGCGCGTGTGTATGCGTGTGTGTGCATGTGTGTGCGCACATGTGCGTGTGTGTGGTTTGTTTGTGTGTGTCTGTGTATTAAATATATGAAATATTTTCTCTGCTCCAGGTTTGGGCTGCAGGATGGAATGTAGCTCACCACCACACATTGCCAGATTGGCTGAAAGATAATGACTTTTTACTTCGAGGCCATCGTGTTCCAACTAATTCCTTTCTGGCATGTTTTAAATCAATATTTAGGATACACACAGAGACAGGAAATATATGGACACATTTGCTGGGCAAGTATTATTGTCGTGGCTTAGTGGTTAGTTCTCTGCCACCAGCGCAATAGTCTAAGCTAAGGGTTCAATCCCTGGCAATTGTGGGATTTTTCTCTACGCAGTTATGGGTCAACTCCCCCTCATTAAAAGGGTCCCAGGAATGAAATTTCTCCTAGAAAGTTCTGAAGGCTTATACGATACTGTTGGTGCCACCTCTCATTTTTATTGTTTGGTTTTTCTTGTTCATTGATAAAGACTTCATTTGAAATGTCTGCCTGTTGCCGTGTGTGTTTTTCCTCATCTCTTCGTTACTTATTTCTTTTTGTCTTAGTCTTCTTTTTCTTCCTCTCCTTATCCTCCTCCTCATTCTTCATCTTCTTCACCTCCTCATTCTTCTTCTTATCCTCCTCCTCCTCATTCTGCTTTTTCTCTACTCCTTCTCCACCCCCTTCTTCCTCTTCTTCTTCTAGATGAACCTAATAAGAGATGTACGAATGAAAGTATATACAGAAGGAGTGAAATTAGAGGGGCAGAATGTCAGATAGATCTGAGTGCCCAATTCAGAAGTCACTGAAAACAAAGTTTGTTTGTCCGTTCATTCATTCAGCAACTTTAGAAGACTGCAACAAGATACGAGAGAAAGGTGATCTGTTGAGATCCTGTGAAGTCACAACAAGTACAAAAACAGATAACGTACATCACATAGATGCCATTCCAAATGAAAGGAAATATCAGTAACAATTCCACTAGCGAGTGAATGGAAAATGTATTACATATATACACTGTCATACTGACATCTACTGCCTATAGTACCTTGCAAGGGGGGGGGGGGGGGCGGTGTCTTGAACCTGAGAAATTAAGGCCACCTGGCCAGTGCAGTTGCTGCAAACCGTGCAGGTTAGGATTTTATTTTTTCCCCCAACACAAAAAAATAATCCACACCTTACCAAGGATTCAAAGCCGGGTCTCCCGAAGGATAACCCAGTGTTTTTAGCCACTCGGCCAGTCGCTCCCTTACACGAATATACACAATTATCTATAAATCCCCAAGAGAAATCAGACGAAATCTGTAAAATCATGCTGCACATGTCGCAACCTTTGTCATGGACAGCACAAATAAACACATATTAAATAGGAAAACAAAACACATCAGAAATGGCAAATTATACACTATACAGGTTGAAGGTAAACAGTAACAAAGAAGTGGTTAAGTGGTTGCATTAGTGTAATTGTTAGAACCTTATGGTGACAATGACATGCAAGCAGTTGAAGGTGAAATGTGAAGGTCCTAGCTCCTCACACACCCACAGCTGCCCTCACACACCCACAGCTGCCCTCACACACACACAGCTGCCCTCACACACTCACAGCTGCCCTCACACACCCACAGCTGCTCTCACACACCCACAGATGCCCTCACACACCCACAGATGCCCTCACACACCCACAGATGCCCTCACACACCCACAGATGCCCTCACACACCACAGCTGCCCTCACACACCCACAGCTGCCCTCACACACCCACAGATGCCCTCACACACCCACAGATGCCCTCACACCCACAGATGCCCTCACACACCCACAGCTGCCCTCACACACCCACAGATGCCCTCCTGCTCTCACATACCCACAGATGCCTCCTGATATAGGACTACAAAGAAAAAGGGAGTGGTCCAGATGGAGTGCCTAACTTCCAGGGGGCAAGTACGCAGTATCTCAACAGCTTGGCTTGGTTTGACTTGTAGAGCAGTGGTTCTCAACTGGTGGGGAATTCCCCTCCAGGGGGGAATTAAAGGATTTTGGGGTGGGGGGCGGGGGTTAATTAAGATTATTTCCAGATCGCGTTAATACAAGAACCAATTACTTGATATTGTTTTCCCTTCATACTTTACGGTTCTGTACTTCTTGCCCTTCTGAAATTCATTGTATAACGTAAGTAGACCTGAAAATCATGTTTTATGTAGACGTATAGATTTGTTCTAGTACAGTGGTACTCACCTTTTTTGGCCCGTGCTCCCTTCACCATATTTTCAGAACGTCATTCCCCCCCTTTCGTATTTCCTCCCTAAAAATCCCCCCTCGCCCCACCCCTACACAGTATATGTAATAATGGAAGCTAAATTTAATAGCACATGCTAAAACAAGTCTAGACGTCTACATAAAACATGATTTGCGGGTCTACTTATGTTATAAAATGAATTTCAGAAGGGTGAGACGTACAGAACCGGAAAGTCTAAACAAGTCTAGACGTCTACATAAAACGTGATTTGCGGGTCTACTTACATTATAAAATGAATTTCAGAAGGGTGAGACGTACAGAACCATAAAGTATGAAGAGAAAAACAGTATCAAGTAATTGATTCTTGTATTAACG
Source organism: Cepaea hortensis (assembly GCA_963921405.1). Lineage (NCBI taxonomy): Eukaryota > Metazoa > Mollusca > Gastropoda > Stylommatophora > Helicidae > Cepaea > Cepaea hortensis. Next base: position 103,286,932 of record OY992887.1, on the reverse strand, counting down.
CATCTTGAAATAATCTTAAAGTAAAATAAAAAATGTATGAATACATATGTATGCTAGAACTGTTATGTTTTCACAATCAACCCTTATTGGTACATGTGTGCTTATATGTGTACATGTGCGTATTTGTCAACATCAGTATGAATTATGTTTTTCTAACTTGACCAGGTATGATAGCCTTCCTTGGCATAGCTGCCTACTTCCTGACCCGACCCTCAATAGAAATTCAGTGGCAGGAGAAGGCTGTGTTCTCTGCATTCTTCACTGGAGCCATCCTATGCCTGGGCTTCTCGTGGGTGTTCCACACGGTGTACTGCCACAGTGAACGGGTGGGCAGGTTCTTCAACAAGTGAGTGGTGGTTGTGGTTGTTGTGGTGGTGGTGGTGGTGGTTGTTGTTGAGTCTGTTGTTGCCACTGAATCTCTGGGTTATTCCAGTCATTAGCTTTTGACTTTTTCATGTAGAGTGATGAGAGCAGATAAGAGGATATGATGACATCCATCTCTGGCTAAAGCCGACCAGGTTCGTCTCACAGTGTTGATTGTTTAGATTTCTACAAACAAGATGAAGAATGCCTCCCCCTTATGAGAACATTAGTGTAATCGCTTCGAGGCTACGCTGATAATGTCATGAGTATGGTCGAACTAGGGTTCCACGCCTGCACTCATCATCCACCAAGAAAGGGAAAGACTGGCCACCTGTGTATTCCTTCATGCATTCAGGTCCATGATAGGTGTTGGTCCTAGTACATTACAGAACCATAGCAGGCTCCTTGTTTGGGGTTTGTGCTTGATTTTTCTATGCCCCTTCCCTCACTCTGATCCCGGGGTAGTGGGTCAGATGTTTAGCCCTCTCGGACAAGGACGAAAAAGTCAGGTGACCCATTTGCATGTTGCACATATTAAACAGCCATTGACATTTGGACATTGAAAAGAACAGGTCAAATATTCTGCCGCCCAGGCCACTTTCCCAAGTAGATAAGCTGTCCACAAACAAATGTCTAGAATGTGTGTTTCTGCTGCTACACACACACATTTGTGTCATCACTTCTCCTTCTATGATCTGTAGGATGGGTCTGGGGGGAGGGGGGTGTCTCCATGTGCAGTGATGGTGATGTTTCCAAACTAAATCAAGCCAAAGAAATAATGACATATGGAATGTATTGATGGGCACTCATAGAAGATAGGAGAGAAGTAGACATACATGTGTTTACATCATACACAAAAGAGGAAAGATGGTTGAAACTATAATTATATTCGAGCATTTTTAAAAAAAAATCTAGGTTGGATTACTGGTGTTTCTGTAATTTCTGAGTTGTATTACTGATGTTTTTGTAAATTTCCAGGTACAATTACGGATGTTTCTGTTATTTTCAGGTTGGATTACTGTTGTAATTTCTAGGTTGTATTACTGAGTTTGCAATTTTCAGGCCGGATTACTATTTATTGTAATTTCTAGGCTCTATTACTGTTTATTGTAATTTCCATGCTCTGTTACTGTTTGTTGTAATTTCCAGGTTGCATTACTGTTTGTTGTAATTTCCAGGTTGTATTACTGTTTATTGTAATTTCCATGCTCTGTTACTGTTTGTTGTAATTTCCAGGTTGTATTACTGTTTGTTGTAATTTCCAGGTTGTATTACTGTTTGTTGTAATTTCCAGGTTGTATTACTATTTGTTGTAATTTCTAGGCTTTATTACCGTTTGTTGTAATTTCTAGGCTTTAATACCATTTGTTGTAATTTCTAGGCTTTAATACCGTTTGTTGTAATTTCTAGGCTTTAATTTCTAGGCTTTAATACTGTTTGTTGTAATTTCTAGGCTTTAATACCGTTTGTTGTAATTTCTAGGCTTTAATACTGTTTGTTGTAATTTCTAGGCTTTAATACCGTTTGTTGTAATTTCTAGGCTTTAATACCGTTTGTTGTAATTTCTAGGCTTTAATACCGTTTGTTGTAATTTCTAGGCTTTAATACCGTTTGTTGTAATTTCTAGGCTTTAATACCGTTTGTTGTAATTTCTAGGCTTTAATACTGTTTGTTGTAATTTCCCAGTTGTTTTGCTGTTTACTGTAATTTATAGGTTGTATTACCGTTTGTTGTAATTTCTAGGTTGTATTACTGTATGTTGTAATTTCGAGCTTGTACTGCTGGTTTTGTAATGTCCAGGTTGGATTACTGATGTTCTGTACTTTCCAGGTTGGATTACTGATGTTGCTGTTTTTTCCAGGTTGGATTATTGTGGTATTGCTCTGCTCACCATCGGCTCCTTTGTCCCGTGGCTCTACTACAGCTTTTACTGTCGTTTGGAGCCAAAGGTCACATACCTGGCACTTATATTTTTCCTGGGCACAATCTGCATTGTGGTGTCCATGTGGGACAAATTTGCCCAGCCCCAGTACAGACCTCTCCGAGCAGGTAAGGAAATTAGTGTGTGGGGTCTTGAACCACAGCCCACTCCTGAGTGTCTGCTTTGTAAATATCCTTACAATACTGTTGAATATCATCTCTTTGAGTGTTGGGCTGTTTCAGGAAATTGTTACTTTTACCGAAGTCAAATACAGTCAACATTTTGTATCAAACGCAACAGCTGATGAACATTTCCATGTGTGGCATTTGTCTGAAGGGTGGAAGACAAGGTGCCACTAAATTGATAACAGGGAGTCATGGCTATGAGGTTACAGTGTTCAACTCAGGTTCACGAGATACCTAGTTCGGTCTCAGTGTTGGGCTGGGAATTTGTCCAAGAACCACTGATAGCTGATACGTATTACAAGTGTTGTTATTAGTGCGCTGGCTAACCAACATGGGAAACAGACTTGAACCACAGCTCACTCCCTGAGTTTTTTGTAAATATCCTTACAAGATTTGAACATGATCTGATTGTGTGTTGGGGTCTTTCAGATATCAGGAAAATGTTACTTCTGCCAAAGTCAGATGAAAGTGACATGTTGTATTGAACATCACAACATCTGATAAACATCTCAGTGTAATGAGAGGTTACAGGAGAGAGAATTGACTTCATTGGTCTGAAGGGTGGTTAAAATGTTAAAGGAGAGAGAACTGCACTGAGTGTTACCCCATCTAGCTTTGCCTTTCTTTGCAGAATAGCAAGCTGCCGGTATGACCCAAGCATGAACTCTTTAGCTCCAGTGACGACTGGTCTCTGGAAAAATTGCACTCGTCTGAGCGATTTGTGTTCTGAGTGACACAATCTGAAAATGAACCTACAAACGGCAGAAGCCTGGGAGCCATTGAATCAGTAAGAACAAGCAGCAAAGAATCCCTGGGTTCAGTTTGTAGTATTTGGTACATTCCTGATCTCCATGACTCTGGTATCAAACCAACTTTGTTAAGTGAATATTGGAGATTTTTAGAAAGGCATTGTGGGAAGAAAGCTCCACAGTATCTTATATAGTATATATGAGGCAAATTACTTCACAAAACTGCTGCATATTGGCATTGGGTTTATCATTATCTGACATAGGGTACCCCTTTCTCTGGAAACTGGGCAGGAGTGGGTCGGCTGTGAGATACATCAAACCTGTGCAGGGAACATGACCCACCTGGGTCTAATTCCCCACCCAGCCCATATGTGGTGCACCAAACTGAAATGCAGATGTGAAGTTCCAGTACCAATCTTGCACATCTCAGGTTTCTGAGCTTGAAGAGAGAAGGAGACCTCCGCAACACCATGAAATGGTGCTTCAGTACCGAGTAGGGAGGAAAGTCTGTACATCAGCCTCACTCCGATACTGCCAGCTCTTTTCTGGGCTCAGATCTGAATGTCAATGCATTGGATTTAAAACTCAGTCTTCCAGGTATATTCCTTGTCATGTCATTATGAGGTCAGGTGGTCAGTTCCATTCCTCAATGCATTTTCTTCAGACAATTGCCAACAAATTCTGATATTTATTTTACGAGGTTGGGTTGATTTTACTGGACTATGCTTCTGACAAATTCTCAATTCTATGTCAGAAGCCTCTTTTACCTTTGTCTGTTTCAGTGTATTATTTGTGAGATATTAACAGTCAGAAATACACAGATAACACCAAACAGCACTGTTCATTTAGGGTCTGTGCACTGAATGCTCAATATGTCTTCATTGTGCAGGTGTGTTTGTTGCACTGGGACTGAGCGGAGTTATCCCTGCCATGCATTATGTGATCACAGATGGCTTCTGGCATGCTATCAACTTCGCTGCCTTGGGCTGGCTGGTTCTCATGGCCATCCTGTATATTGTTGGGGCTGTGATCTATGCTGTGCGTATCCCAGAGAGAATCTTTCCAGGAAAATTTGACATATGGGTACGTATAACACTTGTGTAATCATTTTCAGTTTCTGAATTATTTAGACTACATTAAAAAAAATTCCTTAAAGCATGTCTGAGTTAACAACTTGAGAATATATTTTTATACTTTCTTACTTAACGATGTGATATGCGATTTGCTTAGAAATTTGATTTTTTTTATTTTTTGCGCTCGCGCCTTTGATCTCAAGCGTAATCCATACACACTACTTCTAGTAGTGATGGACTGAATTTTGCATGTGGATTAGCTTTCCATATTAACAGTGTCCCTCGCCATCAGGCGAAACCACTCTGACTTCAGAGGTACTTGTAATTAGCATCCCCAAGTCAATGACGATAGGTCAACATTTTAGTCCAACTGTCCGGTGTAGGGGTTGAACCCCTTACCTCCGTATCAGCACACCGGATGTTTAAGAACAAGCGTTTTTATCTATCGGCCTTGCTGACCTTAGCAATTGTTTGATGTGAGTTTACTTTGGCATGGGTCTTGACCAGGAAGGTACACTTGAGACCTTCAGCTGTCCACCATGATTTGTCTGTAGGGTCCACCATGATTTGTCTGTAGAGTCCACCATGATTTGTCTGTAGAGTTCACCATGATTTGTCTGTAGGGTCCACCATGATTTGTCTGTAGGGTTCACCATGATTTGTCTGTAGGGTCCACCATGATTTGTCTGTAGGGTCCACCATGATTTGTCTGTAGGGTCCACCATGATTTGTCTGTAGAGTCCACCATGATTTGTCTATAGCGTTCACCATGATTTGTCTGTAGGGTTCACCATGATTTGTCTGTAGAGTCCTCCATGGTTTGTCTTTAGGGTTCACCATGGTTTGTTTGTAGGGTCCACCATGATTTGTCTGTAGGGTCCACCATGATTTGTTTATAGGGTTCACCATGATTTGTCTATAGGGTCCACCATGATTTGTCTGTAGGGTCCACCATGATTTGTCTGTAGGGTCCACCATGATTTGTCTGTAGGGTCCACCATGATTTGTCTGTAGGGTCCACCATGATTTGTTTGTAGGGTCCATCATGATTTGCCTGTAGAGTCCACCATGAGTTGTCTGTAGAGTCCACCATGATTTGTCTATAGGGTTCACCATGATTTGTCTGTAGGGTCCACCATGATTTGTTTGTAGGGTCCACCATGATTTGTCTGTAGGGTCCACCATGATTTGTCTGTAGGGTCCACCATGATTTGTTTGTAGAGTCCACCATGGTTTGTCTATAGCGTTCACCATGATTTGTCTGTAGGGTCCACCATGATTTGTCTGTAGAGTCCACCATGATTTGTCTGTAGGGTCCACCATGATTTGTTTGTAGGGTCCATCATGATTTGTCTGTAGAGTCCACCATGATTTGTCTGTAGGGTCCGCCATGATTTGTTTGTAGGGTCCATCATGATTTGTCTGTAGAGTCCACCATGATTTGTCTGTAGGGTCCGCCATGATTTGTCTGTAGGGTTGTACCTGCGGGACGGTTCTGGGTAGTCTTTTAGGATGTTCTGTGAAGATTGCTTTGCTACTACACAATAACATCCGGTGACAATCTCTTTGAAAACCATTCAGCTGGGTTTTTCTCAGAGTCCACAGTGACTGTTCTGAGTCTGTATATCCTAGTCTACTGGTTTCTGTCTCGCTTGCTGCTGCTGTTACCTGTAAGTGATGTTGATGTTGATGCCATAACAGACGTGCCCAACCTGCCCCTGTACAGTTTTGTTGTCATTAAGTTTTCAAGTGTGATTTTCCTCATAATATGCCCAACAAATCTTGATTGTCTTCATTTGAAGTCAGAGTGGGTTCCCCTGATGGCGAGGGACACTGGTAATAGGGAAAGCTAATCCACACGCAAATATCAGTCTAGTGAACCAGACGTAGTAGCACATGTATGGACTATGCTTGAGTCCAAAGCGAGAAGTCACACACACACAATCTCATTTCTCTAATCAATTTACATTTTCATGTAATTTTTAAAGAACTTTCATTCATTTTTGTGTCTATCCTTGCATTGTATTCTTTAATTTTTTACCTCAGAAACCACATTTCCACTGCCATTAGATGTTTCTCGGCTTCTGTGGGTTGTTGAATTACAGTTTACTAGGCATTTGTACAGAAGGTAGTCTACCATTGCTATCCTTCTTAGCAGTGAATATACTGGTCAGTAAATAGCAATTCTCTCTATAAACAGATTCTCTGCCTACCGTCGCAAACTTGAGATCATAGCCAACAGCTATCTGTCCACTGCTTGCCAGGTAAATCCATCACCTGCCATGGTTTCACATTACACTGATTGAAGAGGCTCAGTAGGTACTCTGCCTTACCTAAGGGTGTCCCATAGGCCAGCAGAGAGGAGATGCTGCCTTACTTCTTCTTTGATAGGGGATACTCTTACTGTCACACTGCCATACTCATGGAAATGGGATATAAGATGGCACTAGATGATGATAGTAATCATTCCAGTATTGTCTGCCAAGTGTCTACCAGTATTGTCTGCCAAGTGTCTGCCAGTATTGTCTGCCAAGTGTTAAGTTAGTTGCATATCCTTTACAGGATGTCGCAGTCAAACCCAGAATTGTTTGGCTGTTTGTGATTTCTTGGCAAGTTTACGTTCAGTAGTTTGCCACTGCTTTCTGAAAGTCCGGCACTCATACCATTTTCATTAAAACCAACGCACGGCGGTCTGCTGCCAAATTGTCCACAGCTGTGTTTCAAATGCGGTATGTGGGATTACGAACTGCATCCGTAACACCTTTGCCACAGAGCCAGACAAGTGTATCGTGCCATTTTTCTGTCTCTGAATGTAATGACTCAATTCATTCCATCTGAGTCATATTTCTGTATCTGAATGTAAGGACTCATTTCATTCTTTTCAAGTCATATTTCTGTATCTGAATGTAACGGCTCATTTCTTTCTATTCATATTTCTGTATCTGAATGTAACGACTCAATTCATTCTATTTGAGTCATATTTCTGTATCTGAATGTAAGGACTTATTTAATTCTATTCTAGTCATATTTCTGTATCTGAATGTAAGGACTCATTTCATTCTATTCAAGTCATATTTCTGTATCTGAATGTAACGACTCATTTCATTCTATTTGAGTCATATTTCTGTATCTGAATGTAACGACTCATTTCATTCTATTCGAGTCATATTTCTGTATCTGAATGTAAGGACTCATTTAATTCTATTCGAGTCATATTTCTGTATCTGAATGTAAGGACTCATTTCATTCTATTTGAGTCATATTTCTGTATCTGAATGTAACGACTCAATTCATTCTATTTGAGTCATATTTCTGTATCTGAATGTAAGGACTCATTTCATTCTTTTCAAGTCATATTTTTGTATCTGAATGTATTGACTCATTTCATTCTATTCTAGTCATATTTCTGTATCTGAATATAACGACTCATTTTCTTCATTTTGAGTCATATTTCTGTATCTGAATGTAACGACTCAATTCATTCTATTCTAGTCACATTTCTGTATCTGAATGTAAGGACTCATTTCATTCTATTCTAGTCATATTTCTGTATCTGAATGTAAGGACTCATTCATTCTTTTTGAGTCATATTTCTGTATCTGAATGTAACGACTCAATTCATTCTACAGTTTCAGAGTCACCAGATTTTTCACATGTTTGTGCTGGCCGCTGCGTTTGTACACTACCATGGGATTTCAGAGATTGCCAACTACCGCCTGACACTCGGAGACTGTATAGCCAGGGAGTTTTGAATGACAGTAGACAGACTTGCCTTTTAGGCTGTGTTATCAGATCTCTCGTTGTTTCATCTCCCATGTGAGCTTGAAAAGAGGATATATTTTGGGCTGGCTCTTTGTTTTCTTAACTATACGCAACTCCTGTTAAGATAATGGGCAGTTGAAACTTTGGAAGAGTATAGTTAAGTGTAAACTGGTGTTGCAGCAAAGGTATACTTATCATGGGACAGGAGCTTCACAATGGGTAATTTAATACAAGGAAGCAACATTTTAAATACAGGCAAAAGAATATTTAATATAAAACATTTCCTTTAACAAGATGTTTTTAAACTGGATAGGTATTTTTTAGAAGCATTTATATTAAGGAAAGGTATATTTATTATTAGATGTGATTGCAAAAGTATATATTACATAAAGGAGGTATGTTATGTTTAAGAATGTATACTTAAGGTAAGATAGATAAATTGTGAAGTGTGGAAGGTATACTTAATATTAGATGTAATTACAAAGGTTTACATTACAAACATTATAGGAATACATAGTGTGCGTCAGGTTTAGAAAATACAATTATGGAAAACAAAAGATATTATGGTCACAAGTCTTCATCAGCAAGCAACAACAGAAAAACGCAACACACAAACCTCAGAGATTAGCTAGAGGAAGGCATAAAAAGCAGAATGAAATAAAATATGTAATATATAAAATAACTCCAAGGTTCCAAATATGAACACTTCTGTGTGTATTTTCATTTGTTTTTCTTATGATGAAGGCTTGTTGTCACAATGTTTTCTGTAATTGTATTTTGTAAAGCTGTCCTACACTTAGTGTTTTTATAATGTTTACATTTCCACAGCTTTACCACAGTTTTAAATTATTTACATTAAAAAGACAGGTATATTAATATTATGCCAGCGGTGGCAAAAGAATCCATGTAACAAACTATGAACACTTTACTGAAGTATGATTTATATTATGACAAGTATTTTCTTAACCGTGATGCAGAGTACAAACATGGCATTCTACCGAGCACCATTTTTGCTTCGGAACAACATATTGCATTTAGAAAGATTGCATGGTATCATTTCTATGAGAGTATGGTTTCAGGCTTAAGGGTATGAGTTATTTCATGAGGCAGTGGTTATCAACTTATTTGTGTCCTTAGCCCCTCTGACTAAATTTCATTCTGTGGTTTCTATGTGGAACAACATGTTAAAAACTCTGGCTTTATTGTAATATTCTAAATTGTCCCGAAGTATTTTTCTGCTGTAATCTGGCTGGCGTTGAAGAAAAAACATGTTCAGGCTCCGTTCAACTGTCAGTGTGTTATAATTTGGGCCCTTATGGTGTTTCTTTTTTGCTTGTCAAAATAGAACTGCATGTTTTGCTTTTTGATTTCTGAGCATTTCTGGCTTGGTGTTCGTTTAATATTTTTGCTGTTGAACATTTCTGGAGAGGTTTGCCCACTTGTAAGGCCTGGTGTTGTTACGTTCCTACCCTGTCTTGTGGTTTGCTTTTTTCATGTGTGATGTGGTGAAGTTCATGCGCTTGTAAGGCCTGGTGTGGTTACATTCCTGTCTCGTCTCGTTGTGTGTTCTTTTCATGTATGATGTGATAGCGCCATCACGTTTTATAGGGACTTCCGGCCCCAACGTGGCTGTTAGGCATTGAACTGTTAAGGCCTCTGGCATGTTTATGATTGTGGCTACGGTTTGTATTCACATTTTTCTCATGTTGGACTGGTAGTACATGGTTCCGTCGCCCTGCTACTTAGTGCATGCATGGCATGACATTGTGAACTGTGAAATTCGTGTGGAATTCTTTTACATGAGTCTGCTGTTTGCACAGTGAACTGCATGTTCGGAACAATGGCCGGCTGTCTCTGAATTGGCTTGCCTTTTGGTTCACGAGTGCATTTTTCAGGAGACTCCTGTGAGTCGTCACTGGAGCTATGGAGTTTGAGCTTTGTGCGGCATTTTCGGGGGGTGGCCCTGCGGAAAGTGACCGAGCCATGTGGGATAAAACCCGGGTAAATGAAGTCTTTCTGATGACTGCCGATTCCATCAATGATGAACTGTACTTTTTGCGGAGGACTTTTGTGTTGGCATTCTGGCGGCGGCATTATGCACAGTGTACCTATGCGGGCTGCTGGCTTCCCGAGACACCCGTCTGTTCCACTTTTCACAATGGGCAGTGAGGAGCATTTTGTGTGATATTTATTCACTGGCACAGGAACAGAGCATAATGGGGATGACCCGTTGTTGTGAAGTTGGAACCGTGACTAACGTACGTCTTACAGGCCTGAGAGCAAGGAGGAATAGCTAGTCAATCTTTCCCTCATTTTGGCAAGTGACGAGCCCTAGTGTCGATCCTACGTCCAGCTGTGCTCATGACATTACAGATGCAGTTCGCTATCAACTTCGCCATCACACCCACCTTCTGGTATTTTAATCCAACTTTTAAAAAAATTTTGAGCAGGAGAGTTTTGGAAAGGCTTGTCAAAACAATGTAACTGATCATATACTTGTGTTTAATAAAACCGTTAGTGAACCTAGTTTCAAATGATTACATAATGAAAAAATATACACTATAAAAAATATTCAATATAAAAACTATACACCATACAAATATACAGCATAAAAAATATGCACAATTAAAAAATATGCACCATTAAAAAATATACACCATTAAAAAATATACACCATTAAAAAATATACACAAAGCGAAGTCAAGGTCCTGTTTACATGTCTGAGGCACTTTGGGCTTATGGAACTAGATCCATATTTGTGTAGACCAAACTGCACCCAGTGGCTGATGTGGTCGGGATCATGGCGGCCATCTTTACTTCCCAAGATATTTCCTGCTACTCATTCTTAGACTGGGAGGACCGGGAGCGCAGGTCTGTTTTACAAATTCGAAACCGCCCTGATACGGATCAAACCCCAGACCAGTGGTCAGCAGGCAAGTGTCCCGCTGCTAATCTACTCTTGATTCCCCATTAAAAAATTATTCACATGAAAACCGTTAGTTCAACCCCTACACCGGTCAGTTAGAGTAAAATGTTGACTTCATGTCCTTGACTTGGGGATGTAAATTACAAGTACCTGTGAAGTCAGAGTGGGTTCGCCTGATGGCTAGGGTCACTGGTAATAGAGAAAACTAATTCACATCAGTCCAGTGCACTCCCCAGTAGTAGCACTTGTATGGATAATGCTTGAATTCAAAGCAAGCGCACGAGAAAAAAACCATTAACAGCTAAATAACGAAATATGCCCATGGCTACTTAAGTTTGCTAATCATGGCTTCCTGGGGTGCTGTGGTACACAAATTGAAAACCTCTGCTTTGAAGCATTTACTTATTATTGAAGTAGTGCACAACAGTCCAACTTAGTTTGGTAGCATTTGGCTTTAGTCTGGTAGCATTTGGCTTTAATTTGGTAGCAGTTGGCTTTTATCTGGTAGTAACAAATGGATTTGAACAGTAGTAACTGGGCCGGCAGCCAAGCTGGCTAGTCACTGCACCTTAAGTCACATATACTAGGTCACAGTAACATGAAGTGAGGTGGTTGGCTCCTTTACTGCGGTTCCTTCCCAGAGAAACCCCTTGTACGAGGCAGAGTTGACCCACAGATCTGCACTAGTCTAAACAAAATGGCTTCCACTGCTGGGAACTGAACTATGGGCAACAATGTTAGTCAGCTAGTAGACAAACTACTGAGTTGAGATAAATACCGACATCACAGCAGTCGGGACATTCCCTCGCGGGCTCTGTTTTCATCTTCAACAGTCAGTGAAGAGCTCCAATACCTGTGGCATCAGTTGCAGTCCAGCCATGTGTTTGTGACCCCTCCCTGGAGCATAGACTGTCGGCCAGATTCCCCCCCCCCCCCCAAGGGTCACACCCCATGATGGCCCATCTGTTCATGCACACCATACACATAATCCCAAAATGCCCAACCACATCTGCCCCACCATACACCAGCACACCATCCAACTGCTCAGATCTAGCTATTCTGTCCAACCACATCTGCCCCACCATACACCAGCACACCACCCAACTGCTCAGATCTAGCTATTCTGTCCAACCACATCTGCCCCACCATACACCAGCACACCACACAACTGCTCAGATCTAGCTATTCTGTTCCCCCCCCCCCCCCCCACAACCACATCTGCCCCACCATACACCAGCACACCATCCAACTGCTCAGATCTAGCTAATCTGCCCCCCCCCCCACAACCACATCTGCCCCACCATACACCAGCACACCATCCAACTGCTCAGATCTAGCTAGTCTGTCCAACCACATCTGCCCCACCATACACCAGCACATCATCCAACTGCTCAGATCTAGCTATTCTGTCCAACCACATCTGCCCCACCATACACCAGCACAACATCCAACTGCTGAGATCTAGCTATTCTGTCCAACCACATCTGCCCCACCATACACCAGCACACCACCCAACTGCTCAGATCTAGCTATTCTGTCCAACCACATCTGCCCCACCATACACCAGCACACCACCCAACTGCTCAGATCTAGCTATTCTGTCCAGCCACATCTGCCCCACCATACACCAGCACACCACACAACTGCTCAGATCTAGCTATTCTGTCCCCCCCCCCCCCCCCACAACCACATCTGCCCCACCATACACCAGCACACCATCCAACTGCTCAGATCTAGCTAGTCTGTCCAACCACATCTGCCCCACCATACACCAGCACACCATCCAACTGCTCAGATCTAGCTATTCTGTCCCCCCCCCCCCAAAACCACATCTGCCCCACCATACACCAGCACACCATCCAACTGCTCAGATCTAGCTAGTCTGTCCAACCACATCTGCCCCACCATACACCAGCACACCACCCAACTGCTCAGATCTAGCTAGTCTGTCCAACCACATCTGCCCCACCATACACCAGCACACCATCCAACTGCTCAGATCTAGCTAATCTGCCCCCCCCCCCCCACAACCACATCTGCCCCACCATACACCAGCACACCATCCAACTGCTCAGATCTAGCTATTCTGTCCATCCCCCCCCCCCACAACCACATCTGCCCCACCATACACCAGCACACCATCCAACTGCTCAGATCTAGCTAGTCTGTCCAACCACATCTGCCCCACCATACACCAGCACACCACCCAACTGCTCAGATCTAGCTAGTCCAACCACATCTGCCCCACCATACACCAGCACACCATCCAACTGCTCAGATCTAGCTATTCTGTCCACCCCCCCCCCACAACCACATCTGCCCCACCATACACCAGCACACCATCCAACTGCTCAGATCTAGCTATTCTGTCCACCCCCCCCCCCCCCCCCACAACCACATCTGCCCCACCATACACCAGCACACCATCCAACTGCTCAGATCTAGCTATTCTGTCCACCCCCCCCCCCCCCACAACCACATCTGCCCCACCATGCAATGGCCACACCATCCAACTGCTCAGATCTAGCTATTCTGTCCACCCCCCCCCCCTCCCCCACAACCACATCTGCCCCACCATGCACCAGCACACCATCCAACTGCTCAGATCTAGCTAGTCTGTCCACCCCCCCCCCCCCACAACCACATCTGCCCCACCATACACCAGCACACCATCCAACTGCTCAGATCTAGCTATTCTGTCCACCCCCCTCCCCCTCCCCCACAACCACATCTGCCCCACCATGCACCAGCACACCATCCAACTGCTCAGATCTAGCTAGTCTGTCCACCCCCCCCCCCCCCCACAACCACATCTGCCCCACCATACACCAGCACACCATCCAACTGCTCAGATCCAGCTAATCTGTCCAACCCCTCTCCGCAACACTGGTATGCCCAGGGGAGAAAATCTATTGGACGTCCATTTGACTTCTGAAGTCAAAAGCATGCCACTCACACGAAGCACATCTGTCCCAAGCCCCTCGAGTCCGCTAAAAACCATGATGTGTGGGTGGTATCTACTATGTTACCACAGCTCTCTGTTTTGAATGTGAAGTGTTTCGTTTTCTTGACACCTTTCTTTCCACCAGGAAGCAATGCATGTGTTAACAGATCTTTTCTGTAGCACATTCTGCATAGGGAAGAATTTGTGTTAGAGAAGTCACTTGTGTCTGGTTATGTGGTACTTGCTGATTTCTTTAATGATATTTTGGAGACCTATATAAATAACTAGTTTATTGGATGTCTAGGTAAGCACTCAGTTTCTTTAGTGTTTAGATAAGCAAAAATATTTTGAGAGGCTTATATAAGCACCCAGTGTGTTCATTGTTTAAATAAGCACCCTGTTTGTTGGAGATTTTTGTAAGCACACCATTTTTTGGATGTTTATATAAGGATTCCTATTGTTGTATGTTTAGATAAGTGCCCATTTTGTTGAAGACTTGTGTAAGGATGCAGTTTGTTGAATGTTTAGATAATCATCCAGATTGTTGGGTGTTTAGACCAGTATCAAGTTTGTTGGATGTTTAGACCAGTACCCAGTTTGTTGTAGGTTTATATCATCAGCCAGATTTCTAGATGTTTATATAAATGGTCAATTTGTTTGACATTTACATAAATAGGTGTCCAGTTTGTAGTATATTTGTGCAGATGTCAAATTTCTTAGAGGTGTGTACTAGAATGTATTTTCTTGTTAACTTGTACTAAATGTTCCACTGTACTGTGATAACAAATCCGACATAACTTATAGCCTACCTCTCACAGTAACTGTTATACTTTTGTATGATTACTCAATTTGAGATTGTTATTTCCTGAGTGCAGTGTGTAGTAAATGCATAGCTAGGTAATCCTGCAAGAAACTTGTTGCTGAAGGCTCCAGCTGTATAAGATCGTCACTATTTACTAGAATCTTCAAAACACAGTTCCTTAAAGAACACTAAACCAACTGAAATACTCAAGGGAAAACACTCTTGTTAATCTTGTAGATTTCTTTGAGTTAATTTCTCTTTGACAAAATCGAGGGAAAACACTCTTGTTAATCTTGTAGATTTCTTTGAGTTAATTTCTCTTTGACAAAATCGAAAATCCAGAATTAGCTCTCTCTGTTTGACTTAATAAATATGCTAAATTACTTTCTTGTTTGAAATCAGCCTTTTTGTTCCTGTGTAACCTCTTTGCTGTCAAAGTGTCTCAAGGATCAGTATTTCTACAGCTTTACGTGTGGCCTCAGTAGACCATTATTGTAACATAAATACCATGGATCTTTCTCAGTGTTTATTCATGTCCATTTGTAAATTGATGTCGTGGCTGTTCCCAAACATTCTCAGTTCATGGTCTCTTTAAATACAAACAGAATGTGTACCCCATAGCAGTTTCCTGCTAGGAGTCTGTGATGTGATAGGACCATCATATTTTGTAGGCTTGAATGCATGAAGGAATAGGTGTTTAATTTTTCTTTCACTTAGCAGGTGATGAACCCATGCTATGACATTATCAACCCAGTTCTCGATCAATTTCGCTAACACAATGGTTCCTTAGGCCACAAGAAAATACCAGACAGTTCATTAGGTGCAATCCTTGTTTATATTCTGAAAAAGACATTTTGTTTGACAGTGAGCTACATTGAGTGAGTAGTTTGCATGATGTCAAACAAATGTGAAACCCTCCTGGCCCAGTATTGATGACTTCTGCACCTCTTCAATAGGAAAGTGGTCTCGGACCTGTCTCATCTGGCTGGGTAAGAAAGATTTATCTTGAACCTATTGTCCATCCAGCTTCCCACTAAGGATTGAAACCTACATCTTTGTCTGGATTACTGGGAACAGTAGAGTCCGTTATGGATATGAGGCACAGATTTTGGCTTGAGAGGCTCAGATTTTGTGTCTTGTACATCTTGTCCCATTAGAACCATAAGTCATCCCACATGTAGGTTGTGGGGCTGCCATGATGGAACCACGTAAGCTACCCACCACAGGATTCATGGGACAAGAACTCAACTGGGACAGTGCCCCATCTCCTCTCCAAGTGTGCTAAATATGTTCTTCTGGGTAAGTGAGTTTTATCACAATCAGTTGACTTCTTCTGTCCGGAATGGAAGAAGGAAACACTTGCCAAATTGTTTTTTTGTTGTTTTGTTTCCATTTCATAGTTCTCACAGTAGAAAAATACACTTCTGCTATTCTGCAAAAATGGCTCCATCTAAACATTATGTGTTCTGTGTACACGCTAAAACCTCCTGACTGGTGGAAATTGTAACAAGCACTCTGTATATACACAGTGACTATGTTCTGAAATAGTGTGACAGTTCCCGTCCTTGCCACCTGTTTTCCTTCTCAAATAAATCCATGCTGTTAAAATGTATGTAGTATTTAATAATGTGTTGACCCAATGATTGTATGTAGTATATGTGGATGTGTTGAGCCCGTGACTGTATGGTTGGGGAGAAATACTTTATCCTCTAAGGATTGAACCTGGCAGCTGTATTGGCAAATCTGTGCAACTATCCACCACAGTTGCACAATTATGCACAACAGTGCCCATTAACCCCAGCCTGCTGAATGCTTGCTGGGCACTCGGTGTGTGTTACGTTACCTGTTACAGAACTATGTCAGAGCTCTCTGAGCAAATCAACACATTCTCAGTCTCCCTCATATATCATATGATACGAGCGCTAACTGAGCCGTATGTTATCATTCATCACTACATATTTAGTATAAGAAATTATTCCTTATGTTTCAGATGTCAACTTTTCTTCTTGTTTTGGTCGTGTAGTGGGTAGAACAAGCGCTTATTAACACTGTGGTTCTTGGTTACTGACCTAGCAGTTGCAGGGTGTTGTTTTCCAGCCAGTACAGCTCTGGGAGTCGCCTGCCAGTCCAGTGGTTGTGTGTTTGAACTCCCTTGAGACGGGACATTTTTAAAAAACTGGCCTGGACTTTCAGGTCAACCCAGCCAGGAAACGTTATGGGAAGTAAAGGGGCTGGCTTGGTACTAACCACATCACCAGTCGAGGGCCGGTTGGTCTATAAAAATATGGGGGTAGCACCATATACCCAACATATATTGAGATGGCAAAAAAGAGCTTTGTGTTATTTTACAACTCAGGGGGTAGATCCAGCATTGTAGGATGTCTCCCAGATGTTGCTCTGAGAATATGAAGATGATTGTTGTAGTCAGGCCTCATGGGGCTGGTTTCAAGACACAAACCTAACCCTCATATCCCCATGTCAGGGCACGAGAAGAGACATTACAACCAACTTCTCATGGGAACAGGGAGTAGAGATAATTTGATGCGGCTGCTGCATCAGAGGACTGAGTACACAAGGGAATACCTGATGTGCGGGAATGTTGATCATGATAACATCCCCAGTGTATTATTTTATTATGTGAATTGGCCACTTACTTACTTACATTAATTTATGCTTTTGTTTTGTCTTATTTATTTAGTGTGTTTATTTTGAAGGCTAGGTGTAGTCATGGCTCAAGCAGGAATAACAACTGCATAGGTTTGTAACTAGAAAACATGGGAGTGCAGATTCTATGCTCTGAGAGACTTGTTGGACCTGTGATGTTATTTGTATGCAGAAATTAGCCTCAATATTTGGAGGATAGTCATTTGTTGGGCTGATACCCCAGATTTTATTTTTACTTCGTTCTTTGTTGTAATCTGAAATTTCCCTCATGATTGGATGGGCAGAGTCATATGTCAGTCATTGGCTAGATCTGTGACGCTGTTCCCTTTTTTGTAAAATAATCAGACGATTTATTTGGTTTTGGGATTTGAGGTTTAAAGATTGAGCACAACCCACTACAATGGTGAAAATTGAGAGGGCTGCTTGATGTCGGAGTCACTCGCTAGATTGCTGACTCTGATCTATGTTTGCTGTCATCGGAAATTAACTTGACTATTTGTATGTTAGTTTCAGTAGTTGGGTCGCTGTTCACAGCTGTCTGTGGTTTGTGGTGTTTGTTATCAAAAATTAAACTCACCACTTTCTTTAGCATTTTGATAGTCGAATCACTAGTTACAGCTGTGACTCTGATTTGCGTTTGTTTTCACCAGAATTTAACCTGCCTATTTGCATGACAGAGTTTCAGTAGTTGAGTCACTTGTTAGAGCTGTGACTCTGATATGCATGTATTATTACCAGAAATTAACTTCGCCATTTGTGTGACAGAGTTTTTATAGTCAAGTCACTTGTTAGACAGAGTTTTGACGAGTCATTTGTTAGAGTTGTGACTCTGTTCTAGGTTTGTTGTAAATAGAAATTAACCTCGTCATTTGCGAGTCAGATTTTCAATAGTTGATTGACTTTTTAGAGCTGTGACTCTGATTTGCATTTATCACCAGAAATTAACCTCACCATTTGTATGAGAGTTTTGATAGTCGAGTCACTAGTTAAGCTGTGAGGCTGATTTGCATGTGTTGTCACCAGAAATTAATCTCACCTTATGTGTAACCGAGTTTTGATAGTCGAATCCAATTTTAGAGCTGTGACTCTGATATTCATCAACTTTGATCTGTTTGTTATCATCAGAATTGAACCTCACCTATACTTTGGGGTTTTGATAGCCGAGTCACTAGTTACAGCTGTGACTCTGGTCTGTGATTGTTGTCACAAACTTCACCAATTGCATGACAGAATTTTGATAGTCGATCACTATTTGTGACTCTGGTCTTATATGTAATCATAAACTACCCCTAAGATTATGAGAACCAGAGTCTATTGTCAGAGTCACTATTAAATCTGTGATTGTTTTCTGTTCCTTCGATCTGTGTCCTATGTTTTCCACACATTATTTTCATCAGTTTAGCACCAGAACTGTTACTTTTAGTTCCAGCTATGTGACATATTTGTTGTTGTAATATAGGTAGTTTTGCTGCTTCATATTTCAGTGTTTACGTGTAAACTATTATTGCTTGTGTTTCTTAAGTTCACATATCCAAGATGATCATGAGAGAACCTTTATATGATCTCTTATAGTACCGGACAACAACACATATGTGATTGGCTCTTCCCATTGAATCTCGGCCATCATATAATGTGTCCTCTGCCTTTTTTTTTTTACATTTGGTTAGAAAATACTACACACATCTGGCATCCCATGTGGGTACTTCTACCGTGTATATAAAAATAATTCATTCATGATTTGTCCTACTGGTTATTTCCCACTTGAGCATCTGTTGTGAAAGCTTCTTTGACTGAAGGAATTCAGAACTGGTCATTGCAGACTCATGTAGCATCAGTTGTTAATGAGGTAAGGCATGAACAGAATAAGCAGGTATGTGAGCATGTTGATGGGGAATGAGAACTGAGCATACAGATTTGTGAACATACAGGAATATGGAGGGAATGGAAATTGAACATACAGTTATGTGTCCATACAGTTATGTGGACATGTGGGTGGGGAATGAGAATTGAACATATAGTTGTGAAGGAAATGGGAAATGAACATACATATATGTGAACATACAGGTGTGTGGACATGGGGGATGGGAATTGAACATACAGGTATGTAGACATGCAGGTATGTGAACATGCAATTTTATGAACATACAGGTTATGTGCCCATGTAGAGAGACCATGAGAAATGAACGTACAGGCTTGTGTCCATGTAGAGAGACCATGAGAAATGAACATACAGGTCTGTGTCCATGTAGAGAGACCATGAGAAATGAACATACAGGCTTGTGTCCATGTAGAGGGACCATGAGAAATGAACATACAGGCTTGTGTCCATGTAGAGAGACCATGAGAAATGAACATACAGGTCTGTGTCCATGTAGAGAGACCATGAGAAATGAACATACAGGCTTGTGTCCATGTAGAGAGACCATGAGAAATGAACATACAGGCTTGTGTCCATGTAGAGAGACCATGAGAAATGAACATACAGGTCTGTGTCCATGTAGAGAGACCATGAGAAATGAACATACAGGCTTGTGTCCATGTAGAGAGACCATGAGAAATGAACATACAGGTCTGTGTCCATGTAGAGAGACCATGAGAAATGAACATACAGGCTTGTGTCCATGTAGAGGGACCATGAGAAATGAACGTACAGGTCTGTGTCCATGTAGAGAGACCATGAGAAATGAACATACAGGCTTGTGTCCATGTAGAGAGACCATGAGAAATGAACATACTGGCTTGTGTCCATGTAGAGAGACCATGAGAAATGAACATACTGGCTTGTGTCCATGTAGAGGGACCATGAGAAATGAACATACAGCTATGTGTCCATGTAGAGAGACCATGAGAAATGAACATACAGGTCTGTGTCCATGTAGAGAGACCATGAGAAATGAACATACAGGCTTGTGTCCATGTAGAGAGACCATGAGAAATGAACATACAGCTATGTGTCCATGTAGAGAGACCATGAGAAATGAACATACAGGCTTGTGTCCATGTAGAGAGACCATGAGAAATGAACGTACAGGTCTGTGTCCATGTAGAGAGACCATGAGAAATGAACATACAGGCTTGTGTCCATGTAGAGAGACCATGAGAAATGAACATACTGGCTTGTGTCCATGTAGAGAGACCATGAGAAATGAACATACTGGCTTGTGTCCATGTAGAGGGACCATGAGAAATGAACATACAGCTATGTGTCCATGTAGAGAGACCATGAGAAATGAACATACAGGTCTGTGTCCATGTAGAGAGACCATGAGAAATGAACATACAGGTATGTGTCCATGTAGAGAGACCATGAGAAATGAACATACAGGCTTGTGTCCATGTAGAGGGACCATTAGAAATGAACATACAGGCTTGTGTCCATGCAAAGAGACCATTAGAAATGAACATACAGCTATGTGTCCATGTAGAGAGACCATGAGAAATGAACGTACAGGTATGTGTCCATGTAGAGAGACCATGAGAAATGAACATACAGCTATGTGTCCATGTAGAGAGACCATGAGAAATGAACATACAGCTATGTGTCCATGTAGAGAGACCATGAGAAATGAACATACAGGTCTGTGTCCATGTAGAGAGACCATGAGAAATGAACATACAGGTATGTGTCCATGTAGAGAGACCATGAAAAATAATCATACTAGCTTGTGTCCATGTAGAGAGACCATGAGAAATGAACATACAGGCTTGTGTCCATGCAAAGAGACCATTAGAAATGAACATACAGCTATGTGTCCATGTAGAGAGACCATGAGAAATGAACATACAGGTCTGTGTCCATGTAGAGAGACCATGAGAAATGAACATACAGGTCTGTGTCCATGTAGAGAGACCATGAGAAATGAACATACAGCTATGTGTCCATGTAGAGAGACCATGAGAAATGAACATACAGGTCTGTGTCCATGTAGAGAGACCATGAGAAATGAACATACAGGTCTGTGTCCATGTAGAGAGACCATGAGAAATGAACATACAGGTCTGTGTCCATGTAGAGAGACCATGAGAAATGAACATACAGGTCTGTGTCCATGTAGAGAGACCATGAGAAATGAACATACAGCTATGTGTCCACGTAGAGAGACCATGAGAAATGAACATACAGGTCTGTGTCCATGTAGAGAGACCATGAGAAATGAACATACAGCTATGTGTCCACGTAGAGAGACCATGAGAAATGAACATACAGGCTTGTGTCCATGCAAAGAGACCATTAGAAATGAACATACAGGCTTGTGTCCACGTAGAGGGATCAAACTAACAATGGAACACATTCTCCAATACTGTTGGCTGCATGAGAGGAGTAGAATGGTGATATTCTTCTTTGTTGTCTTCTGCCATCTGTCTCCCAGTGATGCATAAGCCCTCAACAACCTCCTTGGAAACTCTGCTTACCTTTGGCAGATCTTGGCTTTACCAAATTACTCATCACTGTCTCTACTCTCTTCTTGTGTGTTTTGATCTTGTATTTCTTTTGCCATGCTCATTCCAGAACTATGGCTTTATTATCATCTTCTTCTTTTGTCCTGTATCCCATATTTAGGGCATGGGTACACAACCATCTCACTCCAAGCCACCCTGTCTTTTGCCATCTCCTGCAGCTGCATTCATGCCCTCCCCATATCATCTGTGTCTTGGATTCTCTTCTCCCACTATTTTGTTCACCCTTTTGCTATCTCCTGCAGCTCTACTCATGTCCTCCCCATATCATCTGTGTCTTGAATTCTCTTCTCCCACTATTTTGTTCACCTGTGGTTACCAGACAAGGTCTAGTTATACTGCTACCAGGTGTTAATAGTGTGCCCTATCTAGTGGCAGCATCTTGTCTTCATCTCTGGATTCACTGAATGTAGTCTAGTTCTTGGTTGTAAATCATTATTTCGTAACACACTGGACAAACTCATAGATGCTCCGTCTTCTCGTAGTCACAGGATGTGGATGCTAATCATTCCAGTGACACCTGCTTGTAAATATGTGTCAATTATCTGCAACATCTTGAATCCATCTACATTTTAGTCTTTGTCTTCACTGCTTCCCCTGTAATCTCCAACAATAATCATCTTATCCAGATATTCATGCCCTTGGCATGCTCAAAACATTTCATTTTCCTCAATTGTGTCAATTATCTGCAACATCTTGAATCCATCTACATTGTAGTCTTTGTCTTTACTGCTTCCCCTGTAATCTCCAACAATAATGATCTTGTCCAGATATTCATGCCCTTGGCATGCTCAAAACATTTCATTTTCCTCAAATTTATTTCTCTTAATAACTTAATAACAGTCTTCTTGAGTACTGAGTGCTTGTTGGAGAGATCTGCTTGTTGTCTTGTTTATGCAATAAATATTTAATACCCACATACCCGATCTATTTTGTGTGTGGTCACTTTCCTGTACCAAGTGTTCTAATCTCTAGCTGTACATGTTGAAGTCACTGTTGTGTTGGTATTTGATTACCTACCTCATCAGGGATTCTCAGATGTTTATTTGCCATGGACCCATATTGCATGAGGGTGTGTTGGACTAGTTGAGCTGGATTGTGTGAATGCATGTGGCAGTTTTATGGGTCATTGTGCCAGTCTGGTGTATTTTTGATCCACAGTATCAAGATACAGAGAAACTTCAAGCTATGTTATTGCTTTTTCAAATGGAACATGGTATATTAATAGTTAATACAGAACATCTTTTTAAAGATCTCTAGTGTCACACACTATAGATGCTTTTTGTTTAAAAGTTTGTGCTTGTTTAGGTCCAGTGCTGTATAATTATATTAAAACTGCACAGTTTTGGGACACCTTGTTCAGGTCCAGTGCTGTATAATTATATTAAAACTGCACAGTTTTGGGACACCTTGTTCAGGTCCAGTGCTGTATAATTATATTAAAACTGCACAGTTTTGGGACACCTTGTTCAGGTCCAGTGCTGTATAATTATATTAACACTGCACAGTTTTGGGACACCTTGTTCAGGTCCAGTGCTGTATAATTATATTAAAACTGCACAGTTTTGGGACACCTTGTTCAGGTCCAGTGCTGTATAATTATATTAAAACTGCACAGTTTTGGGACACCTTGTTCAGGTCCAGTGCTGTATAATTATATTAAAACTGCACAGTTTTGGGACACCTTGTTCAGGTCCAGTGCTGTATAATTATATTAAAACTGCACAGTTTTGGGACACCTTGTGCATTTCATTTATATTTTGTACTGGCACTAAAGACATGCAACCCAGGTCTATAACCACATTCGATGTTGTAGTTTGTGTGTATGTCAGCTTGGAAATTATGGAAGCAAGAAGAAAACCCCTCACCAGGATATACAATAAATTCAAGAAAGATGGAGGAGCAGTGTTCTGTTTTATATTGTGACAGTGTGGGTGAAATATGTGAAGTTTGCAAGTGATACTGTGAGATGTGCATGTTTAAGAAAGATGATTACTGTTGTTTTTATGTGTTGGTGAATACATAGGCTTTTAAAATCCATATTTGTTGTGTTTTGTTTTTACATTCGTTATCACCATCAGGTAGAAAGTCTTGCAGAATGTCGCCCTTACCACATCCTGTTGGAGAGACTCTTGATGACTCACCAGTTACCCTGCCTATGGTGTCTTTAATGTGCTGTGGGTGTCTCATGATCTTTGCGATACATTCAGCAAACCGCTGTATGGGCAGAAGACAGAGCCTTATGGGATAGAACCAAGTGCAATGAAGTGGAGCCTCTTGCTTTGACCCTTTTATTGTCCCATGTCCAGCCTTGTCTTACAGCACTCTTTATGATTTTTTTTTTTTGTATTTTGCATATCCTTTACAGGACATCGCTGTCAACATCAGCATCTTTCAGCTGATTGTTGATTTCTTGGCAAGATTAGGCTCAGTAGTTTGCCATTGCTTTCTGAGCGACCGGCTCACATACCCCGTAAGTTACCAACACGGCGAGAACCGCTACCGATTCTTGCGCAAGTTACATTCCTCACGAGAGTATACGGGATTACGGAGAAAGTCACTCTGTGATTAGCACATTTAATTCTTGATAACAAATTCAGGACGAATAGGTACCAGGACATGTCTTGGGAAATAAAGGCAGCCAGTATGATACTGACTACATCAACCCACTGAGCGCTGATTGGTCTATACAAACGTGGCTCTTGCACCATATGCTCAATGTGCCTTAACACTTGTAACAGGCTCTCTTATATACTTATTGTTTACTAAATGGGCCCAAAGGGTGTGCACGGTCCTGTACTTGACTTCATACATGTAATTCTTCTCCCATCAACAAGCTCACATTCTCCTGGTCATGACCACTTATGGTTGACTTCTCGTTTAGAAAGCAGGTGCAAACTTCTGAACATACATTTGCCTAGAAAACCAAATGGCAACGTCCTGCAAAAGATATATAGTTGCACGTGACCTGGAATGTTGATACACTAGTCCAGGCTGGTTATGCCTGTGAGAGGTAGTTTCCTTCATCACATGCTTGAATCAATCATCAAATAGTTGATGTTCCAATGTTCCAAGGGTGACACTGGATAGTTGCTTGCTTGTGTTCGTTGGCTTGAGCTCCAATGCGAAGTCCTGTATGTCGGATGAAGGCATCCTGTTGTCCAACATCAGTGTGATGTCATACAGGACCTGAGGTTTGCTGAGTATCTGTTGTCCCATGTCTGGCTTATTGGTGTGCAGACTAGTGGTTTCTTGCCGTACAGGCAGACACTCTCCGACTTCGGAGGAATCGGCGATCCTACTGACTTTAGCCAGTACCCTGAAGGGACCTGTTGCCCAGGACGCTCGACGAGGACGCGTCAATAGGTCTTGGCCAGTATATAAACCGGCCCTGGTGCCTTGGAAACACCTCTGCGTCCCACACTAGATAGTGTCATTCCAGGTGTTCTTTGATGTCGTCAATCAATTTTCTTCTCAGGTGGCCTCGTGCTCTTGTATCAGATCTTCTTTGATGAAGTACCAATACTGATAGTTCATGGTGTTGCATTCTAATCAGATGCCTGAACCATTTGATCTTCTGCCTTTCAATATATGTGGTACCAGATGTTATACAACTACCTGTCTTGATAACATCATTTCTGATTAAACTTTGAATGGCTAAGTTGGCAGTTCTCCTCAAGCATCTGATCTAGATTTGGATAATGTCAAAGTTTGACACTGGTGGCATGGAGTTAATACAGTCAGTTGCATATCCTTCACAGTACATCACAGTCAACCCCAGCATTTTTGGCTGTCGTGGCAAGCTTATGTTCAGTAGTTTGACATTGATTTCTGAATGACGCACTCATACCATTGTACGAAATCCAATGCAAGACTGACTGCTTATAAATCGCCCTCAGCTGTGTTTCGAAAGTGGTATATGGGCAAGGGTACAGTAAATACTATGTACATACTGAGAACAGTAATTGAACATTCTATAGATGTAAACAAAGATCTACACCTCTGCTTTATTGACTACACAAAGGCTTTCGATAAAGTGAGACATGTCGACATGATAAGGATGCTTGAAGATCTACAAATTGATGGAAAAGACCTTAGACTTGTAGAAAACATATATAGAAAACAACAAGCTGCCATAAGAATTGATAATGAAATAGGTCAATATCAGCCTATTAAGAGAGGTGTGAGACAGGGATGTGTAATGTCTCCAGATCTTTTTTCCCTGTACAGTGAAAATATTTTCAGAAATATAGAAGATACGGAAGGAATCAACATTGGGGGACGATACATCAATAACATTAGATATGCAGATGATACATTCTTGATTGCAAACAATGAACAGGACCTGCAAAATTTAGTAGATGCGGTTGTTGCACACAGTGAACAAATGGGCTTAGAATTGAATTGTAAGAAGACACAGATTATGGTCGTCACTAGGAAGGAAGAAATACCACAATGTAATATACAAGTAAATGGGCATATTCTTCAACAAGTGAATCGGTACAACTACCTCGGAACAGTGAGAAGCCTTGAAGAGATTAGAACAAGAATTGCCATGGCGAAGGTAGCCTTTTGCAAGATGAAAAATATACTGACCAATAAAAAGATGTCAATTGAAACGAGAAAAAGAATGTTGAAGTGCTACATAGAACGTATACTTTTATATGGATGTGAGGCGTAGACAATGAGCAGACAAGCTGAAAAACATCTGATGGCTGTGAAAATGTGGTTTCTGATGAAAATGCAAAGAATACCATGGACAGATAGAAAAACCAATGAACAAGTCCTTCAAGAAACAAATGAAGATCGTGAAACTGATTAGAGACATTAGATGTAGACAGTCAAACTGTTTTGGGCATGTTATGAGAAGGCCGGCTTTCTGGCCTATAGGTTAGCGAATTTTCTCCGTAATCTCGTATACTCTCGTAGGTAACGTGAGAATCAGCAGTGGTTCGAATCGCGTCGGTAACTTACAGGGTATGAGAGTCGGCCGCTCAGAAAGCAATGGCAAACTACTGAGCGTAATCTTGCCAAGAAATCAACAATTAGCTGAAAGATGCAGATGTTGACAGCAATGTCCTGTAAAGGATATGCAAACAATTTTTATGAGAAGAAATGAATTGGAGAACTTGGTGACAACTGGCAAGATCAAGGGGAAGACCAAGAATTAAATACCTGGATGGCTTGGCCACGTGGCATGGTCGAGACAGAAACGCGGAGCTGATCCGCGACTCTGGTGATCGAGTGAGATAGCAGAACATGACCGCCCACGCTTATGAATGAATGAATGTGGGATTATGAATTAGTCCGCAAGCCCTTCGCCACAGCGTAAAATAAACATGAGATTTAAACATGACTCCAGGTCAGCAAGAAAACTTGCTAGCTGCTGAACTGACATGGTTCTTCTGGTTGTAGAGCTAACAGTAGTGGCAGCAGTATTATGACTAGCATCAGTTGTTGTTGTTGTCGTGGTAGTAGCAGTAATGCAGTTTTAGTAGGAGAAATAGTGGAGCAGCAGTAACAGTAGTAGCACTAGTTGTATCATCAGCAGTTAGAAGCAGTAACAATAGCTGTAGAGGTTGCTGCAGCCGTAGTTGTGGCAGCAGTAATAGTAGCAGTAGTTAGTCCATGGATCATACTCACTACTCATTGAACTATTCATGAATCCATAAGTACCCGGATACTCTCATCAGTATCTTCCTCAGTGTGTAGTAGCCTAACTGATGAAACTAGTTCTGTGTTGTTGTTTTTTTTTTACTTTATCTTCCCGCATGGCGCTCTAGTCTAGCTAAAACACACTTGACTTGATGTTCTTGCAGTCTGGTCAAAGTTGCAGAATCATATCCATTCCTTGAACCATTTACTCATCCTGCCCCCTGAGAGTATTCAGGATGTCAGCCTGGCCTATTGCTCATCTGCTGTCTGCAGCAGCCAAGCCGGCAATCCTATCTGCTCATTTGTTTCTACTTACACTCGCATGCCCTGGCACAAAAATCAGTTTTGACCTCTACGGAGACCCAAGCCATTGCCTCCTGGCCCAGCCCTTCTCGATCTTCCTCAGCATACTCATGGAGTAACAGAGAAAACATGCATGGGTGAAAGTCTGTGTCTCCAACCATGCTACTTTGTCTGCCCCCATCATGACCATCCTTGGTGGAGCTGCTCGCTGTCACGACAGAAGAAGCAAGAAGCAAATGGCAGCAACACTGCAAATGCAAATGGAGCATAATGAGGACGATCCGTTGCCGTGAAGTTGGAACCTCGACTAACTAACTAACTGCAAATGTAGTTCACGCTGCCGAAAGGATAAGATCGCCCGCTCTTAAACTTCCAGTGCGCTATGGCAGGATCCAACCCCTACATCGGAATTAAGCTGGACTTAAAACGTTGAAGTCTCGTACAGAGATGGCAAACTACTGAACATAAAATTGCAGAGAAATTCAACCTGGGGTTGATTGTAAACGATAAGCACATTTAAAAAGTCGTAGTGATCGTGTTGGTAGTAGTCGCTGCAGCAGAAAAAAACAAAACCAAAAAAAAAAAAAAAAAAAGTAGATGAGAAGTAGGAGAACGAGAATAATTGGAAGGAGGAACCATCTGGGTGAGGAATTCAATGGCAAACATGAAGAGGAGGGAAAGGGAGAGGTAGGGGGAATACACAATTGATATGAGGATGAAATTGTAACTACAGGAAAACGAAGTGATTATACGCAGCGCGCTGTGAATAACGCATCCCATAGCTCAGTGTTATTCACAGTCGCGGCTGGTCACGTGACGTTAACTACCGTCGAAATTGTTTAAAAATGGCGATAGAAAAAAGAAGCGTTAAAGTTTCGGGTTAGGGTTAGTGTGAATAACGCCTCCCACAAGAAAAATGTTTTGTAGGTAAAACAAAAATATAACTGTTATGACCCTGGTCTCTGGGTAGTGAGATCGGACACCCATGTGTATTGTTGCGCACGTAAAAAATCCCTTGGCAGTTGGAAATCGAAAAAGAGTAGCCTAACGGCGCTGCCCGGGCAAAACTTCGAGTTAAAAATCTACCTAAAGTATTTCAGGATCCTCGCCGGTGCTGCGGAGTTCGTGCACTTAGCTGAGATTCTCCGGACTCAGGCTTGAGTTAGGAGAAGAATGGAGCACTTATGGGTTACACCCGTGTGCCGTGATGTTGATCCGTCGACTAAACTAAACTAAACTAAACTTGTTATGAATCTACATGGGCTGGGAGGTCCACGTGGCCGAAAGGTTTAGAGCATCCGCATTTAAAGGTTCTGTGTGCTGATAGCGGGATAGTGGGTTAATTCCACTACACCAGTTCGTTGGACGTCAACCTAGGGTTAGTCGCTACATCCTACAAAGGACATGCAACATTGTTACTACATTTTAAAAAAAAAATATCCTATTTACAAAACATCTCTCAAAACCAGCATTGTACTGCTGGTGGTGATGTCTTGGCAAGTTTACTTTCGGTAGTTTGCCATTGATTTCTGAACGACATGCTCCCATACTAACACGTTAAAACCCAGCGCGACGCGGTCTGCTGCCAAATCGGTTGCAGCTGTGTTTCGAACCCGGGCACTCGGAATTACGGACCGCGTTCGCAACAGCTTCGCCACGGAGACCGGCTTTTACTACAAGATATGAATTATTTGTGTAACATAGATTCTAATGGCATCAAACAAGGAACAATCACACTCTCTTGCAATCTACGTGCTATTGATTACCTGTCTGATATCGATTACTTCACCATCAGACCACACCTGGCTTGATCTCGTCGCTTCGACAAGCACATTCACTGGCTTCAAACATAACTCTCGTATATTCTGTAAAACGGATATTAGGGGAGACTGGGGAGAAATGGACATAGGGGAGAAATGGACATAGGGGAGAAATGGACATAGGGGAGAAATGGACCACCCCCTCTCTGGCCCCTGGCTGTGATGCAATGAAAGTGAAACCATAATAAGTTTGTTTTCCACATCAAACATAGTCCGAATTTTTCATTTGCCATCGACTTCCCGCACAGGTCGTTCCCACGCAAAGTTTGAAAAATTTTCTGCACTAAAGTTTCTTTTTCCAGTTCCAGACACCATCGTAAAGCAGACGCATAGTCAGGAATCAGGACAAGGTAATTACGTTAATATCTTTATTTACTTGTTATTTAAGAGTTCATATAAAAAATATAGCATATAATATTAGATTTAAGAGACTTTATGGCTGAATAGTTTAATACATTGATGGGGGAGAAATGGACCGGTTCATTTCTCCCCATGGTTCATTTCTCCCCATAGAAGAAATTGACAAGACAGTCTGTTGTTATTAAAAGTGTTGAAGATTGCATTCGAATATCAGCATTATTGATTCTTTTTAATACTGGGGTCTAAATCTAGACCAATAAAACTGTTAATAAATTTGATTTCAGTGATTTATTAAAGATGCACGCCATTCGTGCTATGATCAGTATTTCTTTGCAAATGATAGGCCTACCATTCTAAATGTTATATAATTATGTCACTCTTTTGTTTCAGATGCCAAGATTGTACATCAGAAACACCAACAAGGGTCTCGTTACGGAGGAACGTATGAGAGAAGCTGTTAATGCTGTGAAAAATGGAATGAAAGTGAGGAACGCTGCAAGGGAGTACGGCATTGCTCGCTCTACCCTCAATAACAATCTTACAAAAGACAGAGAAGGAAATGGTCTGCCTACTAGACTCGTACCAAATTATAGGCATAGCCTTGTTTTCACAGCTAAGCAAGAAGCTGATTTTGCTAGTTACTTGAAAGATTGTACAAGAATGTTCCATGGACTCACAACTAAAAACGTTCGTATTTTGGCGTACGAGATGGCGAAAGTCAATAACATTGCACATCCTTTAACCTGGGATGAGCAAATGATGGCAGGGAATGACTGGCTTTGTGGATTTTTGCGACGGAATCCCGAGCTGGCCATAAGGCAACCTGAGGCAACATCTCTGGCTAGAGCTACAGCTTTCAACAAACATAATATTTGCACCTTCTTCAACATTGTGAAGGAAACCATTACAAAACTAAATGTGAGTGGAGCTCAAATCTACAATTTGGATGAGTCAGGTCTGACCACTGTACAGAAAGTGCCAAAAGTAATTGCCCCACGAGGAGTGAAGCAAATAGGCCAGGTGACATCCAAAGAAATAGGAGAACTGGTCACAATCTGTTGCATTGTGTCAGCTGCGGGTCACATTATCCCTCCAGTTTTTGTGTTTCCCAGAAAAATTTTTAAGAATTTTATGCTTGCTGCAGCACCTGAAGGTTCCCTTGGCCTTGTGAATGAATTAGGTTGGATGACCCGTGATAATTTCGTCAAAGTTATAAATCACTTCATTAAGCATTCAAGACCTTCCAAAGACTTCCCTTTGATTTTGATCTTGGACAATCACGATTCCCACATTTCATTTGAATCACTTGAACTGTGCAAGAAAAACAACATTCATGTGATCACGTTGCCACCACACACCTCATCTAAAACTCAGCCCTTGGACCGTTCAGTTTTTGGACCCATGAAGTCGGTCTACAACAATGCGTGTGATTCATGGATTATGAAAAATGTTGGGACACCACTGACAATCTATCAAGTTGCAAATCTAGGAGGCCACGCTTTTCTTAAAGCGGCAACTCCCATTAACATTCAATCAGGCTTTGCAATGTCAGGTATTTGGCCCTTTAACGAAGATGTTTTTACAGAAGATGATTTTATGCCTTCAGAAATAACGAACAGGCCCATCAGCAAGGACAGTGAAAATGCCACTTTAGAAAGCAATGAACAGACAGGATCAGCATCTCCACATTGTGGTACCAGCACAGATCAAACTGCACAAGAATTTCATGAAAATCAGAAAGAGTGTAATGTTGAGAACCTTGTAGATGACTTGCAGGAAATATCAGGGAGTCTTCAACATAAAGCTAGTTCTTCCTTTACTTCGCCTCATGTTTTCAGAGGACTACCAAAAGCTGGTCCGCGAAAAGATTCAAATAATATGAGGAAAAGAGGAAAAACTATGCTGGCTACTTCTACGCCAGAAATGGATCGAATTAGGGAAAGAGAGGTGATGAAAGAAAAGGCAGCAAAAGTTCCACCTAAAAAGGCAAAGAGACAGCTGCTGAAAGAACTTGATGTTGATTCAGATCCAGAAACTGACATTTCGTTTTGTGATGACACAGATTCTGATGTTTCATTTGGTGAAAAGGAGGAGTGTACAGTTAGCTTGACTGGTGTGCGTGAGGTTTTTGAAGGCCATTGTGTGCTATGTGAATATGGAACAAAGAAGACTTGTGTTTACTATGTAGGAATTGTAAGGGGAGACATTGATGATGATGGTGATGTTGAGGTAGAGTTCTTGCGCAAGAGTGAGAAGGTTGCTGGTAAATGTGTTAAGCCTAAGGTAGAAGATGTCGCCAGTGTCTCAATTACATGTATTAAAGCACAGCTTACTAGATCTACAATCACTGGAACCACTTCTAGGACCAAAGATGGCTATGTCTTCAAAGTAAGTCTTGCAGGCATAAATGTTCGATAAAACTTTATATTAGATTAATATATCATATTAAACTTTTTTACTGTCGCTTAAAATAATAAAAAAAAAACTGAAAATATCCTTTTAATGATTATTTATTTCTTATAGCAATATGGATGAGTTGTTGCTGCTTCTTTTTAAAAATGGTCCATTTCTCCCCACTCTGGTCCATTGCTCCCCACGTGCTGGTCCATTTCACCCCAATGGTGGTCAATTTCTCCCCATGTTCATATACATTTTTGAAATGCATTTTGTAAAGAAACATATAGAAATAGATTGCTAAATGTTTTCCCCTTTTAAAATAAATGAATGTACAACATTTTAGTCATGGTTTTGTTATGTTTCGATAAAATCTGTTCCGGTGATGAGCAAAAATTGAAAACTACAAAATTGCTGGTCCATTTCTCCCCAGTCTCCCCTACTGGTTAACTCTGTATTCTGTGTCCCAACTCAGATATGGTTCTTAACTCTTTTTGTGTATCCATTCAATGACCAGAAACGAACAGAACCAAATCATGGACGTCTGTCATTCTCTTGAACAAACTCAGAGATGGTTCTTAACTCGTTTTGTGTATCCATTCAATGACCAGATGCATGATAAGGCAGACGTGGTTGCGGCCTTGTGGGAGCACGTGTACACGTCGGAGGAGCAAATGGATCACCATAGTCTGGCAAGAATGCGACAGCGAGGAGTGACGAGGGGATCTGGCCGATGCTCGACGCTTAGAGGAAAGGCGAGACGCACATATAATCAGATTGCTACTGGTACTATTGGGGTTGGAACTCTTCGCTGGTTTCTGAGGAAGGGGACGGAGCGCTTATGGGAATGCCCCGAATGCTGTGATGTCGGTTCCTAAATCAATCAATCAATCAATCAATCAATGACCAGAAAATAACAGAACCAAATCTTCGACGACATTCATTCTCTTGACCTGCATGGACAGGTAATCGTGTTAAAGGTTCGTACACGGCATAACGGATTGGGCATGCATATGACACAGGCTATCTCTGAGTGACTCTCACTGTGTTCATGTGGGCGGGGTGATCAAACTGCCGAGTATGTTCTCCAGGATGTTCCACAGTACAGCCAGCTGAGAAGGATATACTGGCCCAGTGAGGCGGAACTGCGTTCATAGCTGTGTGGAACAAAGAGGAGCTTTCAAATTTGTTGACTACATCATGAGGGAATGCACCTCTTGGTGGTATCTTGCCTATGGACAAGGGAGAGGTGGTCGTGCGCTTGTGGGACCAGGTGGAGAAGGCAGAGGAACAGATTGAGAACCCGTATGTGGAAAGAATGAGATTGCGGGGGATCGGCAGGGGTTCTGGAAGAATATCAAAACTGAGAGGGAAGACCAGGAGAACATTTAATCAGATAGCGTTGGGAACGATTAGCAGTATGACCCTTCGCTGGCTGTTGAACGAGGGGACTGAGCACGTATGGGAATGTCCTGAGTGCAGTGATGTCGGTTCTTGACTCAACTCAACTCAACTCGTCTGTCGGTGTAAACATGAAAGAGCGAACGCGATAAGAAAAAGGGGGGAAGAAGACAGAGAAGAGAATAATAGGGACGAGAAGAAGAGGAGGGAGGGAAAGAATAGGAAGGAGAAGAAATGAGGAAGGAAGAGAAGGAGGAGAAGAAGGGATTAATGAGAAGAAGAAAACGAAGAAGAGAGGAAGGGGAGGAGAAGAAGAAAATGAAGGCGACGAAGAAGAAGATCTTTTTCTGTCTCAGGTGATTCATAATCTAAACCAGTAATACTTGGGATTCCGGTAGAGATAAAGTGATAACTAATTGGAACTGGTCACATGGTGTGCCATGTCGATAACCATGGACTATCGTGGTTTACTTTCTGACTCTATTGCCATAGTATGGAATCAGATATTATTCTTATCTTAAGGATCCCAACTTACCAAGCCATCTGTGTATATATCTATTTGTCTTCCACGCTCTCCCTTTTCTCATATAATTTGCGTACATGTTGTCACTACATCCTAATCTGACTTCTCCTCATAACGTGCCCAAATAATCCCAACTCTACATTTAATTTCTCTAATCAACATATGGTTTTCATCTGTTTCATTTGTTTCTCTGTCTGTCTTGTTCTTTGTATTATCCATACAAACCATATCGAAACACAGCTGCGGGCGATTTGGTAGCAGGCCGCATTGCGCTGGTTTTGTACAAAATGGTTTGGGTGGCGGTCGTTCAGAAAGCAATGACAAACAACTGAACGTAAACTTGCCAAGAGATCACAACAGCAAAAACAAAATTCGTATGTTGACTCCGACGTCCTGTAAAAGATGTACAACTAACTTTAGCTGTCTGCTTATTGTCTTCTTTTTCTCATATAATATGCTGATTATAAATTGATTTCGCCTAATAACGTGCTCAAATAATCCTAACTCTACCTTTAATTTTTTCTAATCAATTTACAGTTTTCATCTGTCTCACTTGTTTTTCTGTCTGCCTTGTTCTTTGTATTTTCCGTAGAAACCATATGTCATTTACCATCAGATATATCTCTGCTTGTCTGTTTATTGTCCATGTTTCACACGCATATAACAGTATTGGTTCTCTGTAGTACATTAACAGTATGTGAATCACTGTACAAGGAGTAAAAGGCCGAGTTAACGAACAGTGTTTAAAGAAGTGATATACCGAGTCATTTAATGAATTACATTTCTTCTTGTTCTTGTTCTTGTTCTTCTTCTTGTTCTTCTTCTTCTTCTTGTTCTTCTTCTTCTTCTTCTTCTTCTTCTTCTTCTTCTTCTTCTTCTTCTTCTTCTTCTTCTTCTTCTTCTTCTTCTTCTTCCTCCTCCTCCTCCGCCTAATCTGCATCTCGTTTACACTCAGGCCTCCAAGTAATCACAACAATACAAGAAGTGGGTTGCTTCAGTCAAATGATATCTAGGTACAGTTCTTGATGGAAGGAAGTTGGTTACGACAGCAGTGGTTCACGTCCTGCACTTAAGTTGTAAGTACTGGGTGACTGGTTGTTACGGGACTATTGCTACGCACACTGAGATTCAACGAATCAACCTTAAACCGATAAATAGATGATATTTCAGTCTGTTGTTTTGATCACAATGTAGAACTGATGTTCCAATAGTATAGTACCTTGACATTTGACGACAAGCTTGCGTCTTCGTATGGTCAGCATGGAGGAATAGTAGGCAAGTATTTTGCTCCCGAGCGACGAGCCTAGGAACTCTACTACGACCCATTCTCATGACAGTGTCAGCGCAACTTCCTATCCGTTAGACCACGCGCCAGGGTATTCGTAGGCATGCATTATGAGATGAGAGGGCCAACTCCCCTGCTCGTCGTCGTTCAATCCTAGAAAAATATCCTTGTTTATTATTATTATTATTATTATTATTATTATTATTATTATTATTATTATTATTATTATTATTTTTGGGGCGCCCGCTCGCTTTGAACTCAAGCGTAATCCATGGTATATACACTACTTCTAGTAGCACTAGATTGATGTTTGCATGTGGATCAGCTTTCTCAATTACCAATGTCCCTCGCCATTAGGCGAACCCACGCTGACTTCAGAGGTATCTCCTTGTTTACAATTGGGTTGATTCCAGAGCGGTACACAACATCACAATCCCATCGCTATAAAAACAACACCAGCATCAATACCATATCCAGTCAATCCTCTACAGAACTCTACTCTCTTCACACCCAACCTACAAGACTCTCACTCATTCACCGGTCCAAATGCCTCGTGTATTTTCATGTCCATGGGTGTCTTTAATGCCCTGGGTCCAGTTTCGTACATGTAGACCACTACCTCCTATACCAGAAACCATGCCATCAACCCATCAAGCAACCACACATCAGTCAATGTGGCAATATGCGTTGGCGGTTTCGCTTCAGAGACATGTGTTTTACGTGAAATCTAGGCCAATATTGCCAGGAGAACGGGTCAACAGAGGCCAAGATCTACACGACATATTTAGTGTCTTTGTAATTGCTGTTTATATTAATAAATAATACTTAAGCCTATATATTATCATGTCCATTTCTCCGCCCGCCAGACGTCGTTAAGGCAGATCAATCTTCTATAATCGATTGGGGGAACGAGGAGAAACAAGCATTCCTGATAGCTGGTTATGTTTTGTTTCTGTGAACTGGGGGAACAAGTTAAAGAGATCTGCGTGTTTCCACTGTTCATGCACTTCGAGTAACTCTAGGGTGAGTTTGAATACATTTATCTGTGAGTCTACTCTTGAGTATAAACATGCGCTGTATTATTTAAACATGTTCTTTAAAAGTACTATGAGTGTAAACATTCATAACTATGTGAAAAGCAGAACCTCTTTATAAATACATTTTAATTAATATAAATACTCGTATGTTTAAAACGATCTCTGTTTAATATAATATACAAATGAATACTTAGATATATATGACAATCAAAGATTGAAGCAAGTTCAACCACTGGGTATCAGGCTAGCACAGGGTCAACACTGCCTCAACCACTGGGTATCATCAGGCTAGCACAGGGTCAACACTGCCTCAACCACTGGGTATCATCAGGCTAGCACTGGGTCAACACTGCCTCAAATACTGGGTATCAGGCTAGCACTGGGTCAACACTACCTCAAATACTGGGTATCAGGCTAGCACTGGGTCAACACTACCTCAAATATTGGGTATCATCAGGCTAGCACTGGGTCAACACTACCTCAAATACTGGGTATCAGGCTAGCACTGGGTCAACACTACCTCAAATACTGGGTATCAGGCTAGCACTGGGTCAACATTACCTCAAATACTGGGTATCATCAAGCTAGCACTGGGTCAACACTACCTCAAACACTGGGTATAATCAGACTAGCACTGGGTCAACACTACCTCAAACACTGGGTATCAGGCTAGCACTGGGTCAACACTACCTCAAATACTGGGTATCAGGCTAGCACTGGGTCAACACTACCTCAAATACTGGGTATCAGGCTAGCACTGGGTCAACACTACCTCAAATACTGGGTATCAGGCTAGCACTGGGTCAACACTACCTCAAATACTGGGTATCAGGCTAGCACTGGGTCAACACTACCTCAAATACTGGGTATCATCAGACTAGCACTGGGTCAACACTACCTCAAACACTGGGTATCATCAGACTAGCACTGGGTAAACACTACCTCAAACACTGGGTATAATCAGACTAGCACTGGGTCAACATTACCTCAAACACTGGGTATCAGGCTAGCACTGGGTCAACACTACCTCAAATACTGGGTATCAGGCTTGCACTGGGTCAACACTACCTCAAATACTGGGTATCATCAGGCTAGCACTGGGTCGACACTACCTCAAATACTGGGTATCATCAGACTAGCACTGGGTCAACACTACCTCAAATACTGGGTATCAGGCTAGCACTGCGTCAACACTACCTCAAATACTGGGTATCAGGCTAGCACTGGGTCAACACTGCCTCAAATACTGAGTATCAGGCTAGCACTGGGTCAACACTGCCTCAAATACTGGGTATCATCAGGCTAGCACTGGGTCAACACTACCTCAAATACTGGGTATCATCAGGCTATCACTGGGTCAACACTACCTCAAATACTGGGTATCAGGCTAGCACTGGGTCAACACTGCCTCAAATACTGAGTATCAGGCTAGAACTGGGTCAACACTGCCTCAAATACTGAGTATCAGGCTAGCACTGGGTTAACACTGCCTCAAATACTGGGTATCATCAGGCTAGCACTGGGTCAACACTACCTCAAATACTGGGTATCATCAGGCTAGCACTGGGTCAACACTACCTCAAATACTGGGTATCATCAGACTAGCACTGGGTCAACACTACCTCAAATACTGGGTATCATCAGACTAGCACTGGGTCAACACTACCTCAAATACTGAGTATCAGGCTAGCACTGGGTCAACACTGCCTCAAATACTGAGTATCAGGCTAGCACTGGGTTAACACTGCCTCAAATACTGGGTATCATCAGGCTAGCACTGGGTCAACACTACCTCAAATACTGGGTATCATCAGACTAGCACTGGGTCAACACTACCTCAAATACTGAGTATCAGGCTAGCACTGGGTCAACACTACCTCAAATACTGGGTATCAGGCTAGCACTGGGTCAACAATGCCTCAAATACTGAGTATCAGGCTAGCACTGGGTCAACACTGCCTCAAATACTGAGTATCAGGCTAGCACTGGGTCAAAACTACCTCAAATAATGAGTATCAGGCTAGCACTGGGTCAACACTACCTCAAATACTGGGTATCAGGCTAGCACTGGGTCAACACTACCTCAAATACTGGGTATCATCAGACTAGCACTGGGTCAACACTACCTCAAACACTGGGTATCATCAGACTAGCACTGGGTCAACACTACCTCAAACACTGGGTATAATCAGACTAGCACTGGGTCAACACTACCTCAAACACTGGGTATCAGGCTAGCACTGGGTCAACACTACCTCAAATACTGAGTATCAGGCTAGCACTGGGTCAACACTACCTCAAATACTAGGTATCATCAGACTAGCACTGGGTCAACACTACCTCAAATACTGGGTATCAGGCTAGCACTGGGTCAACACTGCCTCAAATACTGAGTATCAGGCTAGCACTGGGTCAACACTGCCTCAAATACTGAGTATCAGGCTAGCACTGGGTCAACACTACCTCAAATACTGGGTATCATCAGACTAGCACTGGGTCAACACTACCTCAAATACTGGGTATCATCAGACTAGCACTGGGTCAACACTACCTCAAATACTGAGTATCAGGCTAGCACTGGGTCAACACTACCTCAAATACTGGGTATCAGGCTAGCACTGGGTCAACAATGCCTCAAATACTGAGTATCAGGCTAGCACTGGGTCAACACTGCCTCAAATACTGAGTATCAGGCTAGCACTGGGTCAAAACTACCTCAAATAATGAGTATCAGGCTAGCACTGGGTCAACACTACCTCAAATACTGGGTATCAGGCTAGCACTGGGTCAACACTACCTCAAATACTGGGTATCATCAGACCAGCACTGGGTCAACACTACCTCAAACACTGGGTATCATCAGACTAGCACTGGGTCAACACTACCTCAAACACTGGGTATAATCAGACTAGCACTGGGTCAACACTACCTCAAACACTGGGTATCAGGCTAGCACTGGGTCAACACTACCTCAAATACTGGGTATCAGGCTAGCACTGGGTCAACACTACCTCAAATACTGGGTATCATCAGACTAGCACTGGGTCAACACTACCTCAAATACTGGGTATCAGGCTAGCACTGGGTCAACACTGCCTCAAATACTGAGTATCAGGCTAGCACTGGGTCAACACTGCCTCAAATACTGGGTATCATCAGGCTAGCACTGGATCAACACTACCTCAAATACTGGGTATCATCAGGCTAGCACTGGGTCAACACTACCTCAAATACTGGGTATCAGGCTAGCACTGGGTCAACACTGCCTCAAATACTGAGTATCAGGCTAGAACTGGGTCAAAACTGCCTCAAATACTGAGTATCAGGCTAGCACTGGGTCAACACTACCTCAAATACTGGGTATCAGGCTAGCACTGGATCAACACTACCTCAAATACTGGGTATCATCAGGCTAGCACTGGGTCAACACTGCCTCAAATACTGAGTATCAGGCTAGCACTGGGTTAACACTGCCTCAAATACTGGGTATCATCAGGCTAGCACTGGGTCAACACTACCTCAAATACTGAGTATCAGGCTAGCACTGGGTCAACACTACCTCAAATACTGGGTATCATCAGGCTAGCACTGGGTCAACACTACCTCAAATACTGGGTATCAGGCTAGCACTGGGTCAACACTGCCTCAAATACTGAGTATCAGGCTAGCACTGGGTCAACACTACCTCAAATACTGGGTATCAGGCTAGCACTGGGTCAACACTACCTCAAATACTGGGTATCAGGCTAGCACTGGGTCACCCCTGCCTCAAATACTGGGTATCAGGCTAGCACTTGGTCACCCCTGCCTCAAATACTGAGTAACCTAGGCCAACTTTGTCTCAAACACTTCAAGTAATGAGTAGCAGATAACTTCGAATTTTGCGGGAATTGTCTGCGAAGGCCGGGTGATAAAGACGGAAACTGGCCACCTGAACTCAACTCATATGTTGTGGTCTGAAATATGTTGAGGTCAATCAGTTGACACCCCATCGGCTGTATCTCTTATAGGGCTACTGTTATTTCATATCAGACAGTGAGGCTTTGTTTGTCCATGTTCTTCGTGAAACCACAAACACATCTGAGCCGTGCCATACCTGAGCCATGCCACGCCTGAGCCATGTCATACCTGAGCCATACCACACCTTAGTCATGTCATACCTGAGCCATACCACACCTTAGTCATGTCATACCTGAGCCATACCACACCTTAGTCATGCCATATCTGAGCCATGCCACGCCTGAGCCATGCCATATCTGAGCCATGCCACGCCTGAGCCATGCCATATCTGAGCCATGCCATATCTGAGCCATGCCACATCTGAGCCATGCCATATCTGAGCCATGCCACGCCTGAGCCATGCAATATCTGAGCCATGCCATATCTGAGCCATGCCATATCTGAGCCAGGCCACGCCTGAGCCATGCCATATCTGAGCCATGCCACGCCTGAGCCATGCCATATCTGAGCCATGCCATATCTGAGCCATGCCACGCCTGAGCCATGCCACATCTGAGCCATGCCATATCTGAGCCATGCCACGCCTGAGCCATGCCATATCTGAGCCATGCCATATCTGAGCCATGCCATATCTGAGCCAGGCCACGCCTGAGCCATGCCATATCTGAGCCAGGCCACGCCTGAGCCAGGCCACGCCTGAGCCATGCCATATCTGAGCCAGGCCATATCTGAGCCATGCCATATCTGAGCCAGGCCACGCCTGAGCCATGCCATATCTGAGCCATGCCATATCTGAGCCATGCCATATCTGAGCCATGCCATATCTGAGCCATGCCATATCTGAGCCATGCTATATCTGAGCCATGCCATATCTGAGCCATGCCATATCTGAGCCAGGCCACGCCTGAGCCATGCCTTGTTCATACACACACGTGTATTGTTTGTCGTTCAAGGAAGTAGACACTAGAGGTCACACTAGACAACATGAAAATTAAAAGCTATAGTTACCGACCGAGATTCGAACCTGTAGCCCCCAAATGACGACGGCGCATAGCGGCAGAAACAAGTGTGCTTCGACGCATGACCAGCTAGATACCCCTGGAAAGGTGTCTTTATTAGCCAAGTCTTTCATCAATATGAACCCACAACTATGGAATATGGACATAATTCGTATCTAACTATTGCAATAGCACTCTATGTCTCAGAATTTTATATTAAAAAAAAAAAAGCATATGCCAAATAATAAACACACAAACACACCAGGCGGTAATGCTGTGTTTAGTGTATTAACTAACATTTAAAGAAGTCGGTTCCAATGGTTTACACTTATTACACATAAATATCAACTGGGGAACCCTTTGAGACCATTAAGACAGTTCTTAGTGGCCGCAAAGGGTTCTCCAATTGATATATACGTGTAATACGTGTACAACAAGTATAACAGACGGTCAAGGCACATTAAAGACAACTGGACATCTCACATGCTTAAACTGTGTCGTAATAAATTATAAGAAGACAGAAATTTAGTTGTTTCTAAGA
The DNA here is from genome assembly GCA_963921405.1 of Cepaea hortensis. NCBI lineage: Eukaryota > Metazoa > Mollusca > Gastropoda > Stylommatophora > Helicidae > Cepaea > Cepaea hortensis. The sequence goes on along the minus strand of OY992887.1, from coordinate 103,244,808 downwards.
GTTGTTTCTAAATTTAGTTTAAAACTCAAGCTCCCCCGATGGTGTTTCCACCTTGTCGTGGTGGGGGAGCTTGAGTTTCTCAATGACCCTGAGAGCTATGCCGGCGGTAGCGTAGCTACCAGCAGGGCCTCCCAAGCCGGACAGGTCAAAGGGTAGAGAACAGACAAAGAGAAACACCCTGGTCCTCCAGGTTGGGGGTTGAAGCGTGGGGTTAACATCCCCACCTTTGTAAAAACCTTTCTTTGTTACGAAACAAATACATGAGCCTCGATATCGGACTTGGAATCAACGACTGGCAAGAGAAGGTCCACCAGAGAGACGAAGGGAGACGGATTGTATTTGCAGCAAAGAACCTCAATGGCTCGGAACGCTGAAGAAGAAGAAGAAGAAGAAGAAATTTAGTTGTTTCTAAGAAGAAAGAAATACCACAATGTAATATAAGGATAAATGGGAATATTCATAAACAAGTGAATCGGTACAACTATCTCGAAACAATCTACCAAGGAATATACTTAAATAAGTGAATCGGTACAATTATCTCGAAACAATCATACCAAGGAATATTCTTAAACAAGTGAATCGGTACAACTATCTCGAAACAATCTACCAAGGAATATACTTAAACACGTGAATCGGTACAACTATCTCGAAACAATCATACCAAGGAATATTCTTAAACAAGTAAATCGGTACAATTATCTCGAAACAATCATACCAAGGAATATTCTTAAACAAGTAAATCGGTACAATTATCTCGAAACAATCATACCAAGGAATATTCTTATACAAGTGAATCGGTACAACTATCTCGAAACAATCATACCAAGGAATATTCTTATACAAGTGAATCGGTACAACTATCTCGAAACAATCATACCAAGGAATATTCTTAAACAAGTAAATCGGTACATTTATCTCGAAACAATCATACCAAGGAATATTCTTAAACAAGTGAATCGGTACAACTATCTCGAAACAATCATACCAAGGAATATACTTAAACAAGTGAATCGGTACAACTATCTCGAAACAATCATACCAAGGAATATACTTAAACAAGTGAATCGGTACAACTATCTCGAAACAATCATACCAAGGAATATACTTAAACAAGTGAATCGGTACAACTATCTCGAAACAATCATACCAAGGAATATACTTAAACAAGTGAATCGGTACAACTATCTCGAAACAATCATACCAAGAAATATTCTTAAACAAGTGAATCAGTACAACTATCTCGAAACAATCATACCAAGGAATATTCTTAAACAAGTGAATCGGTACAACTATCTCGAAACAATCATACCAAGGAATATACTTAAACAAGTGAATCGGTACAACTATCTCGAAACAATCATACCAAGGAATATACTTAAACAAGTGAATCGGTACAACTATCTCGAAACAATCATACCAAGGAATATACTTAAACAAGTGAATCGGTACAACTATCTCGAAACAATCATACCAAGGAATATTCTTAAACAAGTGAATCGGTACAACTATCTCGAAACAATCATACCAAGAAATATTCTTAAACAAGTGAATCGGTACAACTATCTCGAAACAATCATACCAAGGAATATTCTTAAACAAGTGAATCGGTACAACTATCTCGAAACAATCATACCAAGGTATATACTTAAACAAGTGAATCGGTACAACTATCTCGAAACAATCATACCAAGGAATATTCTTAAACAAGTGAATCGGTACAACTATCTCGAAACAATCATACCAAGGAATATTCTTAAACAAGTGAATCGGTACAACTATCTCGAAACAATCATACCAAGGAATATTCTTAAACAAGTGAATCGGTACAACTATCTCGAAACAATCATACCAAGGAATATTCTTAAACAAGTGAATCGGTACAACTATCTCGAAACAATCATACCAGCTGACGGGAGGTGCCTGGAAGAGATTAGAATAAGAAAGGCAAAGGTCGCCTTTTGCAAGATGGAAAACTTACTGACTAATAAAAAGATGTCAAGTGCAACGAGAAAGAGTATTGAGGTGCTACATGGAGCCTATACTTTTGTATGGATGTGAAGCGTGGATGATGAGCAAACAAGCATCGAATGGCAGTGAACATGTGGTTTCTGCAAAGATTACCACGGGCAGACAGAAAAACCAATAAACAAGTCCTAAAAGAGGCAAAGAAAAGCCGCAAACTGGTTAGAGAGATTAGACAGAGACTAAATTATTATTATGTCCTCGCATAGATAGATTTACGAGGGTAAGTCAATAAGGCAGCCACAAATGGCTGTAGAAAAATAACTAAATATGATAACAATTTGAAACCAGTTTATTTTTATACGTACATCGTCCCTTTATTTCTCAACATAATTTCCACCAACATTGATGCTTATCCATCGTTTTATCAGTCCGCCTCAAACCGGCTGCATAGAACTGCGTGCTTTTGTTTAATTTACCTGCTATCCCACAGAACTGTGACTTACTTATTGATTCGCCCTCGTAACGTTTTCTACCCAGCTATGCACCGCTTTACGGGACAAACATTTGTCAGCATAAACACTGAAAACCCCCTTGGCGGGATTTTGCGAATGACGCCGAAGTTGAATGTAAAGTCAAAACGTAGTTTAGAAAACAGAGGACGCAGTTCCGGTTTGGAAGGACTGATAAAACGATGGGATAAGTGCATCAATGTTGGTGGAAATTATGTTGAGAAATGAAGGGATAATGTGTGTATAAAAATAAACTAGTTTCAAGTTGTTATCATATTTAGTTATTTTTGTATACCCATTTGTGACTTACTTATTGACTTCCGCGCGTGCTTCCAGGATTATGAGCTCCACCAATCAATTTTGTTTGCTCCCTTATTTTGCCCCATCAAGCATAAACTTTTCCCAGGGAAAACAAATGTCAATTCCAATGTTAGTAGTGCTGTCACAATAAAGCAATTACTCTTAAATTTCATTGTTGTAAATTCGTCACTGTGAAGAAGGGAATACTACAATGTAATATACAAGTAAATGGGAATATTCTTAAACAAGTGGATCGGTACAGTTATCTCGGCACAGTCATAACATCTGATGGGAGATGCCTTGAAGTGATTAGAACAAGAATTGCCATTGCGAAGGCAGCCTTTTGCAAGATGAAAAATATACTGACCAATAAAAAGAATATCAATTTAAACGAGAAAAAGAGTGTTAAAGTGCTATATAGAACCTGTAATTTTGAAAGGATGTGAAGCGTGGACAATGAGCAGACAAGCTGAAAAACATCTGATGGCTATGGAAATGTGATTTCTGAGGAAAATTCAAAGAACGCCATGGACAGACAGAAAAACCAATGAACACATCCTTCAAGAAACAAATGAAGCTCGTAAACTGATTAGAGACATTAGACGTAGACAGTCAAAATTTTATGGGCATGTTATGAGAAGAAATGAATTTGAGAACTTGGTGACAACGAGCAAGATCGAAGGGACGAGACCAAGGGGAAGACCGAGAAGTAAATACCTGGATGGCTTGGCCACATGGCATGGTCGAGACAGAAACATGGAGCTGATCCACGACTCTGGTGATCGAGTGAAATGGCAAAACATGACCGCCCACGCTTATCGGCATGGCACATGATGGTTGGAAATTGGACATACATATACAAAGGTGACTGTTCGCTATGAGGTCATGGTCACACACACACACACACACACACACACACACACACACACACACACACACAGACATCCAAGAACGTATCACACACTTGCTGCGTTTATTATATTTACATTATATGTGTCACGAGGAGAGACTCACCAAGTGGCTAGTTTACAGAGTTTTCTCTATTCGTGATCGAATCCTCGGTAAAGTGTGGATTTTTTATGTCTGAGGAAAAAATGAAAACCTTAACCTGCACAGTTCGAGGCGACTGCACTAGCCTGGCTGCCATAATTCCTCAGGCTCAAGAACCCCCCCCCCCCCTCCTTTTTCCCCCCTTGTCCTTTACCGCAAGGTACTTTAGGCAGCAGATGACAGTCAGTCAGTAAACAAGTAAACAAAACATTGCCGAACATTCCCTGAACTGTCCACATGAGGAAGCTAAATGTTTTGAAAGAGGGTGAAATACAAAGAGCAAGAGGCAGGCAGATTCAAGAGGTAAGATATCATCAAGAGATGAACAAACAGCAGTCTGACAGAATGTATAATCCAGGCGAGAGACAGACAGTCTTGGAGATCCATTGCAGCTACATTTCATTGTGGAGACGGCAACTTATTGATTGTAAAGACAAGTTATCACAAACACCAGAAAGAGTTAATCGTCAATTTTGGTCCCGTTAAGAGAAGATACAAACTGGAAGATATTCTTCTTCTTTCGTTCGCTTGAAATATGTCTATATCTGCAATGTTGTCTCTTGTATGAATTTAACAGTCTTTTTTAGTTCACTCAGTGGTCCATAGAGTTTATCTTCCACTGTTGTCTCTTTAGGCCAAAAGGTTTGCCTGGATATGTTGTATTTTGGGCAGTCTTGGAGTATGTGCTCTGCTGATGGGACAGATTTATAGAAAGAGATCGAGGAAGACAGCGAGAGGAGAGCCTTTTGTCATAGCATGGAAGGGTGTCAGAGCAAGAACTGACGCATGCCGTTGGAGATCCCAACATGTGGAGAAGTGTAATCGTCAACACCAGTCGACAATACACTTGTGATGATGATGATGATGATGATGGTGATGATGATGATGATGATGATGATGATGATGGTGATGATGATGATGATGATGGTGATGATGATGATGATGATGATGATGATGATGATGATGATGATGGTGATGATGATGATGATGGTGATGATGATGGTGATGATGATGATGATGATGATGATGATGATGATGATGATGATGATGATGATGATGATGATGATGATGATGATGATGATGATGATGATGATGATATACAATCTCTAGTATCCCCCGTCTAAACATCTGTTACATCTTTATTTGTGACAACATTTCTTTAATCCAAACATTCCAGGTGCTTGTCTGTGAGATATGGATCAGACTTTTTATCAGAAACATTAAAAAGAGAGTCAACATTTTTGTCAACGTGGTACTACGGATTTCGTGCTCTGCGCTGCGTTTCTCCTTGTATGAACTAAGGGAGAGGAAACACGAGGACAGTAGGATTAGACAATCGATCGCCCGGAATCCACAAGGCAAATGAAATACCGGCAGACCTAAAGATACTTGAAATGAAGGCGATACTGGAGGGGGCTGCAGGAGACAGTAAAATGTAGAACGGTTTGGGATGGTTTGATTTAGGGCCTATGTACCAATAAGGGATGATGGACAGAAGAAGAAGAAGAAGAAGAAGAAGAAGAAGAAGAAGAAGAAGAAGAAGAAGAAGAAGAAGAAGAAGAAGAGGAGGAGGCGGAGGAGGAGGAGGAGGAGGAGGAGGAGGAGGAGGAGGAGGAGGAAGGAAGGAAGGAAGGAAGAAGAAGAAGAAGAAGAAGAAGAAGAAGAAGAAGAAGAAGAAGAAGAAGAAGGAGGAGGAGGAGGAGGAGGAGGAGGAGGAGGAGGAGGAGGAGGAAGGAAGGAAGGAAGGAAGAAGAAGAAGAAGAAGAAGAAGAAGAAGAAGAAGAAGAAGAAGAAGAAGAAGAAGAAGAAGAAGAAGAAGAAGGAAGGAGGAGGAGGAGGAGGAGAAGAAGAAGGAGGAGGAGGAGGAGGAGGAGGAGGAAGGAAGGAAGGAAGGAAGAAGAAGAAGAAGAAGAAGAAGAAGAAGAAGAAGAAGAAGAAGAAGAAGAAGACGAAGAAGAAGAAGAAGAAGGAGGAGGAGGAGGAGGAGGAGGAGGAGGAGGAGGAGGAGGAGGAGGAGGAGGAGGAGGAAGGAAGGAAGGAAGGAAGGAAGAAGAAGAAGAAGAAGAAGAAGAAGAAGAAGAAGAAGAAGAAGAAGGAGGAGGAGGAGGAGGAGGAGGAGGAGGAGGAGGAGGAGGAAGGAAGGAAGGAAGGAAGGAAGGAAGAAGAAGAAGAAGAAGAAGAAGAAGAAGAAGAAGAAGAAGAAGAAGAAGAAGAAGAAGAAGAAGAAGGACGACGATGACAACCACATTAACAACAACAACAACAACAGCAACAACAACTATGGGACGAGACTGATACACTTATAAAGACAACCTGGTGCAAAGAAAACGATCTTTTACATCCAAAGCAATACTTTCGCCACACTGAAAAGACAACAACTGGAACATAATGGATATATGTATGGAAGATGAGACAGAGGAAGACAACGAGAGGAGATTCTTGAAATATACGCTACTGAACTGATACGTGTAGATTAGAAATTGCGAAATATCGGGAAGCATGATCGTCCACGCCAGATGGCTGTCACTTGATGATGATAATCGGTGTGGAATACCTTCCTAGCCTGCTCTAAGTTTACATTTTCCCGGATTGTCTATTGAATCCATCGATTTTGTGGTATACGTTGTGAGCGTCCGTGTCTGACAAATAGGTCCTTGTCCTCCTCCAAGAACCCTCTCACAGACAAACTAGAAATCCACGGACTGATATTAAAATTCAGGAAGCGCGCACTGGGACCTGAGATAAACACTCCTTGTATGTTTCATGAGAAGTACAATAGAAATCGATAATCAATTAAAATGAAAATAGATTATGCCGTGCTGTCAATAATCGATTGATGTGGTAGTGATGTAAGTGTAGACTGTTTGATAAGAACAGTTGTTAATACCGGGTTATCTCTACCTGGTTTAATGAGATATCGGTTTTCACCAGTTAAGCTTGAATTTACTACCCGAAAACTCTGGAATGGGAAAGAAACTTGACTAGAAATTGTCGTGATGAAGGGAAGGTTGGAAGGGAAGAGGGACAATGAAAGAGCAAGGCTGAAGGTATAAATTAGCAATTGTCGTGACAAAGAAAAGATTGGAGTTGAAGAGGGACAATGAAAGAGCAAGACTGAAGGTGTAAACTATAGCAATTGTCGTGATAAAGAGAGGATTGGAATGGAATAGGGACAATGAAAGAGCAAGACTGAAGTTGTAATCTACCAATTGTCGTGACAAAGAGAAGGTTGGAGAGGAACAGAGACACGGAAACATTAAGACTGAATATGTAAAGTAGCAATTATAACAAATGGAGGGTTGGAATGGAAGAGATACAGGGGTAGACCTTGAGAGTAGGCGTTGACAAGAATTTGTCACGATAACGGGAAGGTTGGAAGTGATGAAAGACAGGGGAAAACATAGAAAGTTGTGGAATGCTAGAAATTATCATGATAAAAGGAAGGTAGTAAGGGAGACAGACACTGGATGATCCAGAGACAAGATTGTAGATTAGAATGTGCAGTGACAATAGGAAGGTTAGAGGGGATGTAAGACTAGGGAACATTTAGAAAGAAGGTATGTACTAGAACCTTGATAACATGAAAGAAGTAGACGAGAGGAAGAGAGGCACGAGAACATCTAGACCTAGTGGAAAGGTGAAAATTAGAAAATACTAGCCCCTGAGCTTCCCCCAGCACCACACGCGCGCGCACACACACACACACACACGCACGCACGTACACACACACACGCGCGCGCGCGCGCACTGCAGAATGTGAAAAAATGGGCCTTAGTTTGAATAATAGAAAGACAGAAGTTATGGTGAAGTCAAAGAAACATATTGTGCCTAAATGTGTAATTACAGTGCCTACCGTTATATTGAGGCAAGTGCAGAAATTCAGATATCTAGGCAAATGGATAATATGAGATGGAAGATGCATCACTGAGATAAAGAACAGAATGGGACAAGCAAACATTGAACACATCAACTGAAGAACGTTTTGTGTAATAAGTCACTGTCATTGAAAGTCAAGAAAAAAGTTCTTGCATGTTACATAGAAGCAGTTTTAACATACGGCTGCGAGTCCTGGACAATTAGTACACAGTTGAAAACATCCTTGGAGATGTGGTATTATAGAAGAATGCTGAACATTAGTTGTACAGCCAAAAAGAGCAATCATGATGTTTTAAGTGAAGCTTAGTCGCAAAGACAACTTATCACAAACATCAGAAAGACACAGTCCTCGTTTTTTTTTTTTCTTTTTTTCTTTTTTGGCCTCGTTATTAGAAGACAAAAACTGGAACATGTTTTGATAACCGGAAAGTTTGCGGAAAGAGAGACAGGGGAAGACAGTGTGAAAGATTATTGACAGTTTTGTGTCATGGGATGGAAGAGAGTAAACACACAAATTGATCCATGACGTCGGAGATCGTAATTTGTCGAGAGGCATGATTGCCCACGCCAGCCGGCAAGGCACTGGATGATATATTATATCAATTCTCGTACAACGAAATACTAGATTCTTAAATATATCAATAATTCACACCCAACTATTAACAGTTTCATTTCAGTTTGCACACCCCTTTTATCCTACCCCGTCAAATGCCAAACTGAGAATACATTCCTACACCATGTGTGGTAGAAATTACCATTCCCAATTCCTTATCAATTTATTCAACGCGGATCTTCCTGGATTTTTTATTTCGACGAATTGACAAGTTGATTTTATCCCAAGCTCCTTACCTCATAGACCAATAAATGTTTGTTGCCTTAGCCGCAGGTGTCTATATAAGGATTATAAACTTTCTAACAGATAGACAAACTAAGACGGTTCCTGAATACATTAGGCAGGTTGAGAGTTGTTCAGTGTCTGGCAAATAGGACATTTTTCAACGTGAACCACGCGTGAAACGGTAACTTACTAACTTGTTCGTCATTCTAACTAGATGCAGCTTCTGCTGCTGCTACTGCTACTTCTACTACTACTTCTACTACTACTACTACTACTACTACTACTACTACTACTACTACTACTACTACTACTACTACTACTACTACTACTACCGTAGTTGAGTACTACTACTACTACTACTACTACTACTACTACTACTACTACTACTACTACTACTACTACTACTGTTACTACTACTACTACTGTTACTACTACTACTGCTATTCCTGCCACTACTACTCCTCCTATTTCTTCTCCTACTACAGCTGCTACTACTTCAACTACAACTTCTAATACTACTTCTCCTACTACTGCTGCTCTTACTACTACTACTAAACTATTTCTCCTAAGTACTGCTGCTGCTCCTGCTGCTACTAGTTCCACTACTACTTCTCCTCCTGCTACTACTACTTCTCCTCCTCCTATTCCTCTGTTAAGTGTCTTCCTTTTCGTTTCCATTTTTTTTTCACTAGATCCCACTTTCCTTCAATATCTCCCTTTTGTAATCCTTTCTTTGATATCTCTGTGTCACATTTTGATTTTCATTCTGTTCTTCTTTCGCATATATAAATCTGTAATCCTATACACTTTAGCACTCAGAAAATTTCGTTTAGCATACTCCCTTTGCAAACATTCATTCAGCCATACTATTCACGATGATTTAGCCGTTCTTTCAATTCTGCAAAGCAATTTCACCGAATCCACAATTTGCCTACTGACATAGTGACATACCGGTAAATAAAAGACTACTTTTATTTGTGTCATACACACGCTTTTACAATTGGCATATAATACACAGCGCTTGGAACATTCCATTTTTTATCTATGAAATCAGCAAACAATGAACGTTCTGAATACATGACACGTTGAAGTCATTAATGTCATTTCATCAACACTGAGTTATGTTGTCGGTTGCTAAGGACGCTTTAGCTGTTGGAGACCTGTGATCAAACTGTTGGCAGCGTGTATTGATTCTGATTTTCATTGGCTTCGTACTTCGACCTACAGCTTGAATTTCGGTCAAGGCAGAAAATAATTATTTTAACCTGGGCATTTGCATTCCTGTGGCGAGTGACTGCGGTTGGAAATTAAAGCATTTATTTAAGGATTCCTAGCGATTGTTAACTCTTTATTAACGAGAAGCCATATTTACAGCAAAACGGTTGTAAAAAAAATGAACATATAATATAATCTTTCGTTCACTGGAACTGTGTCTATGTCTGCAGTGTTGACCCTTGTATCAACTTCGCTGTCTTTTTTAGTTTTAGTTCATTCAGTGGCCCATGGAGTTTATCCTTCAATATTCATTCTTTCTCTAGGCCAGAAGATCCTCCTAGATATGTCCTATCTTGGGCAGTCTTGGAGTATGTGACACGAAGTCTGCGTTGCAAATTAACAAGTGAACATGGCTTACTGGCCAGTCATGAATGATGTATACATGTGGTTGCATAATCGATTGCGTCCTGTACTGAGGCGCAGAATAATGATCTGTTATGGTCTATACCAGTAGTTCCCAAGTTTTTCAAGCAGAGGGCCATATCTACTATTTTCGGTAGCTAAGCGGGCTAAGCTTTCGGTGTTATAAAATTATAAAAGTCGTGCAATATCATTTTTACCTTTCTTAACTATCGTCAACAAAATTCTAAAACTTTAAAGGCAGTAAATGTCAGTACTACACTGCGGTCATTTGTTGGTTTAAAATCAAAAGTTCATTTAACAATACATTTTAAATCGGTTTCGAAAATCGCTATTAATGTAATTAATTTACAATTGTAACTGTTCTTCATAACCAGTTACTTAAGTTCAGATGCCAGTTTATCAATGTCTGCGCACAAATCTGTCGTGCCCAAAGTCATAAGCGCAGCTAAGTTACTGTCGGTGAGTCTGGAACGTTGTTTGTTTTTTATAACGGTCATAGCGGAAAATGACTGCTCGCATCTGTATGTCGAACCAAAACGACAAATGTATTTCTGGGCGAATGAACGCAAGTGTTCAAATTGGTCGACAGGCAATAGTAGCCAGAATGAAATCCTATGATCAGCTGAGGGTGAAGCAGGCAGCTCCAGAAATTTACATCTCAGTGCAGAATTGATTGGTCGACAAGGCTGGGATAACGTTTCGTTGCGAACTGAACAGGCGCATTCTATAATATCTTAGCATAACAACCACGAGCAGAGTGAACTATCGCACGCTGACGGGGCGCTCCGAGTGCATTTTTGAAATTATTAAAATATATTATATTATATAACGAGGCCTCGCGTGTCACTTTCTGACAACTGGCCGGCCACAAGTGGCCTGCGGGGCGTGATTTGGGAACCTCTGGTCTATACATAAATTGGTAATCGTCTTGAGCTAGTGTTCATCTGCCTCTCCTAAGTTGTCAGGGCCGTTGACATGGAAAGATGCAGGTTTTAGGCATCTTAGCGATGTCCATAAGTTGTTCCCGTAAGATGACCAGCTAACTGCCTGCCCGTGTCCGCAATGTAGGCCATGTGACATCTAGTTTAGTTTAGTTTAGTCGTTGGATCAACATCACGGCACACGGTTTAACCCATAAGTGCTCCGTTTTCCTCCTAACTCAAACCTGAGTCTGGAGAAACTCAGCTCAATGCACGAACTCCGTTGCATCGGCGAGGATCCTGAAATACTTTGGGTAGATTTTTAACTCGAAATTTTGCCCGGGCAGCGCCGTTAGGCTACTCTTTTTCGATTTCCAACTGCCAAGGGATTTTTTACGTGCGCAACAATACACACGAGCGTCCGATCTCACTACCCAGAGACAACAATACACACGGGCGTCCGATCTCACTACCCAGAGACAACAATACACACGGGCGTCCGATCTCACTACCCAGAGACAACAATACACACGGGCGTCCGATCTCACTACCCAGAGACAACAATACACACGGGCGTCCGATCTCACTACCCAGAGACAACAATACACACGGGCGTCCGATCTCACTACCCAGAGACAACAATACACACGGGCGTCCGATCTCACTACCCAGAGACAACAATACACACGGGCGTCCGATCTCACTACCCAGAGACAACAATACACACGGGCGTCCGATCTCACTACCCAGAGACAACAATACACACGGGCGTCCGATCTCACTACCCAGAGACAACAATACACACGGGCGTCCGATCTCAGTACCCAGAGACAACAATACACACGGGCGTCCGATCTCACTACCCAGAGACAACAATACACACGGGCGTCCGATCTCACTACCCAGAGACAACAATACACACGGGCGTCCGATCTCAGTACCCAGAGACAACAATACACACGGGCGTCCGATCTCACTACCCAGAGACAACAATACACACGGGCGTCCGATCTCACTACCCAGAGACAACAATACACACGGGCGTCCGATCTCACTACCCGGAGACAACAATACACACGGGCGTCCGATCTCACTACCCAGAGACAACAATACACACGGGCGTCCGATCTCACTACCCAGAGACAACAACACACACGGGCGTCCGATCTCACTACCCAGAGACAACAATACACACGGGCGTCCGATCTCACTACCCAGAGACAACAATACACACGGGCGTCCGATCTCACTACCCAGAGACAACAATACACACGGGCGTCCGATCTCACTACCCAGAGACAACAATACACACGGGAGTCCGATCTCACTACCCAGAGACAACAATACACACGGGAGTCCGATCTCACTACCCAGAGACAACAATACACACGGGAGTCCGATCTCACTACCCAGAGACAACAATACACACGGGCGTCCGATCTCACTACCCAGAGACAACAATACACACGGGCGTCCGATCTCACTACCCAGAGACAACAATACACACGGGAGTCCGATCTCACTACCCAGAGACAACAATACACACGGGCGTCCGATCTCACTACCCAGAGACAACAATACACACGGGCGTCCGATCTCACTACCCAGAGACAACAATACACACGGGCGTCCGATCTCACTACCCAGAGACAACAATACACACGGGCGTCAGATCTCAGTACCCAGAGACAACAATACACACGGGCGTCCGATCTCACTACCCAGAGACAACAATACACACGGGCGTCAGATCTCAGTACCCAGAGACAACAATACACACGGGCGTCCGATCTCACTACCCAGAGACAACAATACACACGGGCGTCAGATCTCAGTACCCAGAGACAACAATACACACGGGCGTCCGATCTCACTACCCAGAGACAACAATACACACGGGCGTCCGATCTCACTACCCAGAGACAACAATACACACGGACGTCCGATCTCACTACCCAGAGACCAGGGGAAATTTTATTACTGGAAGTCCAGGTGGATTTTTTAAATAAATCCCGGTCCTCACCGGGGCCTGAACCCGAGACCACTCAGCCCCCCATGTGACATCTCCTACAGTTGATGGCGTAGATCAAACTGGAGTGCTGGTGGAATAGCGGTTAGTGCGGAGGCCTGAATATTGAGTGGTCCGGGTTTATTCCCCAGCAGAGGCAGGATATTTGTTTCTACCATACGGGCCTGAGGTACCAGGCATGGTCAGAATTATCTGGGAATTTTCTGGGATATGTCTGGGAATTGTCTGGGAATTGTCTGCGAGTTGTCTGTATTGTTTGGGAGGGAAAGGTGGCGAGGAAGGGAACTGCCACCCAACCTCATATGTCGTGGTCTTGAATATATGGATGTCTAACACTTGGAACCAAAACCATTAGGCAGTATGTTGTGATTACCCACACCATGTATCTGCCTGTCTGTCTATCTGTCTCTGTATTTGAATATCTGTCTAAACAGAGCGGGGTGTGAAATATTTGCACTAACACACACGAGCTCACGTCAACATTATATGAAGTCTCCTACACCCTTTGTAACCGCATGTACCTACTCCCTTTGTAACCACCTGAATCTACTCCCTTTGTAACCGCCTGTACCTACTCCCTTTGTAACCACCTGAATCTACTCCCTTTGTAACCGCATGTACCTACTCAGTTTGTAACCGCATGTACCTACTCAGTTTGTAACCGCATGTACCTACTCAGTTTGTAACCGCATGTACCTACTTAGTTTGTAACCGCATGTACCTACTCAGTTTGTAACCGCATGTACCTACTCAGTTTGTAACCGTCTGTACCTACTCAGTTTGTAACCGTCTGTACCTACTCAGTTTGTAACCGCATGTACCTACTCAGTTTGTAACCGCATGTACCTACTCAGTTTGTAACCGCATGTACCTACTCAGTTTGTAACCGCCTGTACCTACTCAGTTTGTAACCGCATGTACCTACTCAGTTTGTAACCGCATGTACCTACTCAGTTTGTAACCGCATGTACCTACTCAGTTTGTAACCGTCTGTACCTACTCAGTTTGTAACCGCCTGTACCTACTCCCTTTGTAACCGCCTGTATCTACTCCCTTTGTAACCGCCTGTACCTACTCCCTTTGTAACCGCCTGTATCTACTCCCTTTGTAACCACCTGTACCTACTCAGTTTGTAACCGCCTTACCTACTCCATTTGTAACCGCCTGTATCTACTCCCTTTGTAACCGCCTGTACCTACTCCCTTTGTAACCGCCTGTACCTACTCCCTTTGTAACCGCCTGTACCTACTCCCTTTTTAACCGCCGGTACCTACTCACTTTGTAACCGTCTGTACCTACTCCCTTTGTAACCGCCTGTACCTACTCTCTTTGTAACCGCCGGTACCTACTCCTTTTGTAACCACCTGTGCCTACTCCCTTTGTAACCACCTGTACCTACTCCCTTTGTAACCTCCTGTACCTACTCCCTTTGTAACCACCTGTACCTACTCCCTTTGTAACCACCTGTACCTACTCCCTTTGTAACCACCTGTACCTACTCCCTTTGTAACCACCTGTGCCTACTCCCTTTGTAACCACCTGTGCCTACTCCCTTTGTAACCACCTGTGCCTACTCCCTTTGTAACCACCTATGCCTACTCCCTTTGTAACCACCTGTGCCTACTCCCTTTGTAACCACCTGTGCCTACTCCCTTTGTAACCGCCTGAGCCTACTCCCTTTGTAACCACCTGTGCCTACTCCCTTTGTAACCGCCTGTACCTACTCCCTTTGTAACCGCCTGTACCTACTCCCTTTGTAACCGCCTGTACCTACACCCTTTGTAACCGCCTGTACCTACTCCCTTTGTAACCGCCTGTACCTACTCCCTTTGTAACCGCCTGTAATCTGCAGAAATTTCCAAGGAAATTAGCGACTTCATGAGATACCCAGGATCACGTGACCCAGGCGAACATAACCCCCGTGGGGTTGACTCGACCTTGAAAACAAGTGCCATAGTTCTAGGACGTTAACTGCTTCAGCGCCGAGGGTTGCTATATCGCCCCATATGACGTCCCATTTAGACAGAATGTAAACAATATAAAATGATACAAAGTAGTGCAGCTTTACATAACAGAATTACGACACACACAGGACGTTGCGGCGATTAGCCTTCATCAGCAAACAAACACATTCACAAACACAACATATAGTCAAGGAGATCTCCTGTGACTACATCAAAACGTGACGACAGGACGAGAAGAACAAAAGGATTTTAAAAAAAAAATGAAAGCAGTGAAGAGAAAATGAGAATTGGAAAAAATGTTCATACTTACCTCACAATTCCGATCTATGTGTCACACACAGATCGGAATTGTGAGGTAAGTATGAGCATTTTTTCCAATTCTCATGTCTCTTGATCTAATACTGAACTTGTGGCCCTACATATATAATGACAATGTGGTCACTGAGAATATTGCCTGAAACCATATTCCCAGGGGGCTGAGGCAGCGCAGTCGCCTGCAGGCCCGAGTGTCGTGGGTTAGAATCCACATTGATGCGGATGTTATTTTTTATTACCATAAAGGCTATAAAAATATATTACACCGTCTCTTGCATGACATATTTCGCTGCACCTGGTCAGACCGGTGTAGAGGTTGAACCCGCAACCTTGACACCAGCACACCCAGGTAGCAGTTTCAACCTCTACACCGGTCAGTTGGACTAACATGTTGACTTCCCGCCCTTGGTTTGGGGGAGTAAATTACAAGTAGCTGAGAAGTCAGAGTGGGTTCGTCTGATGGCGCGGGCCACTGGTAATAAGGAAACTTAAACCACACGCAAAAATAAGTCCAGAGTTCAATGAGTTCAAAGCGAGCGAACGCAAACACACACACACACACACACACTCACACACACACACACCACTCACACACACACACACTCACACACACACACACACACACACACACAACTACTATCTGTGAGACTCAGTTATTCAGTATATCATGCCATTCGTGCCATGCTCTGTGGCCAAGCAGCTGAGAATGCGATTTGTAATCCGGCATACCTCGTTCGCAACACGACTGCCGACGATTTGGAAGCAAACGCCTTGCGTTGGTTTCCATATAATGGTATGTGTGCCAGTTATTCAGAAAGCAATGACAAACTACTGAACATAAACTTGTCAAGAAATCACAAACAACCAAAAGCACTGGGATTGACTGCCATGTCAAGTAAAGGAACGAATGAACGAACGAACGAAAATCTTTATTTTCAAAGGGTTAAGAATTAGGCCCGCAGGCCCGCCTGACATTCTGCCCTTCTTCTCTATTTCCTCTCATACATTCTTTTATTCAACATCTCTTATGAAGCAAAACTAACTTATTATCTGTGTATGAAACTATCTGTGTCAAGTATAACTGTACAACTTTACACACCTAACCTTACAGAAGAATGCTCACAACCGTCTGGATAGCAAATATGTCATAAGAGAGGCAAAATACAAAGACAACTTAATACAGACATCAGAACGACACATCCCTCAACTGCATTGCCACATAATGAGAAGAAAAACACTGGAACATGTTGTGGCAACTGGAAAGGTTTGTGCACAGAAAGAAAGGTGGGGGAAAACTGCGTGAGTAGATCTCCGACAGCCATTTGACATTGCACAGAAAGATGTAAGTCAACTGAGTGAGTAAATCCCTGACAGCCATTTGTTATAGCATAGAAAGGTGCTAGAGCAGTAACTGTTGGAGATCGCAAGATGTGAAGAAACATGATCGTCCAGGCATGTCGAAGGCACTTCATTCATTATGATGACATACTAATGTTAGCGTATTATGTTTTTATTAACAGGTGCAACCATACTAGAAGTGAAGCAACAACGACTACTTGTGGAGTTTGACGTTTTATGACATCGTCCGCAATTTTTCTGGCCAACAGAACCCAATGAAGACCAAACCGCAAGCAATGAGAAGCGAACTAGCAAAAAGCACGAGCGAGGATAGTGAACGCAGTGAGCCGGAACTGAATGAGGAATCCGACCACATGAGTGATACAAGCAGCGATTGTAGTGAAAACTGTCAACTGTCAACCTCACCTACCAAACAACAACCACTGGGAAGATCCCGCGATGAAGAAATAGTGCCTCGAGTTTTCCTGGGCCCACTAGAGGCATGCCATAGACACCGGAAGCTCATAATTCACTTTGACATTCGGAACACAATTCTGGTTGCTGACTCGGTCACCAACGTGTCGGTGGAGGAGGTAAGGTCAATGCAAACTCTGTTGTCCGCTGCTGGTTAGGGGGTCGCCGTGGCTGTGAGGTTGCAGGGTTCGCCTCGAGGTCAGAAGGTACAGGGTTCGATCGCCGCATAGTGCTGTTGGAGTTTAACAGGTTCGATGCAAAACAAAAAGTAGGTTTGCACAAAATAAAAATGGATGGCGGAAAATGGGAAGTAGGGATGTGTGACCAGGCCGTGCGGTAGATTTGTTCAGTATGGTGCAAGTCCTTGAAATGCCGCCCCTTAATGATGCAATTCTTCTAAATGCCGCCCCTCCTTCGCTGCTTATGCCGCCCTCTTACGGTGCCGTCTGATGCCGCCGCCTGTCTGTATCATAATACGACACGGCCCTGTGTGTCACAGTTATGACTTATATGTTGTTAATATGGCAGCAGACAGGTTGTATTATATATCAAATTAACGGAAGATGCATAAGGAAACCTCATTCATTGGCACCTTGCCATTTTGACAGACGATAGTTTGTTACATTGTGCTTCAAAAAGGCTTAGTAACTACAACCCATGGCGGTGGCGAATGTGACTGATAAGGCCATTCGCTCTATAAATGTTCGTCCACAGTGGATGCGCGTGAACACATGGTCATTTCCACTATCATGCACCATCTTACGTCTCACGCGCTCGGTGTGTGACTTATCTGCAATAATTTTCTCCTTTGTCTTTATTCCATTTCTGATATTTGCCCTCCATGCAACACGTTCAGCGGCGACTTGCTCCCAATGTGCATTATCAATGCCTGTATCAGTCATGTCCCGCTTACACACATCTTTGTATCGTAGTAGAGGCCGACCCTGAGATCTCTTACCCATCTGTAATTCACCCCCCAAAAAAGATGTCCTTTGGTATTCTACCATCATCCATCCTCCTAACGTGTCCTATCCATCTAAGTCTACGAACACTGAGCATGGAACAAACCTTATCTTTCCAATACTTCATACGGAAAGCTACTGCATTTACGTCAATGGCAGATACGGGAAGTTGCTTGAGACGATTAGTCTTCCTGTGGCATTTAATGGTCAATCATATCACATGTCTCATTTATCTCCTGGGTAGTGAGATTGGATGCCCAGCCTCCTCGGATCAACTCAAATAAACTAGGTCACGTGTGCAAGTTGCGATGTTAAACATCTCACGGCAATTGAAATCGTAAAGTACAGGCAGTAAATCCATTGCCCTGGACAAATTGTTAGGACAAGAAAACCCACCCACGGGTAGACAGACCCCGCTGCCTGGGTCTAGAGTCCACGCAGAGGGAGCAAACCTAACAACAAAACACGCCGAAGTGGGACACGCTAAACCTGTGAGGTGCGTAACCTCATGTGACACATGTCTCCCGACAGAGGCAGGAAGAAGATGAGGCAGGTTAAGTCATCGGTAGAAGTTAGGACCCGTAATAATATACCGCAGCTCATGCAAGTTAAAGTTAAGTCATCGGTAGAAGTTATGACCCGTAATAATATACCTGAGCTCATGCAGGTTAAAGTTAAGTCATCGGTAGAAGTTAGGACCAGCAATGATACACCGCAGCTTGTGCAGGTTAAAGTTAAGTCGTTGATAGAAGTTAGGACCCGCAATAATATACCGTAGCTCATGCAGGTTAAAGTTAAGTCATCGGTAGAAGTTAGGGCAGGCAATAATATACCGGAAAGTCATCGGTAGAAGTTAGGGCAGGCAATAATATACCGGAAAGTCATCGGTAGAAGTTAGGGCAGGCAATAATATACCGGAAAGTCATCGGTAGAAGTTAGGGCAGGCAATAATATACCGGAAAGTCATCGGTAGAAGTTAGGACCAGCAATAATATACCGGAAAGTCATCGGTAGAAGTTAGGGCAGGCAATAATTTACCGGAAAGTCATCGGTAGAAGTTAGGACCAGCAATAATATACCGGAAAGTCATCGGTAGAAGTTAGGACCAGCAATAGTATACCGGAAAGTCATCGGTAGAAGTTAGGACCAGCAATAGTATACCGGAAAGTCATCGGTAGAAGTTAGGACCAGCAATAGTATACCGGAAAGTCATCGGTAGAAGTTAGGACCAGCAATAGTATACCGGAAAGTCATCGGTAGAAGTTGGAACCAGCAATAATATACCGGAAAGTCATCGGTAGAAGTTAGGACCAGCAATAATATACCGGAAAGTCATCGGTAGAAGTTGGAACCAGCAATAATATACCGGAAAGTCATCGGTAGAAGTTAGGACCAGCAATAATATACCGGAAAGTCATCGGTAGAAGTTAGGGCAGGCAATAATATACCGGAAAGTCATCGGTAGAAGTTAGGACCAGCAATAATATACCGGAAAGTCATCGGTAGAAGTTAGGACCAGCAATAGTATACCGGAAAGTCATCGGTAGAAGTTGGAACCAGCAATAATATACCGGAAAGTAATCAGTATAGATTCCAATTCAAATTCAAATTCCAATTTCTGGTACGAGTACCCAACTTTCAGCCTTTGAGTTTTTAACTTGGCTATGTAGGAGTGTTTATGGTGTAGCTTGTAGTTTGTCTTTCGTACTTTGGGCTGCTTGTTGTCAGTTTCCTGGCTTCTGAAGGGTTGATGCATTCGTTACTTTCTTGATGAGGTTTTTCACGTCTGGACAGAGTCGCGCACTTGTTGAGGCCTGAAGTTGTTTTGTGCCCACCCCGTCACATGGTGCTGTTTACTTCAGGGAGCTTTACCAGTTGTCGTTTCTTCTGGTGTTCCTCCTATTTCCTCATCTTGGTTTGCCTTCGAATCTTCTCGGCGTTCGCCAGTTCGAGCTTGGTGTGGAGCGGAACCGGTTCTCGGGCCATTGTTCTTGGTTTGGGCTGCCGTTTT
Source organism: Cepaea hortensis (assembly GCA_963921405.1). NCBI lineage: Eukaryota > Metazoa > Mollusca > Gastropoda > Stylommatophora > Helicidae > Cepaea > Cepaea hortensis. Next base: position 103,224,619 of record OY992887.1, on the reverse strand, counting down.
CATCCAGTTCTCCTTCTTCATCTGTTGCTTCTTCTTGTGTCTGGGTCTTTGCATTTTCCGGTTCGGCTGTTCTTGGTCTATCTTCGCGTCGTGCGTGTCTTCTCAGATGGTCTGCTACTATGGATCAATCGTCCATTGCGCTCATATTCCCTCATCCCTGGCAACATTTCTTCGCCGCTGTCGCTGTAGTATTCTCTCTCCTCGTCTCTTAATCCTTCTTCTGTCTGAGACTTTGCATCTTCTGCTTCTGGTGTTTCGGTCTTGGACTTGAGTAGTTATATCTGTGCTCTTTCTTCTTGTATTTGTTTGAGAGTTTATTCTGTCATTTCTCTTTCTTCTTGGATTTTTGATAGAGTTTCGTCTGTATCAGACTTTATAGCAACCATTCGAGCGACATCCTGCTCAATCCTGCATTAGCTGCGGTATATTATTGCGGATCCTAACTTCTACCGATGACTTAACTTTAACCTGCATGAGCTCCAGTATATTATTGCGGATCCTAACTTCTACCGATGACTTAACTTTAACCTGCATGAGCTCCGGTATATTATTGCGGATCCTAACTTCTACCGATGACTTAACTTTAACCTGCATGAGCTCCAGTATATTATTGCGGATCCTAACTTCTACCAATGACTTAACTTCAACCTGCATGAGCTCCAGTATATTATTACGGATCCTAACTTCTGCCAATGACTTAACTTTAACCTGCATGAGCTCCAGTATATTATTGCGGATCCTAACTTCTACCGATGACTTAACTTTAACCTGCATGAGCTCCGGTATATTATTAAGGGGGCCTAACTCGGTATAGAAGTTAGGACCAGCAATAATATACCGGAGCTCATATAGTGACGTCTTAGGCAGTGCAAGCTGGATGAGGTGATAATGACCGTATCACCCATGGAAAGCTGATGTGTCTGTAAATAGATGGGTCTAGCACCATATACCCACATTGAAACGTGTAAAGGGGTCTTCTCTAGCCTTTATCCTCTACACAGGCTTATAGGTCTTTTACTTTTACCATATGCCCACTGCCCACCGTCAGTAGACGGTACTACCTGCTTTCTGTTAGCACCGAATGTTACGCGGAGCTCACCAAACCCGACACCCCACATTGCGCCAACGGCTTCGGCGGAGGAGCGCAACTGAAAGGGTACAAACCTGTTGCGAGGAAATACAACATGAAGACTAAATGTTATGACAGGGCAGACCAGGTCTTGGTCGGCAACTGGTCTAGGATGGAAGCTCAGACAGACGGAAAGTTAGAGTATTGCTTTTCTGATCCTATGGCGTGAAAAGGGGTCATTGTTTCATACGCTCCATACTGCTTGTTTTATATTGTAATGCGAACTTCATGGATATCACGATCAGTAAAATGTTACACTCAAAATAATTTCTGAGGAGCGCCTGGTTAAGTGGCAAAAAAGCCAAGCTCCTATTCAGGAGACCCTGGTTCGAATCTTCGGTGCGGTGATTGGATTTCTTTGTATTTTCTGTCGGGCAAAGATAAAACCCTATCCTGCACAGTTCGCGGCGACTGCAATAGCCCGGCGGCCTTAATTCCTCAGACGCAATACCTCCCTGTCCTACACCGCAAGGTACAATAAGCAGTGAAGACAGTTTTAATCATGGCTGAAATGTAATAACGCATGAAATTTATGGGGCACATTAACAGATCGGGTAGAGTATAAAAAGTATTCTTGTGTGGGAAAATGTTTGGCAAGAAACAGTGACATATCAGTTTCAATAGAACACTAGGCGGGAAAGCGGACAGGAGGGTCGTGGTCGTCGGTGTTGTTTACACCAGAACTAATAGCTCACAGACGGAGGAGGATAAAGAAGGGGAGAAGAAGGAGAGGCATTGACAGAAGAAGTTAGAGGAGGAGGTGGTAAGGAGTAGAAGAAGAATGAGGAGGAAGAGGAGTACCTGGCAGCAGAGGAGAATGGTGGTGAGGAGTAGAAAAAGAAGAATGATTGAATGAATGAATGCAAGACTGGCAAGCAGAAGAACAGCAAAAGAAAAGACAGGAGATTAAGTTGCAGAAAAAGAATGAAAGAAAGAAAGAAAGAAAGAAAGAAAGAAAGAAAGAAAGAAAGAAAGAAAGAAAGAAAGTAGCAACAAATCATAGAGGAAGTGAAGAAGAAGAGACAGAAGAAGGAGAAGACAACATAAACTAAACTGGTGATATTCAGTTGCCTACATCAGTTGCAGAAAAAGAATGAAAGAAAGAAGAAAGAAAGAAAGAAAGTAGCAACAAATCATAGAGGAAGTGAAGAAGAAGAGACAGAAGAAGGAGAAGACAACATAAACTAAACTGGTGATATTCAGTTGCCTAGCATCAGTACCCACATGACATAATCCTTTACCTCACACTCACAACACCTATTTCTCATCTTTTCACAGGCTCTCAACAGTTTCCTCACAGGAGTCGTCTGGGGCAGCGTTTCCAACGGTGAATGGAAATGGTCTTCCAGCGTGCCTTCCCTGAAATCCCCAGCCCACGGGCTCTGCACGTACTACAAGTACCTAGAAAAGAAGCTGGTAAAGAGTCCAACAGACAGGGTGAACCTGCGGCTTCAGACGGGTGATTTCGCTCACACAGATTTAGGAAGTTGCTTTAGGGAGCATTTTGACGCCCATTTAAACCGCCTCTGGTGGGATTATGCTACGGAAGCCCATCACGACAAAGTCCTCACGATGTCAGGACGAGACGGCAAGCCTTATCATTACATTCTGCCGTCAGTATACAGACTTCTGCAGCGACTTACCGAGCAGCAACGGGAGTTCGCAATCATCATAAGGACGTATGGTCGTGATGCTCCAAATGTTTTGTCTAGTTTAAAGTATGGTCTTCATGGGCATCACCCAGCATTCAAAGCGCCCTTCAACATAAATGTTTGCAAACATCCAGGGAAGATCAACCGGGAGCACGATAAGTTTGAATTATTGACATACACACAGAAAGAAGAAAGCCAAATTCAAGTTAACTTGACGCAGGAAGCAGATATATACCGCCACCTTTGTTCTTCACAGGGCATCACGGGATTTGTTGACGACTTCCTGCATTGGCAAAGCAACAACTACGACCATGCAGCAGGAAAGCCCATGTGGATCGATCCGTACGACCATCAGCATCATCATATATTCTTCGACGATAACTTTCGAGCTGACGACGAGGACAGTATTATCGATGTTCGAATGTTTAACAATGATAGTCCTAGAGTATCCAGAAGTTTGGAGCACTCAGAGATTGGCAGATTGGAGGATGTATTTCTGGTGCAGGCAGATTTACTCGAGAGCATCAACGATGAAGAGTACTTCGTTCGTAAAACAGAACTTTGTGAGCACAACTTCTCTAAGTTGATTCAATCTGGCGAAATGCTATAGCTTGTTTAAATCACTCGACAAAATTCGCTGTAACCATTACAATTGAAGATTAAGATATAGAACGTTGTCTCATAACGCCATAGTTATATTATATTCATGACACTTTCACCCTCTCCTTCTGTCAACATGTGTCCTCCATTGGGGCTTACACTCTCAGCCGACTTACTCAGAGTGGGAGTGGGGGGGGGGGGATGGTTATCCCTAACTACCCCATGCAGCTTCGTCCATGTTCTCCCCACATTATTCATTTCTGTTTTGCTGCTCTCCTCCTTATGTTTTTGGGCCTTCCTCTATTTCTTTTCCTTGAGAGTTCCAAAGACCTTTCTAGTTATATTATTCTGTTTAATCTGTGCTCAGCAGTTGTCTGCCTGTTCCACCTTGTGTTGCACAATCCCACAATGCTAATTTCATAGTATTTCATCTGTGATGCCGTCTGAGTTGAGCAAATTCATGATGTACATAACACAAGGACTATAGGATAATAGGCTTCAACTGTTAGAATGCCGTGTGCTATATGAAGTGCCTCAAATTTGCCAATATCCACTTAAAGATTAAGTCAATGAGGAGCGGCTGGCCGAGAGGAACGCCGGACTCTCATTCGGGAGACCCGGGTTCGATCCCTCGGTAAGGTGTGGGATTTTTTTTCAGCCAGGGGCAAAAAGAAAATCCTAGCCAGCACAGTTCGCGGCGACTGCACTAGCCAGGCGGCCTTAATTCCTCAGGCTCAAAGACCTCTCTGTCATACACCGCAAGGTACTATATTGACAGTAAATGACAGTTGTGACAGATTAAGTCAAACGTAAGACTGACATTACCTTCTTTATTTCTTCAACACCCTTCGGGTAATCCCTATGCTGACATTTAGCTTTTCTAAGTCTATATGGAGCTATGAGCTACACATTGCCAACACCATCATAACCTGAAATCTACGGCTAAACACGAGCCTTTTATCCGTGTACACAACAGCTCAGGGCAGATCTATCATCTTCTTCACTGGGTAACACGGATAAAATTAGATAATAATACAGATATCCGGGCGTCTGCATCAAGTAGCACACATACAACTAGATAGTAATACAGAACTCTCAGTCTTTGCCAGGTAACACATATGCAGTTAGACAGTAGTATATAACTCTCAGTCTTCACCCTGTAGTATACGTACAATCAGACAGTAATACAGAACTCTCAGTGTACACCAAGCAGCACACACACAGTTAGACAGTAATACAGAACTCTTAGTCTTCACCAAGCAGCACACACACACACAGTCAGACAGTAATACAGAACTCTCAGTCTTCACCAAGCAGCACACACACACAGTCAGACAGTAATACAGACCTCTCAGTCTTCACCAAGCAGCACACACACAGAGTCAGACAGTAATACAGAACTCTCAGTCTTCACCAAGCAGCACACACATACAACCAGGCAGCAATACAGACCTCTCAGTCTTCACCAAGCAGCACACACACACAGTCAGACAATAATACAGAACTCTTAGTCTTCACCAAGCAGCACACACACACAGACAGACAGTAATACAGAACTCTCAGTCTTCACCAAGCAGCACACACACACAGTCAGACAGTAATACAGAACTCTCAGTCTTCACCAAGCAGCACACACATACAACCAGGCAGCAATACAGACCTCTCAGTCTTCACCAAGCAGCACACACACACAGTCAGACAGTAATACAGAACTCTTAGTCTTCACCAAGCAGCACACACACATAGTCAGACAGTAATACAGAACTCTCAGTCTTCACCAAGCAGCATACACACACAGTCAGACAGTAATACAGAACTCTTAGTCTTCACCAAGCAGCACACACACACAGTCAGACAGTAATACAGAACTCTTAGTCTTCACCAAGCAGCACACACACAGAGTCAGACAGTAATACAGAACTCTCAGTCTTCACCAAGCAGCACACACACACAGTCAGACAGTAATACAGAACTCTCAGTCTTCACCAAGCAGCACACACACACAGTCAGACAGTAATACAGAACTCTTAGTCTTCACCAAGCAGCACACACACACAGTCAGACAGTAATACAGAACTCTTAGTCTTCACCAAGCAGCACACACACACAGTCAGACAGTAATACAGACCTCTCAGTCTTCACCAAGCAGCACACACACACAGTCAGACAGTAATACAGAACTCTTAGTCTTCACCAAGCAGCACACACACATAGTCAGACAGTAATACAGAACTCTCAGTCTTCACCAAGCAGCATACACACACAGTCAGACAGTAATACAGAACTCTTAGTCTTCACCAAGCAGCACACACACACAGTCAGACAGTAATACAGAACTCTTAGTCTTCACCAAGCAGCACACACACAGAGTCAGACAGTAATACAGAACTCTCAGTCTTCACCAAGCAGCACACACACACAGTCAGACAGTAATACAGAACTCTCAGTCTTCACCAAGCAGCACACACACACAGTCAGACAGTAATACAGAACTCTTAGTCTTCACCAAGCAGCACACACACACAGTCAGACAGTAATACAGAACTCTTAGTCTTCACCAAGCAGCACACACACACAGTCAGACAGTAATACAGAACTCTCAGTCTTCACCAAGCAGCACACACACACAGTCTGACAGTAGTACAGAACTCTCAGTCTTCACCAAGCAGCACACACACACAGTCAGACAGTAATACAGAACTCTTAGTCTTCACCAAGCAGCACACACACACAGTCAGACAGTAATACAGAACTCTCAGTCTTCACCAAGCAGCACACACACACAGTCAGACAGTAATACAGAACTCTTCACCAAGTAGCTCACGTAAAGTTAGATAATAATATAAACCTCTTGTCTTCACCAAGCAGCACACAATGTTACATAGTAATGTGAAAATAATGAAGGAGCAGAGCCATTGGTAAACGTGATGAACTGTTACCTGGAATTTACTGGTGGACGTTCAAGTCAAACAGCTACCACTTGTGAATTATTCTGATGTGCGGTTTAATAATGGTTTCTTCTTATCAGAGCTTATCTGAGATTTGAACTTATTGATAAAGTAGTACTTGTTGCTGATCTAGCCAACAAATAATTAATTAATTTACAGTGAAGTATGTCCAAATTCGAATCATTTATGTCTGCTGCTATCATTTTTCTTTAATCCCATTCAAATCTTATTAATTTTCCAAATTCCTCCTTAACACTTACCACATTCAGTTTGCATTCACTGTTTGGCTTTCTTTGGGGAGTGATATTTGACAATACTGAATGATATTGTAAACTTAAGTTACCAAATGCAGACTTTTTTTTTTTTAAGCATATCCTTTACATGACTTAGCTGTCAACACCAGCATCTTTCAGCTGTATGTTGATCTCTTGGCAAGATTACGCTCAGTAGTTTGCCATTGCTTTCTGAGCGGCCGGCTCAGTATCCCGCAAGTCACGAGCGGGGGTCGAACCGCCTCAGCTCTCGCTCCGCTACGAGACTGCGTGATAAACGGGATTACAGAGAGAAAGTGTTGTAACCCCACAGCCAGAGAGACCGGCTATGCAGACTGGTAAATCAAAAACTAGTATGATGATGCAATCTGCCCGTAGATTCAATTAGTAGAGGCTTGTGGAAACAATGTGAACGCTTTGGAATCACAGTGTGACGTGACAGGAGACAGAAATGTAAAGCAAGGTAACGTCCTGAAATGCTATTTTAGAATAGAACACTTGCGTAGGAAGTGAACAAATACTGATTTCCGGAAATAAAGGAGATACGGCTAATTGGGTCTTCCACGCTTTATAAACCAGAGACGAATCAGACTCTGGCGTTCAGTTGGCATACTCTCAGTGCAAGTCAGTGCATTGGGTGACTTTAATTCTTACATTAAAGAATTGTAGTGAATTTCTGGAATGAGATGGCGGTTTTTGCCTAAACGTTGTGCCTAAGTTTGGCTTACATTAAAGTTCACCAGTGGTTGCCAAAGGATCTCACCTTTATACTGCAGTGAAGAGTGAAGACCTGGTACTAGCCACTGTTCAAGCTATAAGAACTGCCATACCACAGCTGAGTACAAATACCAACTAACACCAAACCACTCATTGCCAACCAAAGCCAATAAGAATTCCACACCAGACTAAGAGCAGAAGATTATACCACCCAGTCTACTAGACTAGATCCTATATCTTGCTGTGGAGTACTACAGCATGGACGGTCACTTTCATTCATTATCCTATTATCAATTGTGTGGATCCCTGACATAACCATCTTTCATATCATCCAAATCATTCATTATAATTCTTTTATTTTCTAAAGAAGGAGTTAGTTTATTCTTTTATCATAGTTACGTGTGTGTGTGTGTGTGTGTGTGTGTGTGTAACTGTGTTACATATTAATGTGATAAAGACACTATCTGGGGATGCAGATCAGGAGAGCTGTGTGGCAGGAAGAATATTAGTCTTCAGTTTATACTTATGTGAAGAGTGAGCATCCCCCTCTCTGACGGCAGTGCCTTTCCTGTGCTCTCTTGGTTTCTACCTGAAAATTTTACTTGTAGTGTAATCCTGCCAGATTTGTCTGATCCAGTTCACTATGGAGTCTCACGAGCCACTTCTGGTTTTCTTTTAGTAGTTGGCAACCACTATTTGGGAATATATCCTTCTCCACTCAAACTACACGCTACAATAATAGTAGAAAGACCGAAGTCATGATGATATCAATTAAACAGATGGCTTCTAGTGTCCCCTCGCTCCACAGGACATCTGAGAAGGACCTCCAGTCGTTTTGATGGGGCCCTTCGGGGCATAGGTCTTGGGGCCCTTAGCAAGGCCAGCACAATAGCGTTTTGCAGTAAGACATTTTATGGCGTATTTGCTTGGCATTCTGATTGCTGCGCTGCGTGTCCTCGTTGGTTGCCTATATCTTCAGCACCTTTCTTTTGCTACGGTAGACTGTGGTCTTACTCGAGTTTAGTTTCTGAGCGTGTATGTACGTACATATATATCTAGAGCATTCTGGTTTTACGGCGCCAGAGACTCGCCTTCTTATGTTAGTTAAAATATTGCCGCCACGCGAAGGCCATGAGTTGGACTGTTGCTGTCAGAAGTGATGAATGCACAAGCCACAGGGGTATTTTGCAAAGTTGGGCGTTCACCCTCAACTATGCTCCCCCAGCTATAACAGCAATTTGGAACCAGAAAGACTGTCCGTCTCTAGATATTTCTCTGCCACATTCATGTTCAGAATGTCTTTACCGTCCTGTGTTCACCTTCGCATTAGTCGGCCACTGCGTCTTCTCCCAGGAACCATGCCTTGCTGATTGTAAACCACATGACGTTTACAACGGTCAAAGTATGTCCGTTTCTGAAATATGATGCTTGTATAAACCAGTTTCCTTCAATTCCAGATGTGTATATCAATATCCTTCTTCTTATTGATGAACATTATTCTAAGAATGTTTCTGCAACATTTCAATTCAAAAGCTTTAACTTTTTTACAAGGGGATTACAAAATGGTCCCTGACTCACATGTTGCCACAGCAAAGATGCGTGTTCTCAAAAAGTTTACTTTCACTTCGTTAGTCGACAGACCATCCTCATCGCACATCGAACCATTCAGTCCATAAGTGCTCGGATCCCCTCCTCAGTAAATCCCGCAGCGTGTAGCGGCTAACGACACCAGTTCTGTGTTGGTTTATTTAATCTTCTTTGGCTTTCCTGCACAGCTTTCTTTTTTCCACTTGCCTGCTGGTACTGTGCTACAGGCTCTTACTGCTGTGTATCCCCTCTCTGCATTCTTATAGCCAGTCCTCTGACTTCTGTAGAACACCCCCCCCCCCCCCTCGTTGTTAATTTTAATTATACAACAGTGTATTCTTGTTCTTCTCAGTTCCCCTGATGAGATTCGTGCACAGTTATGCGCCTCAGAGATCTGTGCTCCTGACTTCAGCCTGCATTCGTGGTCAGGTTTCCTTCCTCTAGACCAGTGGTTCTCAACCCGTGGGGAGGGATTTAGAGGGGGGGGGGGGATAAAATTATTTCAAGATCGCGATACTGTACTTCTCACCCTTCTGAAATTCATATTATAATGTAAGTAAACCCGCAAATCACGTTTAATGTAGACATCTAGACTTGTTCTAGTATGGGTTATTAATTTAGCTTCCATTTTACGTATACTGTGTTTAAAAAAAAAAAGGGAGGGGAGATTTATAGGGAGAAAATACGAAAGGGGGGCGGGGGGAAATGACATTTTGAACAAATGGTGAAGGGATGCATGGGCCAAACAAGGTTAAGAACCACTGCTCTAGACAGATTCCATCCAAGATAATGGGCACTATCTGATCTTGGGTCAGTTTTCCTAACAAATTTGCCAGTGCTGACCTTACAGCCCACACTTTGTGATTTCCAAGTGCCATGTGATGTTGAACACGCACACAGGACTCCCAGTTTTCCCGCCTGTATTCGAGGAGGTCAGGTATACGTTCTCACGACCCAAGAGACCGGTGGTTGGATATTGACACCAGTGAATATTGTACCATCCAGCCTTATACTGGGATTTGTAGCTTTCACCTTCTGAGCCATACACCATAACCTTTAAGAACCCTAGCCAGCGTATTCACAGCTGTGAAACTTTCAATGTCTTCATTACTGATAGTAATGTTTGGCTACTCACTACAGATATGTGTTGGGGCTGGAAGCGCGCCCGCCCGACCGCCCGACGCACATGCACACACACACAAGAACACCAGGATGTTTCAGCAAGAACAGGCAGACACTCTATGAGATGAGAAATGAAAATTTATTGCACTATTTCTGAAGTGAAATCAAATCTGGCGACAAGTAAACATGGCATGACAACAATTCAAACATGGAAGAGCTACAACTAGTGGACGGCTGGCAGCCAGCATGTCTCCTGTCTCTGAGAATGCATGTTGCCAGTGAACGTATTTCAGCCTTGGCTTACACATTGGATGCTTTATCTATACAACTCAATCAAGATATCATTTTGTACAGGCATTAAATTACTGACTTGTGTTTAGTCTTGTAATCACTTCGTACACTAAGTATAGGTGTATTTATAGCCGGGGGCCTGATGAACCAAAGAAATACTTTGTTTGACAAAGAAAGTCTCAATCAGATTTGAAGAACGAGTAGTCATGATGGAGCCGCCCAAGTTCCTATTACCCATAAGGCGTTGGTTTACATTACACAGCATCATGAAGGCAATCAATTGGGGAACCCTTTGAGACCACTAAGACAGTCCATGAATAAACACACATTGTATTGTTTGGAGCTCACAGAAGTTGAAGAAGGAAGTGCGTCCTCTAATCTCTACTTCCTTCTTCTCCTTCTATGAGCGCCAAACAATACTATGTGTGTTTATTCATGAAGGCAATGCAACGCCCCCGGGCAGCATCCATTGGTTTGTCAGGCTTCCAAGATGGCTCCTTGTGATTTTTGGATGTCACCCAAGCTGGACATGATGTCTTCTGCTAAGCAAAACACTTTGTGCTTTAAAAACGTTTACAGTAAATGGGACTTCATGGTTTAGTGAACATATAAATGATGCCCCGTAAGTGTTTCAGGGTAGAACACTCAACTACACATTAAGTTTGACTACACATCTATCCACAGATCTTATGCACTGAAAGGCCACAAGGCTTGACTACTGATAGTAAACACGTGTATATATATATATATGAATATGTGGACACAGAGAGGCCACTGTATGAACCCTGCTGGGGTGAGACCAGGACATATCTGTAGTGTTGCAGTAAACAGACTCAAGTCTGTATAGATGAATTGTACAGGAAGCCTGGACTTGTGTACACAAGGGCAGTAAATGAAGGACATGTGTTTGTGCAGGTTGTCCTTCTACCAACGCACTGGGCCCACATTCATTTCTCTTGTGGGCTGGTTGCAGTAGCATGATCAGCTTGCTCATGGACAACTGTTGACGTCCGCTATAAATGATACATGATATCACAGAAGCATCTTATACATATCACATTCTTCTGTGATACCACACAGGCTTCTTGTACATGTCACATTCTTCTGTGATACCACACACGCATCTTGTACATGTGACATTCTTCTGTGATACCACAGACCCATCTTGTACATGTCACATTCTTCTGTGATACCACACAGCCATCTTGTACATGTCACCTTTTTTCTAAGCTGAGCCATTCTTGTGCAGTGCTTCCTGGACTTGCCTGTAGACCACTGGTCTGGGGTCAGAATCTCCTGTCAGGCAGAACACACTCATGAGCACATGGCTCCAGGTTCAACCGTCTCCATCTATGACTGATAATGAAGAATCAATGTAATTTCACTGGGGACAAGCCCATACACTTCCAGCAAAGTTGAAGGGAGTGGATGTCACTGCACTGAGGACAAGCCCATAGAAGTTCATTCACTTCCAGCAAAGTTGAAGGGAGTGGATGTCACTGCACTGGGGAAAAGCCCATTCACTTCCAGCAAAGTTGAAGGGAGTGGATGTCTCTTGTTTGATAAAATGGGCACCAGGATATTTGAGGAGGTAAAGCAGCCGCTGTACAGACCACATCATTTGCTGTTTGTTGGAGAAGTTATAGACCAAGCGTCATAGTGCGAGCATAACACCACGGCATGGATGTGGGTTTCTCTACTACTTCATTTGTTTACCACTCACATAACATCTACATCAGAACCTGAGCCTTATTTACATATTTCTTGTGACACTAGTGATAATAAAACAACAAAACACACAGCACTGTCATTTCTGGGCACCTGGAGTGTAGGTCTTGTCAAGAACACAATCCACCCAAAACTCAATCATTACCACTAGTCAACGATCAGCACAATCATTATCTCTTATCATACAAACAGTCCACAATCTCATCATCACCTCTTGTCCTCAATCAACACAACCGTTCCAAAAACACAACCATCACCGCTTGTCCTCAATCATCACAACAATCCCAAAATCACAATCATCACCTCTAATAAGCTACACTGACATAAAACCAAAACCAACAACAATATGGTGATATGAAACAAGGGATACAAGAACTCAACAAATAAAACATAATACACAGATCATTCTGCACAGGAACTATTTAGTCTGCCAATATATTACCACTGAGATTTGGCTAGTTGCATAGATATCACTTTGAATAATCATCTGAAAGAATGGACTCGGAAAGATGGTGCATGAATATGTCACTTTGCTCATGTTAAAGAATGGACTCGGAAAGATGGTGCACGAGTATGTCACTTTGTTAATGTTGCTGCGCCCCTCTCAACAAAGCCATGGAGCTGGTTTGTCAAACATACAGCCCGAGGCTGCATGTGGCCCTTCATAAACTCAAGCGTGGCCCGTGATAAGTCCAAGTTTCTAATGTTTCTATGCTCATCTTTTATCACTATGGTCACAATAAGCAATATTCGGTCACATTATGTAACCATGCAAACTGCTTCCATTGGCAAAAAAGAAATTAATAAATATCACCTTGACCTTAACTAAGCCCAGCTCAAATACATTGATTGGAAAAAAATGCTTATAAATCCTTCCTCACCCACACCATTAAACTCTATTTGTCTTTACTTGATATCTGCTTCTATATGGACTATGGTTAAAGTTATTCTTCAATAAATGCTTCCATTGACCAAACTGGATAAATAAATATGCAGAACTCTAAATGATAGTAACAGGCCAGAGCCTGAACAAACGCTCTGCCAGGTATCAGCCTTGTTATAAAGATTAAGCCAACACTGAAAATCAAAATATCAAAAGACACTGTATAAAACTGGTGTATAATTACTGTATACAATTGTCACCATGAACACATGACACTGTGCCAGGTGTTTTGTGTGCACAAGTCAACGACCCTTTCACACGCCCTGGTCACAGTGGGCAGAGACTGCTAGAGCCACATTTGAATGGACCAATCAGCACTCAGCAGCTGAAGTGGGCAGTATCATACTGGCTGACTTTACTTCCGCAGACATGTCTTGTGGTCTGTGTGTTGTGTGGTTTATTGTATGCTTCTGTGTGTTGTGTAGTTTGTTGTATGCTTCTGTGCATTGTGTAGTTTGTTGTATGCTTCTGTGTGTTGTGTGGTTTGTTGTATGCTTCTGTGCATTGTGTAGTTTGTTGTATGCTTCTGTGTGTTGTGTGGTTTGTTGTATGCTTCTGTGAGTTGTGTAATTTGTTGTATGCTTCTGTGAGTTGTGTAATTTGTTGTATGCTTCTGTGCGTTGTGTAGTTTGTTGTATGCTTCTGTGCATTGTATGGTTTGTTGTATGCTTGTGTGTTGTGTGGTTTGTTGTATGCTTCTGTGCATTGTGTAGTTTGTTGTATGCTTCTGTGCATTGTGTAGTTTGTTGTATGCTTCTGTGTGTTGTGTGGTTTGTTGTATGCTTCTGTGCATTGTGTAGTTTGTTGTATGCTTCTGTGTGTTGTGTGGTTTGTTGTATGCTTCTGTGAGTTGTGTAATTTGTTGTATGCTTCTGTGCGTTGTGTAGTTTGTTGTATGCTTCTGTGCATTGTATGGTTTGTTGTATGCTTGTGTGTTGTGTGGTTTGTTGTATGCTTCTGTGCATTGTGTAGTTTGTTGTATGCTTCTGTGCATTGTGTAGTTTGTTGTATGCTTCTGTGCATTGTGTGGTTTGTTGTATGCTTCTGTGTGTTGTGTGGTTTGTTGTATGCTTCTGTGCATTGTGTAGTTTGTTGTATGCTTCTGTGTGTTGTGTGGTTTGTTGTATGCTTCTGTGAGTTGTGTAATTTGTTGTATGCTTCTGTGCGTTGTGTAGTTTGTTGTATGCTTCTGTGCATTGTATGGTTTGTTGTATGCTTGTGTGTTGTGTGGTTTGTTGTATGCTTCTGTGCATTGTGTAGTTTGTTGTATGCTTCTGTGTGTTGTGTAGTTTGTTGTATGCTTCTGTGTGTTGTGTAGTTTGTTGTATGCTTCTGTGTGTTGTGTAGTTTGTTGTATGCTTCTGTGTGTTGTGTAGTTTGTTGTATGCTTCTGTGTGTTGTGTGGTTTGTTGTATGCTTCTGTGTGTTGTGTAGTTTGTTGTATGCTTCTGTGCATTGTGTAGTTTGTTGTATGCTTCTGCATGTGTAGTTTGTTGTATGCTTCTGTGTGGTGTGTAGTTTGTTGTATGCTTCTGTGTGTTGTGTGGTTTGTTGTATGCTTCTGCATGTTGTGTAGTTTGTTGTATGCTTCTGTGTGTTGTGTAGTTTGTTGTATGCTTCTGTGAGTTGTGTAGTTGTTGTATGCTTCTGTGTGTTGTGTGGTTTGTTGTATGCTTCTGTGTGTTGTGTGGTTTGTTGTATGCTTCTGTGTGTTGTGTGGTTTGTTGTATGCTTCTGCGTGTTGTGTAGTTTGTTGTATGCTTCTGTGCATTGTGTAGTTTGTTGTATGCTTTTGTGTGTTGTGTGGTTTGTTGTATGCTTCTGTGTGTTGTGTGGTTTGTTGTATGCTTCTGTGCATTGAGTAGTTTGTTGTATGCTTCTGCATGTTGTGTAGTTTGTTGTATGCTTCTGTGCGGTGTGTAGTTTGTTGTATGCTTCTGTGTGTTGTGTGGTTTGTTGTATACTTCTGTGTGTTGTGTAGTTTGTTGTATGCTTCTGTGTGTTGTGTAGTTTGTTGTATGCCTCTGAACAAACCTGACCTATAAGTTACATGCGTCGCTGAATCACCATTATGTGACATGTCTTATTACTGTGGCCACCAAGCAGTTTTCAGTTTCAATGCCCACCAGAGACTACTGTATGCTGATATATACAAGCCGTTGCTATGGTCCATGTGTTTGTAGTGATGAAGGAACAGTTTGAACTTGCCATCAAGTGCCAGACATTCACACAAACAGATGGTTGTCTGCAGTTTCACAGCGATGTAAAACACAGCAGGCATTGAGGAAAATGCTGTGGTAGAATTCTGATCAAGTGACCATTGACTGCTACATCTAAGCATGCCACTGTAACAAGATACAGTACTCTTGGCTGGTGTCTGATTTTGGCGGCTAACTATTATGTATGTTCATTATCGGGTTTGTTATTTTATATGCATAAAACATTTCTGAGTGTTTGCACCGAATTATTTAGATACATTATGAATTGCTAGGCTTAGATACATGATAATTCAGCAACATGAATTCCCAATGATACATTTAGGTATATAATAAAATTCCTAGGCAAGATACACACTGCTGTCATCTTATCAATGAGAACATCAGTCTGGAGTATCTGCTATTGCAAAACCTTCACCTTCAACTACATACAAAGAAAAAATAACTCTCCCGACAATGACATAAGCAAAAATTAAATGTCCATTAACATTCTAGTATTCTCTGAACATATAAATGTCAATTAATATTACACGGCCACAATAAATGTATTCCCATGGTGAGTCTGGGTTGTAAAAATCTCATGTATAAAAATCATATTCCACATATATCTTAGAATCAGTACTCACCAAACACAAGATATTAATGAAGAAAATAATGTAAAAGAGGTAACAACTGAAAATTGGTCACTGTAAGTTTAGAGAATGACAACAATATAATCATTTGTTGATTGGTGAATGAGAACTTCTGCAGCTGATCTGAATCAATAATACACATATGAGGTTAATAAGCAAGTGGTTGACATTAATTCACTAGTACTGAATGTGGTGTTCTGACAATCAACCCAAGATGTGATACTCCCCCTGGATCCCCAGATAGTGCTTCAGATGTCTGGCCTTCCTGGACCAGTTTGAACAAAACAGGAGGTCCCGTGTGCAAGCTGAAGTCCCCCGGACAGTTGTCAACTATCTAGATTAGGCGTAACTGCCTGCTGTGCTGTTAAACTTTCCAAATATTATGTAAAGCTTTTCACAACAGATTATTGATAGCATGAAAATCTCTTCTGTGGATATGGGAGACAGGAGGAAACCATGTCATTAACCTGAGAATAAATGTCGGGGACAGTCACCAAGCTAGAATAATTGTGAAATAAAGCTACATTTTCTTAGCTGCAGTAGGCTGGTGTCAGTGTGCTTGCCTACCAGCAACTCAACTGATACAGCACAGGTCAGACCACGACACATACACCCGCTGTTCTACAGACTGACAGGCTGGTCTGACAATGAAAGGAGACACATCAAATCCATTGGACCGCATGTCTGATGACACTGCAGTGTAACAGATGATGATGATAGTCCATCAATGACACCACACCAGCATGTCCAGGACAGAGGAACCCTTTAAATGCCTCAGGTCATGCTGGATATATGGTGCCAACCCTATCACTGTACACTGTCTAATGACACTTCATGAGTGATGTGTCCTTATCACACAGGCTGCTTTTCCTTTCCCGGACATCTCTTGATCATTATTTTAGGGTGGGTTCACCTGGCAGCCCAGGACATTTAAAATAGAATCTACCTCGGTTGAGATTTGAACATATGACTATCAGGCCAGCAGACAAGCATACATTGGTATATTTTTAAAAAATGAGTAGAAAGACATACATTTTAGTATGATATTTTTGAGCGAATTTACAATTAAAACTATAAAATATGTACATTTAACAAATTGTTTGATTCAAAAGTGATAATAATAATGAACAAATGCAGAGAAATGTCCTCTGTCTTGACTAGTTGTGTGTATCCAACACAGATTCTGGCCCAATCATTTCTAGCATAATTGTGCTTTCATGAATAAGTTTAGCCCTTGACGCCATGGTGGTTAGTGCTCCAGCTTCCCAACGCAGTGCTCTCATGATCTAACCTCGGTGGTGGCATGGCTGGATTTTGTTCAGACAGATACATCTGCTGTGGGTATCAATGTCACAGCGTGATCACCATGACTCCCACAAAGAAAGAACAAATGTGGCGTGAGTGGACACCCAGCATAGATATCCCTCTCCTGCAGGGACATACTGTTGGAGACATGCTGAAATGTGAGGGAACTACTGAGCAGATTTCTGGGCTTCAAAGGTACCAGTGGTTGAAACACTCACACACATAAGGATGAAACAAAATATTGAAGGATGCTCACATGAGGAGCTGTGGTGGATCTAGCATGGAGGGATTTATGGAGGGACTGGATACCTCATCTCATAGAGAAGTTTAGCTGCATCCATCAATCTTGAACCATACTGAGGAGAATTTGAACACATGATCTCTGGCCTCTCAAATGAGTGCACCAGCTACTACACCACCAAGACTCGATGTAAATGGCTAAGCAGTACTAAAAAGACACTACCACTGGGCCAGCTGAGTTAGGCCTGCACATATCCTAGGTCTGGAAACTGTCTGGTATCCATGTATTTGAGGCTGAGCCGACCCCAGAGACATACTGGTCAGAAACAACCTTCCTGTCCCTGCTGGGGATTGAACCCAGATCTCTGTCCTGGCAGGCCAGCTCTCTAACCACCATGGCTCCTATGTAAATGGGCGTTTAACCTGAGATATATTTAGATTATATTTTCATCATTATCAACATCAGGCACAGAATACAGCTAAGGTTTCACCAGCTCAGAACCAGACATTCATTAACATGAAACCTCTCCATATTTACCATGCTTCCATTGGGGTTTAAGGAACAGTCTTCAGTGTAGAGAGTAAAACCAACTAGCCCACTGATATAATGCCTTAGACCACAATAAATGTATCTCAGCTCTGTGCACCAACTCCACAGCACTGATGGGATTACCCATGTGTATATGTTAAAATCACACACGCTATAAATAAACTTCAGCTGTGGTGTCTAAATTTCATATTTAAATATTGCAAGATGGAGGCTGTAAGGCCTACTCTTTCTACTCATTACTGTTTACTAAACAAGGCAGAGATGTGAGAAAAGTTCATGAAATATTGTTCATATGAGATTTAGTGTTGGCTATATTATTCTGGACATCCCTGGGAGTCATGTCTGGAACTATGAGTTTGTGCGATACTTTTGGCAGGAGGCCAGCTGTTCGGAGGAGACAGGCCGAGCCAGACGGAGTAAAACTCAGTGTCATGAAGTGGATCCTCTCAAATTGAACATTGTAAACTTTACATTGCAACTAAACATGCTAGAATTATCAGTTTACAAACAATACTGGTCCAGAAATCACAGGTTCACATTAATTCATTTGATCAGATCAGACGACATTGACAATGATGGCAAAATATTGCTGAATTATTCATGATTAAAAATACACACATTTCACTTATTGTATCTACCATTCTAAGTTGAACATCAGTTTGTGAGCATGGACATCACAATAACAATATTGATGGGCATAACACATTGGTTATATTCCTAGCTGGTGGAGTGTCTTGGTACACATGTTTCAGTGGAGTGTCTTAGTACACATGTTTCAATCTTGTTAATCTAGGAAATGCTGTTAAAGTGACAGGCTCAAAGAGCAAAGTGTTTATAGAGTAAAGAATTACATCTAATATCTATTTCTTGTGAATGTTGTTTACCCCAGTCTGGTGTGTGAGTGGCAATTAATATATGTAATGTATTCACTCATACATGATATTACTGTCAACGTACAAAGAAAGAAAGGGTGCACACCTAACTGATGCTAGCATAGCTATCTTTTGTTGTCTTCTTGCACGGCAAGAATAAGTCAATATCACTAATCTGTTATTAAAAACAAACTAAAACAATAAAAAACGATCATGAAGAAATGGTCCCAAATACCAAAGTGCTAATAAGAAACAAGTAAAACTGAGGCAAGAATGAACTTAGTGATATAAGACCACACAGACATCTGTCCTATACAACCTGTCTGGTTCTATGTAACAGATGTGAGTGTCTGGTCATGACTTAATACATTTATTCTGTAACGGGCAGATGCAGTAGAGTAGTGGCTAGTGGACTGCTGGCCCACCTGGTGGTCTTCCCACCCATGAGAGGATGTCAAACACACTGAATCGTACACACACACACCATTTGCTGACTACCTGAAGTGTGCCTGGTTCTTCTAAAAGCTGTGCATTGAGGACTGTATTAAAAAACGTCATACAGAATGTGTACTTGGTCTCCTTTGCATGTTTAAACTTTCTACTCTGACGGCGACATACTGAGATTTTTCCACACGTGTCAGCTGGATGTCAGTGATTACTTCTTGTTCAGAAATCAATGGCAAACTACTGAACATAAAATTTCTTTGTAAATCATAAACAGCCATTAGGGGTAAAGAATCACTGTGACTGTTCACAGCCCTGGAGATTGAACTCTGTACAGATTGGGCTATAACTGCCTGGACAACAAGCACACAAAAAATCCAAGAAGCTACCCACAATAATAAGAGCTGTGGTGGCATAATGGTTCGTGTGCCTGTTTGCCAAGGCAGAGGTTCAAGTTCAATCCCCAGTGGGGCAGGTTGATTGTTTCTGGGGTTGACCCAGTTTCATCATATGGACAACAGATCACTATCAGGATGTTCTGCAAGTTGCCTTTGTCAGACAGGCAGCAAGTTGGAGAACTAGCTATCGCCATCTTATTATGGGGATATGTGGAGCACAGTTGTTAGATGCTCGCTTGCTGACCTGGTGGTCCTAGGTTTAAACCTGCACTGAAGCAGATGTTTAAAATCAACCCAGGGGCACCAGGAAAAGTCTTGGGAAGTGAAGGCAGCCGGATCATGACAACATGACCTACATTGTGCCGACTAGCCCAGCCCGGGGCTGGAACTGATGACCTCACTCTTGCTGCAGACCTCTCCTCATCTCAGCACTCTTTTAGTCCTCTAGTCTGCAAACACCATCTTGGTAAGTTCCAGGCTACTGAACCTCTTGCCCTGATGAAGCAACTGCTGACAACATGTATACCCTCTCTTGCCAGCAGAAACACAGTAACATTAGATACAGTTATTATTAAATGTAAGTGGCACAAAAATGTCATTTATTGCTTTGTATAGGGTAAAATGAGGCAAACACTGTATTACAAAATAAATGAAGTTATAAAGTATTTCACGAGTGTCATAATGTAAAGTAGGAAACTCAGCATAATTATTCAATTCTACATAAACAAATGTTTCTTATACCAAAAATATACATGTCTAAAAAACAAAGTCACAGCAAAGAAAACTGAACTGTTTGTAAATAACTGGTCAATGTGTGCTTTGCTCAAATGCCTACAGAAACAAATTCAAGAACAATAAAAATAAATGCTATACATCTGTGTGGATACTACAATATCAGGACATGATCAATCGCTATCACACACACACCACACATGGTTAACTGTACTGTATGTCGTCTGACTATCTACAATGACAGTTGGGGGACGTCATGGTGAAGTTGTTAAGCTGCATGCCTCCTGCTACTTAGATCGTGGATTCGTTTCTGAATTACATCATTTGGCTTACAAGTGTAATTTTCTCTGAGATTCATGAGGGTCATTACTAGAGCTACGGAGTTCTTGCTCTGTGCGATGATTTCAGCAGGCCTTTCTGCAGGAGCAGACCAAGCCATACAGAATAAAGCCAAGTGAATTGAAGCCAATCCCTCTGTCTTTAAACCACTTAAACACTGAAATATTTCAAGTCAATTCAAGTGGACACTAACTTATTCTCACATTGACAGTATCCTCAATTTAAACTCCTGCATTTCACGACATGCCTGGAACTCAAACCTTATCAACATTAACTCCTCTCTGTGTCAGCAGTTACATGGGCTTGTCATACATAAAAGGGCAGGACTCAACTGACAAAGATGTCATGAAGTAGGATTAAATGGTGTATTTAACTGCTTCTGGCACAGACCTCACATTATTTATAGAATAGAAAGTGGTGAAAGTACAAGCATGAACACAAAGACAGTGAATGTTGGGTGACCGTAGAAGATCTGTCCTTATTTGCACCAAATGATTACACTGTGCATGAAGCTTTTCTCCAATCAGCTGCTGGGATAAATATATTTTAGAGGAACACTGTAATAAGGGAACAATGTACAAAGAAAGAAAGGCCGCTAGCTCACCTAACAGAAATAGAAATTACATTTACAAAATAAACAGCAGTAGAAAATACAGCTTTTTCTTGACAAACATTCTCAACATAAAGTCACATTGAAGTCAACATCTTTATATTTGTTGCAAGTTATTACAGTACTACAGTGAATACTGTTGCCTGCCGACCTCATGGTCATGGATACAACCCACATCAGGGCTGATGTATATTTTAAACATGGATATAGGCTGCCAGGTCCACCCAGCCTAGCATAGGTACTAGGACATGTCCTGGGAAGCCAAGGCGACAGGTGAGATACAACTGACCACATCACCCACCCAGTGCCAATTGCTCTATCAAAGTATGCCTTGCACTGTATGCCCAATGGACCTAGTGGTGGGTACAAGAGATCCTCTAGCCTTGTCACTCACTGCAGTAGACTGAACACATGTGTGTATGTATTTCTGTGAGCACGGACACACACAAGAAGATATAAAAGGGCAGTAACTATTATAATACTATAGATGCACATACATCTAGGAGTAACACAGTGACAGAAAACAAAACACACAAGGACAGGGGAAACTGTCATGGTCCCTGCGTAAAACTATTGCCAATCTCTGCAGGCTGAGTTGTTCTCCTGGCCATCAAACCAACACCAGTTAGTTAGTCGACAGATCATCTTCATTGCACATCGAACCATTCAGCCCATAAGTGCTCAGATCCCCTCCACAGCAAATCCTGCAGCGTGTATCGACTAACGACACCAGTTCTGTGTTGGTTTATCAATCTTCTTTGGCTTCGTGCGTAGTGTTCTTGTTTGGCCACACCTCTTTTAATTTGCTGTTCTCGCAGTCTGGCCATGGTTGTAGACTCACAGTCATCACTTGGTTCTCACAAAAGTCTTACTTCTCGTAGAGCATTCAGAATGTCAGCATGGTCCATGGCGCGTCCGCCCTCCACAGTAGCCTTACCTGCGAGCTTGTCAGCCCGCTCATTTCCTTGTAGTCCTGCATGCCCTGGCACAAAGATGAAACTAATCTTTGTCAGCTGAGACCGCTCCAGAGACAGCAACCATTCTCTTCGGATCCACCCCATCTCTATCCTCTTGAGCATGCTCTTTGAGTCGCTAAGGAAACATGCCCTAGTGAATGTCTGTGTCTCGAGCCATGTTATTACTTTATTTACTGCCATGACTTGAAACCAACACCATCCTACAGACAAACACAAGCTAGACTTCACACTAGTTTGAGTGCGCCTGAACATGTGGGACCATTTATCTGCTACTGATTGTCCTCTTCAGATAAATACATACGTAGAGCCTGATGTTTGGCAGCTTACTTGCATGTCACTGAGACATCTAAGGATACGTATATAGGGCCTGTTGTTAAGGAGCTTACTTACATGTCACTGAAATATCTACATATAAAAACGCAATTTGTAAGTTTGTAGTCAATAGTCACCAGATGCAAGAAGAAAAGTAATTTAAATGCAAGAGTGCCCTAGGTCTGAAACTTCCAGTGCAGGCATCAAGGTGAGGTAGGAGATACATTCCCTGCACCAGTTAGTGGGACTTAAATGTTGAATTCTCATTCAGAAAACAATGGGGAAACTGCGTAGCAAATCCACTTGATGGCAATGTCCTGCCAAGGACACGCAATTGTGTGTATAGCCATGTTAACTGGTGGCACTTTAGTATAATATGAGAACACAGTTGTGTGTATAGCCACATTAACTGGTGGTACTTCAGTATAATATGAACACACAGTTGGTGGCGCATCTTGTACAGGACCCTACAATCAACCCCAGCTTGTTCTGGCTGTTTGTGAGTTACTAGGCAATGTAGTTCAGTAGTTTGCCATTGCTTTCTGAACGGCTGATGCGTCATACTGCCTCACTATGCTCTAAGCCACAGCACAGTATTACAGCACGCTGAACACATGATGCCATGCATTTATTCAGATACGCACGGGAAAGCAACACACATTGGGCGGAATTTATTTTTCATGTTAGGGACAGGGTTTTGCCCCTTACCTGGTGTGTGGTGTATATTTATATACATTTACACACACATACATACATGTATACATTTACACATAAAATATGTATATACAAACATATGTACACAAACACATTGGTAAGAATGAGTGTATGTAAGCATACTATATGGGTATATGCTACTGACTGATATACATTACGTATAAATCTTCCATTATTGCACCTGAATGAAGTCAGAATGTTGAGAGTAGAGGATAAGGAGCACATCAGCAGGAGTATGGGGTGGCTGGCTGTGGACCACATACTTACCCACAATGGTATCTTGTATATGTAACTTATATACATTGGTTACAGTGGTATTTATTCTGTTAGTATGTGTGGTGTTGGTTGGTATGTATTGTAATATGTGCAGTCTTGTGATATACAGTGGTATATGTGGTGTTGGTTGGTATGCATTGTGATATGCACAGTGGTATATGTGGTGTTGGTTGGTATGTGTTGTGGTATACACAGTGGTATATGTGGTATTGGTTGGTATGTGTTGTGGTATACACAGTGGTATATGTGGTATTGGTTGGTATGTGTTGTGGTATACACAGTGGTATATGTGGTATTGGTTGGTATGTGTTGTGGTATACACAGTGGTATATGTGGTATTGGTTGGTATGCATTGTGATATACAGTGGTATATGTGGTGTTGGTTGATATGTGTATGTATTGTGATATGCACAGTGGTATATGTGGTGTTGGTTGGTATGTGTTGTGGTATACACAGTGGTATATGTGGTATTGGTTGGTATGTGTTGTGGTATACACAGTGGTATATGTGGTATTGGTTGGTATGTGTTGTGGTATACACAGTGGTATATGTGGTATTGGTTGGTATGTTTTGTAGTATACACAGTGGTATATGTGGTGTCATGATATACAGTGATATATGTGGTGTTGGTTGGTATGTGTTGTGGTATACAGTGGTATATGTGGTATTGGTTGGTATGTGGTGTGATATACAGTGGTATATGTGGTGTTGGTTGGTATATGTTGTGATATACACAGTGGTATATGTGGTGTTGGTTGGTATGTGTTGTAATATACACAGTGGTATATGTGGTGTTGGTTGATATGTGTTGTGATATACACAGTAGTATATGTGGTGTTGTGATATACACAGTGATATATGTGGTGTTGGTTGGTATGTGTTGTGATATACACAGTGATATATGTGGTATTGGTTGGTATGTGTTGTGGTATACACAGTGATATATGTGGTGTTGTGATATACACAGTGATATATGTGGTGTTGGTTGGTATGTGTTGTGGTATACACAGTGATATATGTGGTGTTGGTTGGTATGTGTTGTGGTATACAGTGATATATGTGGTATTGGTTGGTATGTGTTGTGGTATACACAGTGATATATGTGGTATTGGTTGGTATGTGTTGTGGTATACACAGTGGTATATGTGGTGTTGGTTGGTATGTGTTGTGGTATACACAGTGGTATATGTGGTGTTGTGGTATACACAGTGATATATGTGGTGTTGGTTGGTATGTGTTGTGGTATACACAGTGGTATATGTGGTGTTGGTTGGTATGTGTTGTGATATACACAGTGGTATATGTTGTGGTATAGTGGTATATGTGGTGTTGGTTGGTATGTGTTGTGGTATACACAGTGGTATATGTGGTGTTGTGGTATACACAGTGATATATGTGGTGTTGGTTGGTATATGTTGTGATATGCACAGTGGTATATGTGGTGTTGGTTGATATGTGTTGTGATATACAGTGGTATATGTGGTGTTGGTTGATATATGTTGTGATATACACAGTGGTATATGTTGTGGTATAGTGGTATATGTGGTGTTGGTTGGTATGTGTTGTGGTATACACAGTGGTATATGTGGTGTTGTGGTATACACAGTGATATATGTGGTGTTGGTTGGTATATGTTGTGATATGCACAGTGGTATATGTGGTGTTGGTTGATATGTGTTGTGATATACAGTGGTATATGTGGTGTTGGTTGATATATGTTGTGATATACACAGTGGTATATGTTGTGGTATAGTGGTATATGTGGTGTTGGTTGATATGTGTTGTGGTATACACAGTAGTATATGTGGTATTGGTTGGTATGTGTTGTGATACACAGTGGTATATGTGGTGTTGGTTGATATATGTTGTGATATACACAGTGGTATATGTGGTGTTGGTTGATATGTGTTGTGATATACACAGTGGTATATGTTGTGGTATAGTGGTATATGTGGTGTTGGTTGATATGTGTTGTGATATACACAGTGGTATATGTGGTGTTGGTTGATATATGTTGTGATATATACAGTGGTATATGTAGTGTTGGTTGGTATGTGTTGTGATATACACAGTGGTATATGTGGTGTTGGTTGGTATGTGTTGTGGTATACACAGTGGTATATGTGGTGTTGTGATATACACAGTAGTATATGTGGTGTTGGTTGGTATGTGTTGTGGTATACACAGTGGTATATGTGGTGTTGTGATATACACAGTGGTATATGTAGTGTTGGTTGGTATGTGTTGTGATATACACAGTGGTATATGTGGTGTTGGTTGGTATGTGTTGTGGTATACACAGTGGTATATGTGGTGTTGTGGTATACACAGTGGTATATGTGGTGTTGGTTGGTATGTGTTGTGATATATACAGTGGTATATGTAATGTTGGTTGGTATGTGTTGTGATATACAGTGGTATATGTGGTGTTGGTTGATATGTGTTGTGATATACACAGTGGTATATGTGGTGTTGGTTGGTATGTGTTGTGATATACACAGTGGTATATGTGGTGTTGGTTGATATGTGTTGTGATATACACAGTGGTATATGTGGTGTTGGTTGGTATGTGTTGTGATATACAGTGGTATATGTGGTGTTGGTTGGTATGTGTTGTGATATACAGTGGTATATGTGGTGTTGGTTGATATGTGTTGTGATATACACAGTGGTATATGTGGTGTTGGTTGGTATGTGTTGTGATATACAGTGGTATATGTGGTGTTGGTTGATATGTGTTGTGATATACACAGTGGTATATGTGGTGTTGGTTGGTATGTGTTGTGATATACACAGTGGTATATGTGGTGTTGGTTGATATGTGTTGTGGTATACACAGTGGTATATGTGGTATTGGTTGGTATGTGTTGTGATATACAGTGGTATATGTGGTGTTGGTTGATATGTGTTGTGATATACACAGTGGTATATGTGGTGTTGGTTGATATGTGTTGTGATATACACAGTGGTATATGTGGTATTGGTTGATATGTGTTGTGATATACACAGTGGTATATGTGGTGTTGGTTGATATGTGTTGTGGTATACACAGTGGTATATGTGGTATTGGTTGGTATGTGTTGTGATATACAGTGGTATATGTGGTGTTGGTTGATATGTGTTGTGATATACACAGTGGTATATGTGGTGTTGGTTGATATGTGTTGTGATATACACAGTGGTATATGTGGTGTTGGTTGATATGTGTTGTGGTATACACAGTGGTATATGTGGTGTTGGTTGATATATGTTGTGATATACAGTGGTATATGTGGTGTTGGTTGATATATGTTGTGGTATACACAGTGGTATATGTAGTGTTGGTTGGTATGTGTTGTGATATATAGTGGTATATGTGGTATTGGTTGGTATGTGTTGTGATATACACAGTGGTATATGTAGTGTTGGTTGGTATGTATTGTGGTATACAGTGGTATATGTGGTGTTGGTTGATATATGTTGTGATATACACAGTGGTATATGTGGTGTTGGTTGGTATGTGTTGTGATATATACAGTGGTATATGTAGTGTTGGTTGGTATGTGTTGTGGTATACACAGTGGTATATGTAGTGTTGGTTGGTATGTGTTGTGATATATACAGTGGTATATGTAGTGTTGGTTGGTATGTGTTGTGATATATAGTGGTATATGTGGTGTTGGTTGGTATGTGTTGTGATATACACAGTGGTATATGTAGTGTTGGTTGGTATGTATTGTGGTATACAGTGGTATATGTGGTGTTGTGATATACACAGTGATATATGTGGTGTTGGTTGGTATGTGTTGTGGTATACACAGTGATATATGTGGTGTTGGTTGGTATGTGTTGTGGTATACAGTGATATATGTGGTATTGGTTGGTATGTGTTGTGGTATACACAGTGATATATGTGGTATTGGTTGGTATGTGTTGTGGTATACACAGTGGTATATGTGGTGTTGGTTGGTATGTGTTGTGATATACACAGTGGTATATGTTGTGGTATAGTGGTATATGTGGTGTTGGTTGGTATGTGTTGTGGTATACACAGTGGTATATGTGGTGTTGTGGTATACACAGTGATATATGTGGTGTTGGTTGGTATATGTTGTGATATGCACAGTGGTATATGTGGTGTTGGTTGATATGTGTTGTGATATACAGTGGTATATGTGGTGTTGGTTGATATATGTTGTGATATACACAGTGGTATATGTTGTGGTATAGTGGTATATGTGGTGTTGGTTGGTATGTGTTGTGGTATACACAGTGGTATATGTGGTGTTGTGGTATACACAGTGATATATGTGGTGTTGGTTGGTATATGTTGTGATATGCACAGTGGTATATGTGGTGTTGGTTGATATGTGTTGTGATATACAGTGGTATATGTGGTGTTGGTTGATATATGTTGTGATATACACAGTGGTATATGTTGTGGTATAGTGGTATATGTGGTGTTGGTTGATATGTGTTGTGGTATACACAGTAGTATATGTGGTATTGGTTGGTATGTGTTGTGATACACAGTGGTATATGTGGTGTTGGTTGATATATGTTGTGATATACACAGTGGTATATGTGGTGTTGGTTGATATGTGTTGTGATATACACAGTGGTATATGTTGTGGTATAGTGGTATATGTGGTGTTGGTTGATATGTGTTGTGATATACACAGTGGTATATGTGGTGTTGGTTGGTATGTATTGTGATATATACAGTGGTATATGTAGTGTTGGTTGGTATGTGTTGTGATATACACAGTGGTATATGTGGTGTTGGTTGGTATGTGTTGTGGTATACACAGTGGTATATGTGGTGTTGTGATATACACAGTAGTATATGTGGTGTTGGTTGGTATGTGTTGTGGTATACACAGTGGTATATGTGGTGTTGTGATATACACAGTGGTATATGTAGTGTTGGTTGGTATGTGTTGTGATATACACAGTGGTATATGTGGTGTTGGTTGGTATGTGTTGTGGTATACACAGTGGTATATGTGGTGTTGTGGTATACACAGTGGTATATGTGGTGTTGGTTGGTATGTGTTGTGATATATACAGTGGTATATGTAATGTTGGTTGGTATGTGTTGTGATATACAGTGGTATATGTGGTGTTGGTTGATATGTGTTGTGATATACACAGTGGTATATGTGGTGTTGGTTGGTATGTGTTGTGATATACACAGTGGTATATGTGGTGTTGGTTGATATGTGTTGTGATATACACAGTGGTATATGTGGTGTTGGTTGGTATGTGTTGTGATATACAGTGGTATATGTGGTGTTGGTTGGTATGTGTTGTGATATACAGTGGTATATGTGGTGTTGGTTGATATGTGTTGTGATATACACAGTGGTATATGTGGTGTTGGTTGGTATGTGTTGTGATATACAGTGGTATATGTGGTGTTGGTTGATATGTGTTGTGATATACACAGTGGTATATGTGGTGTTGGTTGGTATGTGTTGTGATATACACAGTGGTATATGTGGTGTTGGTTGATATGTGTTGTGGTATACACAGTGGTATATGTGGTATTGGTTGGTATGTGTTGTGATATACAGTGGTATATGTGGTGTTGGTTGATATGTGTTGTGATATACACAGTGGTATATGTGGTGTTGGTTGATATGTGTTGTGATATACACAGTGGTATATGTGGTATTGGTTGGTATGTGTTGTGATATACACAGTGGTATATGTGGTGTTGGTTGATATGTGTTGTGGTATACACAGTGGTATATGTGGTATTGGTTGGTATATGTTGTGATATACAGTGGTATATGTGGTGTTGGTTGATATGTGTTGTGATATACACAGTGGTATATGTGGTGTTGGTTGATATGTGTTGTGATATACACAGTGGTATATGTGGTGTTGGTTGATATGTGTTGTGGTATACACAGTGGTATATGTGGTGTTGGTTGATATATGTTGTGATATACAGTGGTATATGTGGTGTTGGTTGATATATGTTGTGGTATACACAGTGGTATATGTAGTGTTGGTTGGTATGTGTTGTGATATATACAGTGGTATATGTAGTGTTGGTTGGTATGTGTTGTGATATATAGTGGTATATGTGGTATTGGTTGGTATGTGTTGTGATATACACAGTGGTATATGTAGTGTTGGTTGGTATGTATTGTGGTATACAGTGGTATATGTGGTGTTGGTTGATATATGTTGTGATATACACAGTGGTATATGTGGTGTTGGTTGGTATGTGTTGTGATATATACAGTGGTATATGTAGTGTTGGTTGGTATGTGTTGTGGTATACACAGTGGTATATGTAGTGTTGGTTGGTATGTGTTGTGATATATACAGTGGTATATGTAGTGTTGGTTGGTATGTGTTGTGATATATAGTGGTATATGTGGTGTTGGTTGGTATGTGTTGTGATATACACAGTGGTATATGTAGTGTTGGTTGGTATGTATTGTGGTATACAGTGGTATATGTGGTGTTGGTTGATATATGTTGTGATATACACAGTGGTATATGTGGTGTTGGTTGGTATGTGTTGTGATATATACAGTGGTATATGTAGTGTTGGTTGGTATGTGTTGTGGTATATACAGTGGTATATGTGGTGTTGGTTGGTATGTATTGTGGTATACACAGTGGTATATGTGGTGTTGGTTGGTATGTATTGTGATATACGCAGTGGTATATGTGGAGTTGGTTGGTATGTGTTGTGATATATACAGTGGTATATGTGGTGTTGGTTGGTATGTATTGTGATATACGCAGTGGTATATGTGGAGTTGGTTGGTATGTGTTGTGATATATACAGTGGTATATGTGGTGTTGGTTGGTATGTATTGAGATATACACAGTGGTATATGTGGAGGTGGTTGGTATGTGTTGTGATATATACAGTGGTATATGTGGTGTTGGTTGGTATGTATTGTGATATACGCAGTGGTATATGTGGAGTTGGTTGGTATGTGTTGTGATATATACAGTGGTATATGTGGTGTTGGTTGGTATGTGTTGTGATATATACAGTGGTATATGTGGTGTTGGTTGGTATGTGTTGTGGTATACACAGTGGTATATGTGGTGTTGGTTGGTATGTGTTGTGGTATACAGTGGTATATGTGGTGTTGGTTGGTATGTGTTGTGGTATACAGTGGTATATGTGGTGTTGGTTGGTATGTGTTGTGATATACACAGTGGTATATGTGGTGTTGGTTGGTATGTATTGTGATATACAGTGGTATGTGTTGTGGTATACAGTGGTATATGTGGTGTTGGTTGGTATGTGTTGTGGTATACACAGTGGTATATGTGGTGCTGGTTGGTATGTGTTGTGATATACAGTGGTATATGTGGTGTTGGTTGGTATGTGTTGTGATATACACAGTGGTATGTGTTGTGGTATATGTGGTGTTGGTTGGTATGTGTTGTGGTATACACAGTGGTATATGTGGTGTTGGTTGGTATGTATTGTGATATACACTATACACAGTGGTATGTGTTGTGGTATACACAGTGGTATATGTGGTGTTGGTTGGTATGTGTTGTGATATACAGTGGTATATGTGATGTTGGTTGGTATATGTTGTGATATACACATTGGTATATGTGGTGTGTGTTGGTATGTGTTGTGGTATACACAGTAGTATATGTGGTATTGGTTGGTATGTATTGTGATATACACAGTGGTATATGTGGTGTTGGGTGGTATGTATTGTGATATACACAGTGGTATATGTGGTGTTGGTTGGTATGTATTTTGGTATGTGCTGTGTTGAAGGGTTCATACTGCGGTATGTGCAGCACCGATTGGTATGAGTAGTAGCATGTGTGGTATTGATTGGCATGTAGTGATGTGTGGTATTTATGTGTGTAGTGATACACTGTGGTACAGTTAGAACAGTAGTACAGTGACTAGCAGGCTGGCCCAGTGGTGATGTGCTTGAATCATCACCAAGGCACATGCTCTGACAGGTCAGCCCCGTTTAGGAAGGGTACCATCAACTGCCCTGGAAAGTAAAGGCGTCCATCTGATACTGAAACTGCACCATCTCCTGAGTGCCAACTGATCTATACAAATGTGGAGCTAGTACCGTACGTTGAATGTGCCTCACGGCATGGACACGGTCCCTTGCCTACTGTGGTATGGATAATGTGATTGTGGACCGATTCCTAGAATGCACGCTATTTTGCTGGTATGTGTGCAGTTTGTAGCAAAGTAACTGCATTTATGAAGTTCACGTGGAGTTAGATGGTAAGCATGATCTCTTAGGGTATGTATATAATCTGTGGGTATGTGTAATCTCTTATGGTATGTATAGAATCTGTGGGTATGTGTAATCTGTTACGATATGTATAGAATCTGTGGGTATGTGTAATCTCTTATGGTATGTATAGAATCTGTGGGTATGTGTAATCTCTTATGGTATGTATAGAATCTGTGGATATATGTATCTCTTAGGGTATGTATAGAATCTGTGGATATGTGTAATATCGAATGGTATGTATAGAATCTGTGGATATATGTAATCTCTAATGGTATGTATAGAATCCGTGGGCATGTGTAATCTCTAATGGTATGTATAGAATCTGTGGGCATGTGTAATCTCTTATGGTATGTATATAATCTGTAGGTATGTGTAATCTCTTAGGGTATGTATAGAATCTGTGGGTATGTATAATCTCTTATGGTATGTATAGAATCTGTGGGTATGTATAATCTCTTATGGTATGTTTAGAATCTGTGGGTATGTGTAATGTTTTAGATATGTCTAGAAATTTCTGGTATGCATAATCTTAAGGTATGTGTAATCTCTGTGGGTATGTATGTAATTCGTTGGTATGTGTGATCTCACAGGGTATGTATATATTATTTCTTTTAACACCCGCTTGCTTTGAAGTCAAGCATAGTCCATACACACTACTACTTGTAGTGTTGGATTGAATTTTACATGTGGATTAGCTTTCCCTATTAACAATGTCCCTCACCATCAGGTGAATCCACTCCGACTTCAGAGGTACTTGTAATTAACGTCCCCAAGTCAAGGATGACAGGTCAACATTTTAGTCCAGCTGTCTGGTGTAGGGGTTGAACCCCTGACCTCAGCATCAGCACACCGAATGTTTACGAACACACATTACCCATTCGGCCATGCTGACCTACGTATGTATATAATTTGTTGATATGTAACAAGATGTGTTGGTATGTATAATCTCTTCTGGTATGTATAGAATATATTAAGTCTAAGTATAATCTATTTGCATAGAATGTACTCGTATGTGCGATACTTGAGGGTATCTGTGGAGTAAGTTAGGTGTAAAGACTGAAGGAAGGTATGAGTGGAATTTTTGGTGTGTGTAAATGTTTGTGTTATGTGTAGTGTTCATTGGGTGCAATAACTGAATGTACATGTGGAATTTCTGTAATGTGTAAATGTGCGAGTATGTGTGGTGTTGATTGAGTGTACTAACTGAAGGTATGTGAGGAATTTCTTTAATGTGTAAATATTTATGAGAATGCATAATGTCTGTGGGTTTATAAGGTATTTACTGGCATGGCTGTATATATACATATATAAACAAACAAACAAAACATGTCAACATCCAATAGCATAGAATGATATACAGTAAATGCTTTTCAATGAATTAAATTAAACTTCAGCCAGTCTACTGAAGTATGCATAATTCACAGAAATATCAATTGATAGGAAACCCTTGATGCCATTGCAATAGCATGAGATAGTCACAGTATTAATCAGAACTCATAGAAATAGAGGAAAGAAGTAGAGACTACAGGATAAGCTAGATAATATATTAATGGCAAGGTATAGTGTAGCAAAACTAGGATTTGAATCTGTCATCTGCACATGATGATAACACCTAAAACATGGGTCTTCATAACCAAGTCGACCATCAACCTGAATCCACAACTATGAATTATAAAAAGGTATAACCAGGTCTATCACTAACCTAAATCCACAACTATGAATTATGAAAAGGTGTCTTAACCAGGTCTACCATTAGCCTAAATACACAACTGTGAATTATGAAACAGTGTCTTAACCAGGTCTATCCTTAACCTGAACCTACAAATGTGGAATATGAACAGAATTCGCACCCAGCCAATTCAATAGCAC
Organism: Cepaea hortensis; assembly: GCA_963921405.1. NCBI lineage: Eukaryota > Metazoa > Mollusca > Gastropoda > Stylommatophora > Helicidae > Cepaea > Cepaea hortensis. The sequence continues at coordinate 103,190,900 of OY992887.1, read as the reverse complement.
CAGAGGGTGTCTGGTTGGCTGTGTCTTGAAGCACATTTGTTTCTTCAGGTAGATGCTGTTGTCATTTGGTTCACATTCCAATGTGGCAACACTATAGCTTTGAATTTTTATACTGTCTAGTGTTTTTTTTACCTCTATGCCTTTCCTCTACTTCTGTGAGTGCCGATCAATACCAGATAACTTTTTTCTCTATGCTAAAGTATTCAATCATTTAGCATTGACACAAACTTGAGAGGTTTTCCTCACAGCAGATGGAGATGTTTCCCTAACTTGAGTGCGGACATTAGCAATGGCTGCGCCATGTTTAGGTGGGCTGCCAGATGGTGACGAACTGCCGACCACATTTATAGGAATCTGAACTGCTCGCGGTGAGTGCTGAGATGGCGATTTTCCAGGAGCATGTGAATACTGTCCTGAAAACATATCTTTCCCAGGAGTCTGAACAACCACATTTGGTCCAACCACTGAAACCTTTGTAAGGGAGGGTCTACCCCCCGGTGGGACCGGGGAGACAAAGTTTGGTTTGTTGGGAGGGATAGGTGGGGGTGCCCCTCGGCCAAGCGGTGAGACTGCCGGCGAACCAAAGCCTGGTGATTTCCTCATCTGAGATGAAGAAGTGACTTGTGGGCTGCTTCCAACATGCAGTGACTTGTTTCCACCATGAACTGGTGCATTTAGTCCTGGTGACACATTGACTAACCTAGCTCCGGCTCCCAGGTCCATCTCAGCATGATCTGTACTCAACACAGCTGGGGGGCCTATTTTCATGACTCCAGGGGATGGACCCCTCCATGGAATATTTCCTGCAGCAGAAGCATTCTCTGGCCTATAAATAACTTCTCTCTCTGGTGAACTAGATCCCACCCGACCCCCATCAATCACCCTGGGGCCTGACTGCGCGTATGTTCTGTTTGCACCTCCCTGAGCCTGGGACAATCCTACAGGTCGGACTCCACCAGTCGTGGATACCGACATGGGGATGTAAGTCTGAGGGGGGCTGGTGCCGAAACTTGGGCTTACGGAGTATAATGTGGATGATCCTGATGACTGCGATGATGCTCCACTTCGAATTGAAATGGATGGACTGGCTGCTCTGGATGGTGACACAGAAGACCTCATCTGAATGGTGTTTGGTGAAGATCCACTGTTCCTGATCTGCTGCTGCTGGTGCAGAGCCTCCACTTGTTTCAGCAGCTGTGCAACCTCACCTCTTAGAATATTTGTTTGCTTTTCTTCTTCTTGGAGTCGTATCCGCAAAGCCTCTCTCTCCGCATCAAATTTTGAGCTTTGCTTTTCTATGGCTGCTTCCATTTTCAAAGACTTCTTACTTTCCTCAGCTAAACCTTCAGCCATGTTCTGGATTTTGGATTTTCCATCTTTCAGGGCAGTTTCCATTTCATCACGCAGCTGATTTTCTGCGACAATCGTCTCAATTAAATTCTTTCGCTCCTGAAAATTTGGAAACATAATATTAATGTCTTGAAATCAATGAAAAATGAATGTACACTATATATAAATCAAATAGGTGGGGGGGGGGGGGGGGGTTGTGGTAGAACAACAACAACAGAAAAACCTCAGAGAGGTTTAACCTTATAATATTCATTGGCACCTTGCCGTCTTGACAACGATAGTTTGGTGGTAGCGCATGTGACTGATAAGGCCAATTTGCGCTGTAAATGTCCGTTCACAGTGGGTGCATGTGAACACGTGGTCATTTCCACCATCATACGTCTCAAACGCTCGGTGTGTGACTTATCTGCAATAATTTTCTCCTTTGTCTTTATTCCATTTCTGATGTTTGCCCTCCATGCAACACGTTCAGCGGCGACTTGCTCCCAATGTGCATTATCAATGCCTGTATCAATCATGTCCCGCTTACACACATCTTTGTATCGTAGTAGAGGCCGACCCTGAGATCTCTTACCCATCTGTAATTCACCAAAAAAGATGTCCTTTGGTATTTTACCATCATCCATCCTCCTAAGATGTCCTATCCATCTAAGACTACGAAGACTGAGCATGGAATAAACTGTCACACAACCTGATCTTTCCAATACTTCAGTATTTGTGATTTTATCTTGCCACTTAATACCAAGAATTCTTCGCAGACACCGCATATGAAAGCTGTTTAAATGTTTCTCTTGGTGTGAGTACGTTGTCCAGGTTTCACTGTCATAAAGAAGAGTACTAAGGACACAGGCTTGATAGACAAAGACTTTTGTTTTTGCAGTAAGCTTCCTGTTCTCCCAGACTATTTTGGTTTAACCTTATAAGTACTACTATAAACCACATAAGCAGTGGCGTCACTGGGGTTGGTGTCACCCAGTGCGGTAAACTCTTGGTGTCACCCCTCTAGACTTTCACCATGGTCTTCTTCCGAGTGTTCCTGTACCATATATAATCGCATATAGTAATGTTTGTAAAATAAGTCAAAAAGTTAATAAGGACATAAGAAAGAAAACAAATTGAACAATATAACTTCAATACTTCAGGTAAAACATAAATAAAGAACTTCGACAAACTCGGACAAAGTTAAATTTTTGTTATTTAACATTAAAATTTCTAAAATTAACAATGAACGGTTATGAAACCCGACTAGACAGAGCTATGTCTGCTTTGTCAAATGTGCAATTTTTTTATTTTGGTGTCACCCCTTGATGGTGTCACCCGGTGCGGCCCGCACCCCCCTAGTGACGCCCCTGCACATAAGTGCTGCTATAAACCATTTAAGTGCTGCTATAAACCATTTAAGTGCTGCTATAAACCTTATAAGTGCTGCTATAAATAAATGGGCAGTTTGAATATTGAAAATGTATTTTTCTGCCTTGGAATTAATGAGCTCTATCGAACACAGCCAGAAACTTCATTAAAAAAAAAAAACCAACAAAACACACATGCAAACACAAACATTTTTATGTATGTGTAAAAATATACTCACATACATGTATAATATAATAATTACAGATAACATAACTCAGTTTTACAGAGAGCTAAGTAAGTGATATGAAGAATTAAGGTGACTATTACCAACAGGTGTTATATATCTAAAGCACGGGTTAATCTTACAAAAGAGGCGACATGGTTTTACCTTAACAATCACACTGTTTCTACAGGCACACTCTTTGTGAGACTTAGTTGAGATGAAAATCACAGAACTATCTCAAAATATTTGGGGAGTAGAATATGACCACAAGCTTTGCTTCAAAGATCAAATCAAGCATGCCATCATAAAATCTCCCAAAGGTCTGGTGGCCATGATAGCAATGGTGGCCAGAAATACTGAGCAAAGTCAGTTTTTCTGTAACAGGCACTATTCTTCACAATCATGGATTACACCCTGGCCATCCCACTGTCAGCCATGTGCAAATTGCGAGACTGCAGAGAATACAAAATGAAGCATCCTCCTTGGTTGTACTAGGGACATACCATACAATTTTACCTTATGTCCCCAGCATGAAGCATACAATAGGGGTGATAAGGGCATGTGCATATTTCAAAATCAGCGCTAAAAAAAGGGAGCATCTATTGCATTAAGCACTCAACAGAAAAATAGGGAGCATGATAGAGATCAGCTAGGTTGGACAGAAGACACTACAACCCAGCATCTGAGTCCATAAGTACTGATTCTGGTTCTCTCCAACCTTTAGTCATCATTTCTGCCTTTACAAAATTCAATGAGAAATGCAGAGTAAATCCAGGGTAAAAGATGTAGAGGTCAAAGTCCTGACTAATGATAACAGTAATGGTGAGGATGTAGCTATATACACAGATGAGTTGGTTGCTCAGCATCAAAAGTTTGCACGGGCCTTCTAGGCTACAAAGCTCATGACAGAATTATTAGGAAGCCAGCAGTGATTTCACCAGAACCACAAGTCATTTAACAATGGCAGTGTTGGTAGTCACAATGGTAATTACAATGGCTTCAGGCACAAAATGACATTCATACTTGCATAATAAGTGTAAACATTGAACTGAATCCCTGCATAGGTCCACAATTCACAGGTTATGTTTATCTTCATAACAACACAATGCAGGTATTGTGGGAAATGAAAGATCGGATAAGCTTGGCGGTATTGCCACTCTATAAAATAATTCTAACCAATGGATTGATCTGACATCATGAACACCCTTAGAGAAAAAACTGTCATTTACTGCCAATATAGTACCTTGCGGTGTATAGCAGGGGGGCCTTTGAGCCTGAGGAATTAAGGCCGTCTGGCTAGTGCTGTCACCGCGAACTGTGCAGGTTAGAGTTTTCTTTTTGCCCCCAACAGAAAAAAAACCCACACCTTATTGAGGGTTTGAACCTGGGTCTCCTGAAGGAGAATCCAGCATTCTAGCCACTTGGCCAGCCGCTCCTCCCTCCCTTAGAGAAACAGGGCCAAAAGAGGACTTTTAAAAGAATGGATTAGCATCAACAGTTAGAATACAAGCGTTTGAATTGAAGATTGGTATGGCCAGGAAATAACAACACACCAATCATGAAAGTGGCCTTGCCAATCAGCATTAGACTGGCACAGTTAGTCGCTGTATACTGATGGATTTACTATGGACATCGGAGTACAACGATGGTCATTGGAACTGCACTCAAGGCATTGGAAGAAGGAAAGAACTATTAAACAAATCCAGATATTGAAATCAAGCAATGGGAAAAGTGCATGAGTATAATACCTTGATCAGCATAATTGCTACTTGCTTGTGCCTTGCGGCATTTGCCCTCTCCTCTTCTAAGCTTGCTAAAGTTTTCTTCAGATCTTTTTCCAGTTTCTTGTTTTGGTTCTTTTCAAAATCAATCTGCAATGAAGATAATTGCACAGATAATTACTAGCAAATATAATCACCATCATCTCTTATGCCCTGCCAACTGGCATGTGTCAATGTCTCTCCACACACCTCAGTCGTTGGTGTTCTGGATCAACTCTGCTGATGATATTCCTCCATGCCACTGTCTCAGTCCATCCAACATTATTTCTGTTGGTCTGCCTCTGCCTCTTTTCCCACTGATCTCTCCAGTCATCACAATGTTTTCCAATGCCCCTCCTCTGGTCACATGATCAACATATGCTGTTTGTCTCTTTCTTATAGTTGTATATGTTTTAGTTTCATTAGCCTATTCCAGGCAGTTGCAATAATTATTTTTTCCCCGCATATCCTTTACAGGACATTGCAGTCAACACCAGCATTTTTCAGCTGCTGTTGATGTCTTGGCAAGTTTTCCGTTCAGTAGTTTGCCATTACTTTCTGAACGACCGGCTCACATTCCTCCGTAGTTTAGTTTAGTCGTTGGATCAACATCACAGCACACGGTTTAACCCATAAGTGCTCCGTTTTCCTCCTAACTCAAACCTGAGTCTGGAGAAACTCAGCTCAATGCACGAACTCAGTTGCATCGGCGAGGATCCTGAAATACTTTGGGTAGATTTTTAACTCGAAATTTTGCCCGGGTGGCGCCGTTAGGCTACTCTTTTTCGATTTCCAACTGCCAAGGGATTTTTTACATGTGCAACAATACACACGGGCGTCCGATCTCACTACCCAGAGACCAGGGGAAATTTTATTACTGGAAGTCCAGGTGGATTTTTTAAATAAATCCCGGTTCTCACCGGGGCCTGAACCCGGGACCTCCAGCACTCGAGGCGGACACCATACCTCGAGACCACTCAGCCCCCGTAACCTCCGTAAGTAAACAGCATGAAGCGATCCGCTGCGGAATCTAGCACTGCTGTGTTTCATACGAGAGTATACGGGATTACGAACGTCCATAACCCCTTCGCCAGGGATGCTGCCAACACGTATAATACTAAAATAAACACACACAACTATCATGACAGAATGTTATCAATAGCTAATGCTGTTTTTGGAATAACCAGATAAAAACCTAGAAGACAAGAATTTATGGTACCTATAACCACCAATTTCCCCTGACATATCAAGTCCACAGTTCCGAATCAGCAGCATGAGGTTTGGATGCAGATTGCTTTGTGCCGATTTTGATGGTATGAAACATACGCCAGATGTATATAATGACATTGTTCTGTGGAAAGGATTGCTGAATTGTTTACTAAACTTTGCTTCCTGCTGGCTAAATGCTATACGTGTGCCCGAGGCCGGTGAGCAAAACCAAAGGCCAATTCCTCGATAACTGGAGGAGGGATGTCACATATGGGTTAAGGGCCCAGTAACAGGTCGCTTCAATCTCATGGTACTTTAGTCCAGTTACCCTATATCACTAGATGTATCATCCAAACATGTAAACCAATTCTTACTAATAAATTAGGGAGAATGCTGATACAGGCAGCCTCATTGTATTGAGTGAGAACATTTGATGATGCTAATTTGAATCTGTACTGAAGAAATCAAATAAAACAATGTTGCAATTTAAATTTGTTTTGAAAGAATTGAGGTAAAATTTGTGAATTGTGAATGCGTGTTGTCAGTAGTGTGTAGAGAGAACCATTTATGAAGGGCATATTTGTTGTGGTAAATCAAGCCAGTTCTGGTGTGTCCTACCTCTGGAAATATTTCTATTTATAAATGGAGACTCCTTATTGACTGACCAAAGTCACACTATTTATTCGTTCTGACCTTGTATTAGGAAGAAAACATATTTCAAGATTTTTTTGTCTTCTAAAATCAGCTAGCCTTTGTGTCTATGCCTTAGGCTTTTCCTCAAATCCATTTATTGTTTTCCAGCATGGTTCTGTTTCTTCTCTTTACTTGTAAACCAGCAGAGGGTATTGATTATGCCACCATTTACTGCTTTGTTACATCACACACCTATACAGAAGTTAGTCTTCTCTTTCACCTTGTATCCCCCATTAAACCATACACCCTCAACTCACTCTAAGCTGTTCTATCTTTTGCTACCTCCTTCATCTCCATCCATGTCCTCCCTTTATTATTCCTTTCTGTCTCTAATTCGCTTCTCCAAGTGTATTTGGGTTTTCCTCTATTTCATCTGCTCTGTGGGTTCCGGACAAAGGACTTTCTTGTTATACTATTCTCAGGTTTTCTCATTGTAGTCGTGTCCAGAATCAGTGTCTTTTTCTCACTTCTTGATTCACTGGTATTTGTTCAGTTCTGTCTACAGTAGTCATTCCTCCAAACTATTTTAATTCTCCTCTGTGTAGGCATGAATGAATGAATGTTTATAGTTTATTTGTAATTGTTTTGGATTTTGTCAATGTCTCTGATCCATATATGATTTAATGACAGAGTTAAATATATTAAGTTTGGTGCTATACACAAGTAAGTTTTGTCAGCTGAAAAGTGCAAATATTTCGCCTTCAAACATGCACAACATAATAGCATCCTTTCCCAGATGAATGGGGAAACTAGATGCTCTGGATCACAAGCTTCATGAAACCATGCACAGTACTTTACCGGTGATGATGTGCATCAACACCAGACAGACATCAGCAGAAAGCATGCAGCATAAGGCAGACATCAGCAGAAAGCATGCAGCATAAGGCAGACATCAGCACAAAGCACGCAGCATAAGGCAGACATCAGCAGAAAGCATGCAGCATAAGGCAGACATCAGCACAAAGCACGCAGCATAAGGCAGACATCAGCACAAAGCACGCAGCATAAGGCAGACATCAGCAGAAAGCATGCAGCATAAGGCAGACATCAGCAGACGAGAGACATGAGAAAACTAGTTACCTCAGTTTTCAACCTTTCCCTCTCCTTCTCCAACATGTAAGTGACATCATCTCCTTGAGCTGTGTCCTGGGCATGCTTTTGCTTCTCCTCCTCAAGTTCTGTACAGACCTGTCAGTTACAGGCAGAGTTTTACTATCACAACTATCACTGACTGACAATCACTTAATATTGAGAACTTATGGCACCAGCAAACAATGTTTGAGACCATGCATCATTTCTGTGGCAGCATTCATATGTGAGTCATGGACAATTTTGCAATCACTAAAAAAGACAATTGGGGCTTTTGAGCTGAAATGTTACAGAAGTGTTCTTAAAATATCATGGACCAGGAAGAAAGGTAGTGAATTCTACAAGACCTGAATTTGGAAGGAAACTAGAAGAACAGTAATATGTCAGGAAACTAGCTCATGAACAATAATATGTCAGGAAACTAGCTCATGAACAGTAATATGTCTTAAAAACTGAGATACTTTGGCCATATAAAATGTCAGTGGCAGGAAAGAACAGTGATGGAAGGCGTGGTTCCTGGAAGAACAGGAAGAAATTGACCAGCATGAAGATGGACACATGACATTGTAGACACCTCACGTATGAAGGTGCAAGAGGTAAGAAAAATGGCCAGAGATTGAGAAATTTGTTGGCAGGTCGTGGTGAAAGCGATGTTCTGCTTGAGAGGACATGCTACATGACGATGTCACTACATTGCAAGCATCTTCTTCTTCATTACATTTTTTTAAATAGGTGCCTTATGGGCACTTATGCAGCGCTTATGTTCACAGGTCTGTGTGTCCAGCTTCAGCACAAACTTGTGCTAGGTTTACATCCACTAGACTCCTCCCAAGGTTCGGGCTCTATCTACTCATTGGCAAGTTTTTGTATCATAATAATTTTGCCAGGGCTGGGGTCTAACAGCCTACTATTTGTGACTTTGAATTGCCATGTGATATATTTTTAAATATCAAATTACAAACAGAACTCCCTTATTTTCACCCTTACTTTGGGCATGCAGGCCCATCTTACATTTGACAATTCCACCAATCATCTTTCATACATCAGCTATATGTTACATATTTTAAGCATCTTACATTCATTTCCAAAACAAACAATAATATGAATGCTCTACATATAAACAATACACACTAAAATGTTATCTAAGGAAAGTAAAATTGTCTCGAAAATCAGAAACAATCAAAATATTATGGGTTTAATTATGATGTCCTATAAAAGGAGAGGGAAGGACACACATATCCACACATCTTGTGCTTAATGAAATATTTCTGAGGTAATTTAGGTTATACACAAAGTTACTATAATAAATGACGTAGGATAATATAAAATGACCAAACCTTGTGGAATCTCTTTTCAGAGTTGCCCAGTTGTTCCCTCATCTTCAGCTGTGCTTTTCTCTGTGTAGCAATCAGGTTCTCTAGCTGGGCCAGCTGATTATCATACATTGATTTAATAGCTGCCTCATCAAAGCCAGCATCATTTTTGCCCTCGGCGTCCCGCTGCAGCGCAATGAATGGATCTCCCAAGCCAAACCTTCCATATTTTGCCTGATACAGCAGCTGTTTTGCCTTTTCAGCCTGCAATAGTGGAGTCATTTTTGCATTAACATTATCATTGTAGGTAATTTATTAAACAAAAAAAATTGAGTGGTGACAGTTTAGTGCATTTGCTTACCAACACAAGGAATCCAGGTTCAAACCCCAACAACAGCATGACTTTCCCCCCTACCCAGACCAACTCTGGGGATGATTCAGACTTGTATAATGGATGCAGAATAATTTCTTCACCTGCACAAGTGAAGAATGGGAGCTGAGGCAGTTCAGGGGCTAGCAAATTGCCTTCTAGCCTGCTAGTCGCGTGTTTGAATCCCCATCGAGGCAGATGTTTCACAACTTTCAGGTCAACCAATCCTAAATGGGCACCAGGTAATGTTCTGGCAAGTAAAGGCAGGCAGCATGATACTGAACACATCACCCATCAAGTCAAGGCAGGCGGCATGATACTGAACACATCACCCATCAAGCCCCAATTAGTTTTAAAAAAAAACAAAGAAACAAACACTGGACTAACACCACATGCCAACAGCATGTAAACAGTATCCTGTATCCTTTTTTTAAAACTTTACAGCAAACCCAGTATTAACTTTACCACGTACCCAATATTTTTAACTTTACCACATACCCAATATTTTAACTTCATCGCATACCCAATTTTGTAACTTCACTGCATACCCAATTTTGTAACTACCGCATACCCTATTGTGTAACTTTACTGTATCTCCAACTTTGTAACTTTACCACATACCCAATTAACCTTAAGGTGTGTAAGGTGCTGTACTTGTACAGGTGTAGAATAATCAGTAACTTCACATTTCTATTTATAGACAGGAGTTCAGAGAGCAGAACCACCTTGATGACAGGATGCTCACCTTGAGTGTTGCAATAATGATATCCTTGGCCTGGAGCTCACCCTCGAAATAGCTCAGAAGTCTTAAAAGATCAGATTTGCTCCAGTCTGGACAGGGTTGTCGCTATGAATGCAAAACATATATTTTACTTTAAGGAATGCAAATATTGTTTTTTTTTTCCTTCTCTTTGTTAAATATAAGAACAATTCAATTAGTTTTAGAACATTAATTACTTCATTTTCCTTCTTCTGTCTTGCACCTCGTAGTGAAGCATAGAGCATTGAACTAATCACACCAAGCTCTTTGTAGACCTGTTCATCTTTGGTAATATTTTGCAGCTAGTTTTCTATGCAATGAGGTAGACAGCCTCACGACAACTCTTCTTAGTCGCCTCTTACGATATGTAGTGTTATCACTCTTTGCTTTTCTTATGGGCCCAGTAACACAAAGCAAAAATCTGTATTATTTGTTACTAAAATTTATAACATTGCACGCTGTGCAAATGTGTAAGTGCTTCATTACCAAGAGTAAATACCCGAGAGTAACCATGGAGATAACGCTCTCCATATTCAAACAATACTAGTGACTATGTGCTTAGTATTTCAGCTAAAGTATTATTTACTTATTCACTTCATATGAAATATAACTCTGCAGCTGATGAGCTGCAGCGAAATATTCCATGCAAGAAACTGTGCAATATTTTGTTTATGGCATCTGTATTTACATTCACTAAGGGAATACATTGTTTTGTGTCACCAGAGTCTCAGATCAGGTCTGTTTCCTTGTTCCCGACTCAGCCATGTGACCAAGTTATCCAGGTATTTATCTCTTTGTCTTCCTTTGCTCTTTACATATCAAATTTACCAGTTGTCACTTAATTTTTAAGATTATTTCTCCTCTTAACATGTCCAAAAATCTTGACATGTCTATGTCCAATTTGTCCCATTTCATTCATTTTATATTCAAGGTTGACTGATTTATCTGTGTCTATTGTCATCAAGGTCGGCCACTGCCCAGTTTTCCATGAACCATGTTTTCTATCACTGACTGTTCTAAAACATGACGGTTAATCTAACCAGTTTCCTAAGACACAGTATTGTTTCTTTGATGCTCAGGTCTTATAAACTCTGTCTTCTTGGTCTAAGGCGATCTAAGAATGTTTCTGTATTATGTTAGTTTAGTAGTAGTAGGCCTCTTTCAGTCCTGTAGGACTACAGAGTTGTGCCGCTGGGAAGGCACCTGACAGCGCCGCTGGTGACTACAGTCCAATACGAGAGTGACAATGTCACAATTTCCGCATCTGTAAGACGAGGCAGGTCCTGCAGCAAGCGACTACATTTTATGCTTGTACCTCCTATCCTCAGTTTGTTGGATCACATTGCATTCAAAGATCCTCAATCTGTTTCGTACATCTCTTCAGCAACTCTTTCCCATGTGTCTGGATCTATGCCAAGAGTTTTCATATCTTGTTTACACATATCCTTACATCACATTTGGGGTCCTCCGGTTGGCCTCATCCCTGTGGCTAGTTCTCCATATAGGAGATCATGCTAGTTTACAATTTCAATTTTCTATTGTAATATTATCCACGTTATAAAACAGTTTCATGAATTTATATATCTAGACCTGTCCATTCAAAGCAGGCAAACCACATACACATGCCGACTCAAGTAACCACTAAAAATAAACATGCTGTTCACTTTAATTATCAAAGCACAGCAATCCCCAAATTCAAGAATAAATGGTAGAATCATACCTTCAATGTGCTCGACTTTGCCTTCTCGCTTCCTTTAGCAGTCTCAAAACCCTGTACAGACCCAGACTGTACATTTCTATATGCTGCCATACTGTATACTCACAACAGTATACTACTGAAAATAAACAAATTATCAACATAATGTGGTGCAAACATCAACATCATGCCCTACAGTACAGTCTGGCAACTATTACCAACATTTGTTTTCTTCTAATTTTCAATGGGTTCTAATGCTTAAATATTTTGATTATCACCACATAAAATCATGATCAAGTTACGTAATGACTTGTGTGGGCAAACATGCATCTTCACACCTCACGATCGCCAACAACATGTAACAATTCATGTGCTGACGTGTTTGACCGTCTTCCTCCATTTCTCTTTCCATAAATCTTTTCAGCTGTCACACATTCCAGTTCTTCTCTTCTCATGATGTAAGCACAAAATTACAACTGCCTCTTCCTGATGTTAGTGATAAGGTCTCATAGTCTCTTCAACATATTTAGATGATTTATTTTGGCTGTCAAGACTATTTTCAGCATTCCTCTGTAAAACCACACCTCTGAGGCCACAGGGGATTTTTAAAATTGTTTATTGATTGTCCAGGATTCAGAGCAATAAGATAAATTTGGTTCCATGTAATTCTTTTCCTAACCTCCGATGACAGGGACTTATTGCAAGTTTTTCTTTTGATAAAATGCAGTGTTTGCTTGCCTTATTCTGTTCTATATGTCAATGATACATCTATAATCTGATGTTATCCATGTATCTAGACACTTGAATTTCTCTGCTGGCCCTAAATTAACACCAGTGACTTTAACTGCGCACTTTCACTGAGCTTCGTGCTAATTTTGTTTTATTTGCAGGTACCTGAGGTTGGAGAAGGGAGGGAGAACCTTGTAACACAGTCCCCTTGCAGATGATGTATTGGTACTGGGTTAGGAGAAAATCCTCTACATCAACCTCCTTCCAACAGATGCAAGCCCTTTTCAGGCCTCAGATCTTTTGTTTGTTTGCATTCACTCATTTTGAACTCAAGCGTAGTCCATACATGTGCAATTACTTCTAGTGCAGTGGACTGATCTTTGCGTGCGCATTAGCTTTCCCTAGTACCAATGTCCCTCACCATCAGACAAACCCAGTCAGGTATAGGAGTTGAACCCGCTACCTTGGCATCATTTCGCCACGCTAACCTCTGGGACCCAGATGACCTAAATCAAATCATCAGAATTAAGAGTTGAAACTCACAGTATTCCAAAGGAGTCACAATCAATCAAACCAACCATGTGTCAGGTGCTCAAACAACAATGATTTCCATTTACATAAGACAAATTACTCTGAGTCAAAAAGGAATAATTAATACTAATGTAATTGTAAAGATTGTGTAAGGCTAGTTTCTTGGATGTGAAAACAGACAAAGAAGGAAGTTCTAGAACAACTCAGTATTTCCAAAAGGTGCTACTGAAAAAATTAAAACGAATGACAAAGTACTTTCATCACATAACAATTATATGATAATCATCTAGGTCAGCATGTCCGAATGAATAAGAACGTGTGGTCTTAAACATCTGGTGTGCTGATGTCAAGTAAGGGGCTTAACCCCTACACCAGACAGTTGGTCTAAAATGCTGACCTGTCGTCCTTTGACTTGGTGACATAAATTACAAGTGCCTCTGATGACGAGGGACACCGTTAATAGGGAAAGCTAATCCACACGCAAAATTCAGCCCAGCACTACTAGAAGTAGTGTGAATGGACTACGCTTGAGTTCAAAGCGAGCCAGCGCAAAAAAAAAAAAATGATAATTATAATCTACTGAAAACTATAAATGGGGGAGGGGGTGGGGGAGAAGCATCGTGTTTGTGTGTGTGAGAGAGAGATAGAGAGAAGAGAGAGAGAGAGAGAGAGAGAGAGAGAGAGAGAGATAGAGAGAGAGAGAGAGAGAGAGAGAGAGAGAGAGAGAGAGAGAGAGAGAGAGAGAGAGAGAGAGAGAGAGAGAGAGAGAGAGAGAGAGAGGACAAATAAAAAGCGAGTCTTCTCTCCTGTGCAGAACTTTACTCACATAAGTATTTTGAAATTTATCTTTGTCAAAAGCCAGATATCCCACCTCTGTTGCTGCGATGTGTAATTGATCACATTTTCAATCTTTCTATGTTGGGGTCAATCTCTCTTTCACCTCTCCGGTACAGTTCCCTCCATAATTCTAGAGTTTCGTGTCTTCTTTGCATGTCCAAGATATTTCACTTTCCCCATTTTTCTTTGTCCTAATAACCATACACATATATGTCACTCACTATTCATGTACCATCACATACTACCTCTGCATGGTTTCGTTGCCCTGCTACTGAGTGAATGCGTGGCGCGACACTAAGTTGTGAATTTAATGTGGAATGCTTTTACATCTGAATTTAATGTGGAATGCTTTTACATCTGTCTGCGGTTGTTTGTAGCTTGAACTTTCATGTTTGGAATGATGGCGGCCGGCTGTTGCTGAATTGACTGGTTTGCCTTTTCGGTTCACAAGTGCATTTTTCAGGAGATTCCTGGGAGTCATCGCTGGAGCTACGAAGTTCGTGCCTTGTACGGCGCTTTCGAGAGGTCGCTCTGCGGAAAGAGACGAAGCCATATGGGATAAAATCCGGGTCAACAAAGTCTTTCTGGTGACTGCCGATTCCATCGGCGATGAACTCTATTTTTCATGGAGGACTTTTGTGTTGGCATTCTGCTGGCGGCATTATGCACAGTGTACCTGTGCGGGGTGTAGGCTTGCCGAGACTTCTGTTTTTTCCACTTTTTACATTGGCAAAGGAGCATTTTGTGTGATATTCACTGGCACAGGAATGTTACCGTGAAGTTAGAACTGTGACTAACTAACTAACAAACTATCTCGCGACTAACTAACTAACTAACAAACTATCTCTGCACTGAAGATTGGCTGTAATGAGACTCCAACTCTCTGACATGTGTCTTCATATACATTTTTCCTGAGATTCCTGTGATGTTGTCCACCCACAAGTAATGCTGGCTTCCCTTGCATGCTCCTTTAACTTTTCATTCCAGCACACCCTGTAACCAACTGTAGTCTATTTCCATGCTGAAATACCTTAATTACCTGACCCTTGATCTCATTTACTAATATTTTCAATTCCAGGCTTTGTATTAGTAATACAAATTACTTCTTTACTTTGTTCCGTTTCTATTTCAACCATGATATTCTCTCTATTCATCTATATACACATTTTGAAACAATTTCCCCCTCAAATTCTCTATTCATTGTTCATGCTTCTGAACCAACAAGTTAGTTATGAAGAGTTAAATGTAACACCTGATCTCTCCTAACTTAATTTCATAAATAGTGTATAGCTAACTTTGATGGCTTAGCAGTGCCCATATCCTGAGTACGGTCACAGGGAGTGAGACAGACTAAGTTGAGTTAGAGTAAGACACATTTGACAATGACATTTCATTATAATTATATAGTTGCATTCTCTGCATTTCACCAAATAAGATTCTTATCAGATCTGTTAGCAAAACTACTATTTTGTTTACATGGATGGAAAACTATAGGTTCTAAAAATACTAAGCTTTCAGTTTCACCTTATAATGAACACTTAATTTAATCAGTCCCGTGTTTCTTGATGAGAATGAATAGCGAATCGAATAGCAGTCCCGCACAGTCACCATCCCCGTCAAGATACAGAATTGAAGATAAATAACTTGAAAATATAGAGCGTTGCTGCTAATAAAAAGTTTAAATCTCATTATTACCAGTAATATCCACAGTTCCCAAAGCCGGTATGGTTACTTAATCACATTCACATCATAAAGGGGCCGCTACAAACGTTGTAGTGAGGATACAAAGCCGAATCACCGAGTCTGGCACTGGACGGAAGGAATGGAATCCGCTGCTGGGCCTCCCACCACTCCAGCAGACGTCAACGGTCAAGAATCAAGTTTCCACAACGAATACCCCAAAATGTATCGCGTCCACACCATTTCCAAGTTAATATAGTAAATACACGTTTAATCTAGTGTCTAATAATCGCGATAACGCAGTGTTTCGGCTTGCGGCATTACCGAGAACAAGAAACAAAAGAGGCTACCCGACATCAGCCTTTGAAAGAACGGCCATCGCGTTTATTGATACGTCACGTGATACAAAGCCAGGCGGAGATAATGTCGTAGTCGTCTGTACGACATGTTAGTCTATCTCAAGCTTTTCTGACTTGTTTACACTTTAAATCATATAAGAACTGGAAATATTGCTAAAACATGATGAATAAATGTTGTTTATGTGTTGATGGTTATTTGGTGTACTTCATCAGGGCATTAGGAGTAGACAAGGGTCATAGTGTATGCGGTGTTATTTATAGTTATAGTCTGCTAGCTAAGAAAGGAACTGAAATGTCCAGCCAATTTGGGGAAATTATGTTTTCTGAGAAGCTGAATAACGAGCGCACTGGCATTCTAAGTTTCACTACTTGCAAACTTACCACAAGACTAAAAGCTAAACAGAAGTTTGCGTTAACAGTAAGTGCACCGTTTCTTATATGCATCTGTTACTGTTTGCTATTATAATATAATTTTGAACACTAAATTATTTATTTATTATTTATTAAATTACATTACTTACATTGTACTAACTATGTACTGTAATTTACCAGTAACTGGTCTAAGTATACTACAAAATTGTTATATACTACTGTTACTATTAGTCCCACATGCCAAAACGATTTAAGCTTTTCTGAATTGTTTACACCTTAAATCATATCACAACTCAAAATATTAAAACATGACTAAGAAAAGTTGTTTATGTATGTGTTGATGGTTATTCGGTGTACTTAGTACTTCTTTATCAGGGTATTAGGAATAGATAAGGGTCATATTGTATGTGGTATTATTTACAGTATAGTTATAGTCTGCTAAGAAACGAACTGATATGTCCAACCAATTTTGGGAAATTATGTTTTCTGAGAAGCTGAGTTAAGAGCGGACTGGAATGCTAATTGCTAAGTTTCACTACATGCAAACTTACCACAAGACTAAAAACTAAACAGAAGTTTGCATTAATAGTAACTGCATCAATTCTTATATACATTTGTTTGCTAGTTAACTATTATTTACTATTAAATTAACAGGAACATGTCTAAGTATACATTTGTTACATTGCTATTAGTTGAATTTTGATTATGAAGATGAGTTCAGACATGCCAAAACATTCTCCGTCCTAATCTTTAATAGCCAGCGAAGAGTCCTGATACTAATGGTACCAGTTGCAATGTGATTATGTGTCCATCTAAATTTTCCTTGGAGCACTGATTGTCAGCCAGATCCTCTGCACACTCCCTGCTGCTCCATCCTCCATTCCCACACTGTACACATGACCACAAAGAACCTTGACCACATCTGTCTTATCATGCACCAATACACCACCCAATGGTACATACCGAGCGAATCTGACCATCCGCTCATTTCCCACCATGCCAGCATGCACTGGGGAAAATATCCAACATATGCTTCCTATCTTTCATTGTTTTATTGAAGCATGCCTGTCTTCACCTTTCTCAGCATGCTCCCTGAATCCTTTACAAACATGACATGTGTGTGCTGTTTGTCCTCCAAGTATGCCTGTCTTCACCTGTCTCAGCATGCTCCCTGAATCCTTTACAAACACGACATATGTGTGCTGTTTGTCCTCCAGCTAACGGAATGCTGGTGTGACTGCTTCCACCTCCATTCTCAGACTAAATGTCATGGTAGCATATGCCATGATCTCCTGCACTAAACACCATCTATTATCATTCGGTATGAACCCCCCAGGCACTTCTTTTGCCCCTAAGCAGAGAGCTGTCCATGTAGATTATTTACATCCCCTGGGCATGAATTGTAATGTATCAATTCGTGTACTTCCCATTCAGTGCAGTCTGCCGGCCAGTCGCTGCATTCCCAATCCAGTTTTATTATGACCCTGCACAGGTCTGAATTTGCCTTGAGCATTATGACCAACTCCTATCCTTTTCCAATGTTGTCAAGCATGCACCCACTTTTCTAATTATATCCTCTGCCTGAGCCATCCATGATATTCGTCTTATTAGCCTGTGGCCCTTAACTGTGTCCAGGCTTCTTGCAAGGTACATTCCTTGTCTACAGCCATTCATTGATATGATTTAGCTTGCAGCACCTTGAGCCTGTTCGCATTTGTTAGCAAGGCTACAATGTATCACATACATACCACTGACATGTCCCATGTGGATCCCAGGATCACGCACATAGCTTCATTCTGTATGCGCTTTAGTCTCATCTGCTGACTCTTTGACACTGAGCAAACCCAAACCATACTCAATTAGTGATTGAATCAGATGTTGATAGAGTTTGAACAACATTCTTTGCTTCATGTTCATTGCTTCCATAATCTTCAGCATACCAAGTCCCTTCTTAGATCTCATAACAACTCCATCTCATGATCCTTGAATGACAGGCATCTGTCGAATTAATTCCCTGGTACCTCAGTTTATTGTCTCTGTTAACATTTCTGCCAGACTTGGAACATCAGCCTTAACAATCCTATTGTCCAGATAGCACCTTAACACAGATACTTTTTCTGGGTTAATGACACCACCTACCTCTGTCAATCACTTCCTTACTGTCTTCTGCAATTCTTGCACTATTTGTGTCTGATCTCTTCCATGCCTATGCGCAAGGGCATCATCCGCAAATATCAGTAACCTTCCAATCCCTGGTGCATCAATGCTTACAATCTTCCTTGTGTAAACATTGAATAGCTCATGTGAGATCACATACCCTTGTGGTAATCTGGGAGTAATAATAAGTGCCTGAGGTCTATGAACCCGGGCATATGGCAACCCCATGAGAGTTCAGGGTGGCTGCTATGCAGTTCATCACTCAAGGACTATCATCCTTCTTCATAAGAGTGCATCATGAGATCCTATTGTTACGTTCGTCCTCAAAATTCGGTGCTACTGCCATTGTTTCCTGTCAAATATGGAACCCCACATAAACATCAAAAGAAAATGTTGCAGCATTTGACCAGGTGTTTTTCCCTGGCCAAAAGCTCACCAACCTTTTTGAGAGTAAGTTTTCCTGTTCCAAGTATAAAAGTTCATAGCATGAACTAATAACTAGGACTGATTATTTATTATAAAATGTCCATGTTGCACAGATTATTGTGATTTAATATTAATTGCTGCCGAGCTGTTTAAGTCATTGTATACCAAGCAAGGCATCATGAGTTTATTGGTAACACCTAACGTGGCATGGTTTTCCTGGTTTCATTGCATTGTTGTATTAACTCACTCTAGTTTAGTTGTTACTAAAAATCCTGTTTGCTGCGGTTGTTATTTGAACGTCTTTAGACCCAGTATGTATTAGTTTGAAGTAACAACATGTTTGGATAGTGTTTATAACAACTTATTTGGACTGAGAGAGTTAATTTTTCTGTCATGGACCAAATTATAGACAATAGATGAAGTAGAATTGTTTTAGATATCTGTTTAATCAACATTTTTGTTGTGCATTAACCGGTCATACGGTTAAACAGTCTACTAGTAGATTTGAGTCATTGTCAGGGGTATGTATAGCTCCCCCCACCCCCAACAGAACACGAGAATATCACTTCCTTATAACATCTGAATGGTTGTAAGATCATCTGAACGGTTGAAACATGTAATCCATGTGTGAATTAAGCTATTGGGCTTAAGTACCACAAGGCAAAGATTTATTTTGGCTCCTATATTTTTTCTGAGAGATTTATGTTTTCTGTCAAGGACCAAATTATAGAGAATAGATGAAGTAGAATTGGTTTAGATATTTTATTTAATCAACTTCTTTGTTGAACAGTAACTGTAACTGTATACGGTTAAACAGTCTACTAGTGGATTTGAGTAATTGTAAGGGGTAGAAGCAGGGGAACACAAAAATATCACTTCCTCAAAACATCTGAATGGTTGTAAGATGTTGTAATTCATGCTTGAATGAAGCTGTTGAGCTGAAGTTCCGCAAGACAATGCTTTATTTCCTGTCCCATATTGTTTCTGATAACAACTGTGTGTGCTTGTGTCTACGTTGTGTAATTTAATTACAGTGATTGTGTTGTGATTGCATACAACAGTGATCATCAGATTACCAGTGTTATTGTTTTATAATAAAGTTCAACAGTGTAACAAAATGTCAGCACCTTAGAGAGTTGCTGACATTAGTGAAACAGAATAACAAGTACAACAATTACCATCAAACAGAATGACATGAAGGCATGGTCTGAAGACCAGGAAGGTGTATTCATTCATAAGTATTATTCTAATTGCTTCAGAGATATCAATTGCTGCTTGTTTCTTCTTCTTGGTTCAAGGTATTCTAAGATTTGTTTCTGTAATATTTGAGCTCCAAAGCCCCACTTTTCTTCTTTAGTGATTGTGAAATGCTCCATGACTTTCATCCATATGTTGCTGCAGGAAAGATGTTTTAACATGCTTACTGGTTTTGTGCTGTATGTTCTTAATACAGGTTAATCTCTGTATGGCCAGCACACATCTGCCTTCTTTCAAATAATCACCATTTTTGTTGATTATGAAGACAAGATAGTCAAAGTTTGTGACATTTTCAATATCTTCAATGTTGACTATTGGCATATAGTTTTACCCATGACCATTATTTAATTATTTTATCCACACAGTATGAAATAGCAAAAGCATTATACTGCTAAACATTTATGATGTGAAATAACATTAACTATTATATATCCCACTTATAATCCAGAAGGGTTGAACTGGATATTGTATGTATAAATTCAATACAATACATGAACTATTAACGCCAACATGTGTCATTATCCCAGTGTTTGTTCTTTTCTCCATATCACCATATCACCATATTACCATATTACCAACAGCTTTCTCAAACACCACATCCCTTTTGCCTCCAGTTTCTTCACCATTTGGCTATTAAACACAGAGGGGGATTTTAACAAATTGACTTGGGATCTCCTGTCAACCAATCCTAAAATTGAAACCAGGAAATGTTCTGAGAAATAAAGTCAGCTGGTGTGATACTGACTGCATCATCCATCAACTGCCAATTGGTCTACGAAATTGCATATATAGACCCAGAATGCCTATGTACAATAGACAACAGAAATATAATTCAAAAGTTACAGCATTCTAGAGAATAACAAACATAACTCTAAATTATGGAAACAATTAACGATGACAAAGTTTAATCTGGATAAAATCAAGAGATGGAAAGGACAAAGTCTGTGTGACCAAACATTGAATACGCAGATCAAAGATTGATGGGGACCCAATACAGTTGACCTTCAATGTGGAGATGACACTTAGCACTGTGTTATATATTATTTGTTTCATTTCAGGTAGTATGGCAACTCTGGCAATGTTTCCACGACTTGGTAAACAGATAAGACCAGTGTTACCTCAGTGGCCAGTAGTTACTACAGTCAATCACAGACATGCATCGGTCACTGCATCACCAGATAGAGTGTCTGATTCTTCGCAGGAGTATGAAAACGCTCTTCCATTTTCTTCCTTACCTGGGCCTGGTGGATTACCCTGGTTTGGGAGATGGTTTGCTTATAAAAGAGGTCAGCATGTTAATATGATTTTAACTCTTTTAGAATGTAGCATCTTTTAGCATATTACCAGTCTGGATTTAATCAGCTCATTACTCCTCGCTGGCTGTTGAACGAGAGGATGGAGGGCACATGGGAATGTCCTAAGTGCAGTGATGTTGATTCTTAGCTTAACTCAACTCAACTCAGTCAGCTCAGAAATAATTTATGTAATCATTTTTCAATTATACGATTGTCTGTAATTGAAGTTGTAATTTAACTAGTTTTAAATATATTCCTATGAATGATATACCAATTTAAAGGTAAATGAATGTGTTATTAATTAACTAAATATATTAACAAGTATTTATGGTTTTGTAGACATTACAATTATTACAGGATGACAAGGTTGGAAAAGTATGTGATATATGTAACATATACATTTATGTAACTTATAATATAGATTATTAAAATAAATATCCAATGACCTGAAGTCTTTCAGGTGTTGAGACAGTCCTGAGTATTACCGTTGCCTTGAGGGAACCTTGTGGGACAGTGAGCAATAGACAAGAAAGGGTGGTAGTCGAGTGATACAGGAAACATGTGACACATGAGTGATGGTTAGGTTGGTGCAGGTCAGAGCATATTCCACTCATTGGTGGGTAGTTTACCATAGGGGGCCCCCAAACAGCTCCTAATCCAGATGTAACAGCATTCTGATGTATGAAAGTGAGCCATGGACAATTTACACATTACTGAGAAATTACCTAGAAGCAACTAAAATGTGGTTCTATAGAAGAATGCAGAGACTACTTTGGACAGAGAGTGTGTAAAGATGATCTTTTGGGGGCAACAAATTCACAAAGAAAATTTGTTACTCGTTTTAGAAATAGACAATCAACACTGTTTAGATATGTCCAAATAAGGAATAAAATGTCACAATAACAGGAAAATTGGAAGGGAATATCTGGACAGAAGATGTTAACTTGTTATCATGGCATGGAGAAATATCTGTATCAGAGATGATTGGCAACACATGAGGCAGGACAACTGTGGTGACCAGTGCCATACAGCATAGGCAGTCAGACAAAGAAGGAAGAGGAGGAGGAGGCATACAGCTAACCTCAAACCAATATGTCTTATCTGGCTCATTCTGTCTAACTGTGGGCAAAGCTACCCCACACTAACTGAGTTTCTTTTAAATCATTTAAAATCACCATGTAAACAAATCAGTATTATATTTGCTCACACCCATTATCAGTGCAACCTTGCTTATCCATTCTACACCATGTGACTCATTCAAAACAATACTTGACATGTCCACCATGTTTCATGTTTTTCTAGATATGTCCAAAGTGTATAGAAGAGACCTGGTGTTGAAGGAATTTTACTCCAAGTATGGTTACATCGTGAGAGAGACTGTCGCAGGGAGAGATATTGTACACCTATTCCATCCAGATTTTTTAAAGCAGGTATGAGATGCTTTTGTCTGTCTACCTGCCTGTCTATTTCCCTGATTGTCTGTCTCTCTGCCTTCCTGATTGTCAGTCTGTCTGCATTGTTTCTCCACAAATAAACAAAATTGTTTGTATGTTACTGGAGCCCCTAAGGAAAGCAAAGAATAATAACATTCTAACCTTCCATGTGACAAACTTAGTGACAACTGGCAAACTTAATGGGAAAAGAGCAAAGGGAAGACAACAAGATAAATACACGGAAGCCTTGACCACAGGGCATCATCAGAATGAGAACACAGATCTGATCCAAGGCTTTGGTGATTGCATGAGATGGTGTCATAACCGCTCAAGCTTATTGAGATGGTGTACCATAACCACCCAAGTTTATTGAGATGGTGTGCCATAACTGCCCAAGCTTATTGAGATGGTGTGCCATAACTGCCCAAGCTTATTGAAATGGTGTGCCATAACTGCCCAAGCTTATTGAGATGGCACATGATGATGACATGTCGTTACATTTTCCTTCGACGCAAGAGATGTGACAAATAAAGTACCAGGCAGTCCTGTAACAGATTCTGACTTTGGGATGTGATGTGTTGACATTAACTAGGCCGTGACGTTATGGGTGGCCAGTTCTCTCCCTATCCACCTGTCCTACCTAGAAAATTGTCCCATACCTATTTTAATAAGTCTATGTCGACCCAGAAAGCTGTACTGGTTGGAACAAATAATCCTCCCTCAGTTTGTGATTGAACTAAGACCACTGCCTTTGCAGTCAAGCTCACTGACCTCCATGTCACTCAGATGCAACAAATAAAGACAAAACATTAAATATTCTTCTGTGTCATTGGGTACTTGTCTCTCTATATTCAAAATTGTTCATTTATATTTCTGACAGATTTATGAAACTGAAGGGAAATACCCTATTATCCCACCTTTACTGGAAGTTGTGAAAACATACAGGCAGAGGAAAGATCTGGCACCTGGATTAGGTAACAGGTAACTCTGCACTACAGGTATTTTCATTCATTGTGATGTGGTTTCTATGGGAGTCTGCAAGGTAGCACCCATCAATCTGCTCAAACTGCGCTGCTGAAATACAAGACCTAAATATTGCTGCAGAAACTGTAAGTACCACAGCAAGGATGGGAATCAGAGTAGCGTAGTGGCTAGTCACTCGCTTGCCATTCGGCTGGTCAGAGGTTCCATCTGCATTGGGGTAGATGTTGAGTTGTGTTGTTAAGTTGAGTTAAGTTAAGAACCGACATCGCTGCACTCAGGACATTCCCATATGTGTTCCGTCCTCTCGTTCATCAGCCAGCGAAGAGTCATACTTCTAATCGTTCCAACTGCTATCTAATTTAAAGTTCTCCTGGTCTTCCCTCTCAGTCTTGAGATTCTTCCAGAACCCCTGCCGATCCCCCACAATCTCATTCTTTCCACATATGGATTCTCAACATGTTTCCCCGCCTCCTCCACCTGGTCCCACAAGCACACGACCACCTCCCCCTTGTCCATAGGCAATCTACCACCAATAGGTGCATTCCCTGCTGGCCTATCAGCCAGTTCATTCCCCAGCACCCTCACATGGCCAGGGCAAAATATCCATACAATTCTCACAATCTGTTCCCTCACCTTCTCCACATGGTCCCACAAGCACACGACCACCTCCCCCTTGTCCATAGGCAATCTACCGCCAAGAGGTGCATTCCCTGCTTGCCTATCAGCCAGTTCATTCCCCAGCACCCCCACATGGCCAGGGCAAAATATCCATACAATTCTCACAATCTGTTCCCCCACCTTCTCCACCTGGTCCCACAAGCACTCGACCACCTCCCCCTTGTCTATAGGCAATCTACCACCAAGAGGTGCATTCCCTGCTAGCCTATCAGCCAGTTCATTCCCCAGCACCCCCACATGGCCAGGGCAAAATATCAATTTTATTTTTTAAAATTGGTCTGGGCTTCCAGGTTGACCCAACCTAAAATAGGTACCAGGAAATGTCTTGGGAAGTAAAAGTAGCCGACATGATGCTAACCACATCAACCATGAGTGCTGATTGGTCTATGCAAATGAAACAAATAATAACCAATAAAATCTTGTCACTGTGTGTTTTTAGGTCTTCTATGCAAATTAGGTCTTCTATGCAAACTAGGTCTTCTATGCAAATAAAACAAACAATAAGCAATTAAATCTTGTCACTGTGTGTTTTTAGGTCTACCATCACTTTGTTCACCTTGTGGTTTCCAGACAAGGAAGTGTTAAATTATAATATATTCAGGTTTTCTCACTGTGTGTCCTACCCAGCACCAAACACTTTTCCTCGCCTCTAGATTTACTGGAATTTGTTTAGTTCTGTCCATGAGCTCCACATTCATGATTCACACAAAGCTATTTGGGAGGATCAATGAGGTTTCAATTAACATAAAAAGCTAGACTTCTTATATAGGCATTACTAGGAAAACTTTGAAGAAGAAGAAGAAGAAGAGGATTATAGCACAAAACTGTAAATAACCATCAAAGTAGAAGATGGTTGCAGTGGTGTAGGGCTAGTTCACTTGCCACATGTAAAAGGATCCCTGACTTTATGATTTAGAATTGCTGTGTGATCTTTATTCTTTGCTATGTTCATCATACACACTGGAAAATATTGTTTGTCCTTATTTGATAAGGCTACTTATGTTGATCCTAGATCATGATTTGTATGACTGTTTGGGCACGGGTTGATGTGTGGTTGAGTGTAGAGTTATTGTATGTATTTATGAATCACCATCCCACAAGTTGAGTTGATGGTTCATAAATGACATGCATGAAAGTGTAAATCTTATGAATGAGTGAGTTGAGGAAGCCAGTGGATAACACAGTCTAGTGATCTAGTATGGGACGCCTTCTGGTACAGGCATTCAGTGAATATACTTCATCAGAGTCACAGAGGGAGAAAGTGGCAAGTCTGAATGCCTAAACGAAGTATGAGATCATAGCCAGTTGACACTTAGCTTCTAGAATGCCAGAATACTCGTTTGTAAATATTTGTTTTAGAATGAGTTCAGGATTCATGTTCCTTATTGAAGAATGTTAGAGTAGAATCAATATATAGCTGATTTATAGAACGCCTGACTCTCATTCGGGAGAACCGGGTTCGATCCATGGGTAAGGTGTGGGATTTTTTGTCGCGGGCAAAAAGAAAATTCTAACCTGCACAGTTCGCGGCGACTGCACTAGCCAGGCGGCCTTAATTCCTCAGGCTCAAAGACCCATCTGCCATACACCGCAAGGTACTATGTTGGCAGTAAACGACAGTTTGACAGTTCATTAATGTTGACATGCAAGAATGATGCCTGGACTGCTACAAGACATATGAGCAACATTACATTAAAAGTTGCACTCTTACACTACTCATTAGTTTTTTTTGTCCAAATATACACCTACCCCTTTCACTATATCCTCCCATCCTATCCCTCCTTAATTCCTTCTTTATTTCTGTGTCCATGTGAATACCTTTGTATGCCCCTTCCTTCTCATGACTTATTGATGTTATTAATGGCTTCTCCTGCCCTACATTCTCTTACTTGTGTTGCCACTTCTCTTCTGCTGATCCTCTTGTGTCCTACTAACTTGTTTTTGTTTTTAAATTGCTGATGAAAGCTTTATAGCTGCAGTGTCCATTCTATAATTTGTGATTGTGTTCTTTATAAATCTGACCTTGTCCATTGTGCTGGGGAGTATAACATCATTAGGTTCTGTTATTTTGGTTACAAATTAGCCATATCCGGATTTGATCCCTGACTGTTTTCCTCTATAGGTGGACCTCTAAGTCCCCTCAACCTCTACCCCATCCTACTATATGTGTTGTTATACTAAAAGATAAGACCATAAGGTGCCACTATACCCAACTTAGACGAGGAAAGAGTATGAATGAATGAATGGTGGTTTATATTTTCTGTTGCTATCTTGTAGCTTATATTGTTTATTGATTTTCTTCCATTGTTAAGTCCTTGTCTTTTCTTTATCTGTTAGAATATTTGCTCTGTATGAATATTGTATATGCATAGGGATAATACATACCCTTGTCTTACAAATCTGGTTACAGGAAAGAGGAAAAGATATGCTAATATCCTGTATTTTCAGCAATGGAGAAGATTAGTAGTAATTGTTTAAAGTAAGCTTGTGTCTATTTACAGTCAATAAACTGATATCTTGTAACTTTCAGCAATGGAGAAGAGTGGTACCGACTGCGTAAAATAGTTCAGCACATAATGTTGAGACCCCACAAGGCTCTTGAGTATCTGCGTCTTCAGAACAAAGTAGCTTCAGACTTTGTGGATAAATTTGAGAGCTTAAGATCAGAGAATGGAGAGATACCACAATTCAACAGGTGGATGGCTCGCTGGGGTATTGAATGTGAGTGCTTGTCTTTAATCTTTTGGATATATGTAACATGTTGGACAGTTGCATTAGTTTTGCTATGGCATTTATTGGTTAGAGGAGACTACTGCAACACACATTGTATTCATTACGGATTCAAAGAGTATTGTTAGTAAGGTGGAGAAAAGAGTGTTTCGTGTGGAATGGCTATCGTCGCTTCAGAGGTCACAGGTTGTGAGAATTGTATGGATATTTTGCCCTGGCCATGCAGGGGTGCAGGGGGAATGAACAGGCTGATAGGCTGGCAGGTAATGCACCTCTTGGTGGTAGATTGCCTATGGACAAGAGGGAGGTAGTCGATTGCCTATGGACAAGAGGGAGGTGGTCGTGTTCTTGTGAGACCGGTGGAGAAGGCAGGGAAACAGAGTGAGAACCCATATGTGGAAAGAATGAGATTGCGGGGGATCGGCAGGGGTTCTGGAAGAATCTAAAAACTGAGAGGGAAGACCAGGAGAACTTTAAATCATTTAGCGGTGGGAATGATTACTAGTATGACTCTTCGCTGGCTGTTGAACGAGGGGATGGAGCATGTATGGGAATGTCCTGAGTGCAGTGATGTCGGTTCTTAACTCAACTCAACTAAACTCTAATAGTTTTGCTAGGAGTAAGGGTTCAATCCACTGGTACTGATTGCTGATTAACACTTGGAGAGTTGTGGAAGAGAACCAGGCAGTGTCTGTTTATGCATGTTGTGTGTATTTGTTTTCATTGTGACATCCTTCCGATTGCAGATGTGTGCTGAGGGAGTTCTTTATTATAACAGTGCCTTTGGCTGAAAAACATTTCATGGCTGTAGAAATGTGGTTTCTGAGGAATATGCAAAGAATACCATGGACAGACAGAAAAACGAATGACCAAGTCCTTCAAGAAACAAATGAAAATCGTAAACAGATTAAAGAAATTAGACGTAGATAGTCACAGTTATTTGGTCATATTATGAGAAGAAATGAATTGGAGAACTTGGTGAAAACTGGCAAGATTGAGGGAAAGAGAACAAGGGGAGAGCAGAGAAGTAAATACCTGGATGGCTTGGCCACGTTGTGGTCGAGACAAAAACACTGAGCTGATCCATGACTGGTGATCGGGTTAGATGGTGAAACATGACCGACCAAAGCTTATCGACATGGTGCATGATGATGATGATACAGAGAGACACATTGATGTTGACATGCAAGAATTATTGCCAGGACTGCTACAGGATATATGAGCAACATAACAACCAAAGTAGCACACTAATACTACTCATTAGATTTTCTATCCAGATATCGTAATTTCTCTATCCAAATGTACACCTACCCTTTTCACTATGTTAAATGATGTTATATGATGACAAAACAATAGACAGATAACACTTTGAGAATGATGACAAGATAGTAGACAGATAATACTTTGAGAATGATGACAAGATAGTAGACATAGTACTTTGAGAATGATGACAAGATAGTAGACAGATAATACTTTGAGAATGATGACAAGATAGTAGACATAATACTTTAAGAATGATGACAAGATAGTAGACAGGTAATACTTTGAGAATGATGACAAGATAGTAGATATAATACTTTGAGAATGATGACAAGATAGTAGACATAATACTTTGAGAATGATGACAAGATAGTAGACATAATACTTTGAGAATGATGACAAGATAGTAGACATAATACTTTAAGAATGATGACAAGATAGTAGACAGGTAATACTTTGAGAATGATGACAAGATAGTAGATATAATACTTTGAGAATGATGACAAGATAGTAGACATAATACTTTGAGAATAATGACAAGATAGTAGACATAATACTTTGAGAATGATGACAAGATAGTAGACATAATACTTTGAGAATGATGACAAGATAGTAGACATAATACTTTGAGAATGATGACAAGATAGTAGACATAATACTTTGAGAATGATGACAAGATAGTAGACATAATACTTTGAGAATGATGACAAGATAGTAGACATAATACTTTGAGAATGATGACAAGATAGTAGACAGGTAATACTTTGAGAATGATGACAAGATAGTAGACATAATACTTTGAGAATGATGACAAGATAGTAGACATAATACTTTGAGAATGATGACAAGATAGTAGACAGGTAATACTTTGAGAATTATGACAAGATAGTAGGCATAATACTTTAAGAATGATGACAAGATAGTAGACAGATAATACTTTGAGAATGATGACAAGATAGTAGACAGGTAATACTTTGAGAATGATGACAAGATAGTAGACATAATACTTTGAGAATGATGACAAGATAGTAGACAGGTAATACTTTGAGAATGATGACAAGATAGTAGACATAATACTTTGAGAATGATGACAAGATAGTAGACAGATAATACTTTGAGAATGATGACAAGATAGTAGAGATAATACTTTAAGAATGATGACAAGATAGTAGACAGGTAATACTTTGAGAATGATGACAAGATAGTAGATATAATACTTTGAGAATGATGACAAGATAGTAGACATAATACTTTGAGAATGATGACAAGATAGTAGACATAATACTTTGAGAATGATGACAAGATAGTAGACATAATACTTTGAGAATGATGACAAGATAGTAGACATAATACTTTGAGAATGATGACAAGATAGTAGACATAATACTTTGGGAATGATGACAAGATAGTAGACATAATACTTTGAGAATGATGACAAGATAGTAGACATAATACTTTGAGAATGATGATAAGATAGTAGACAGGTAATACTTTGAGAATGATGACAAGATAGTAGACATAATACTTTGAGAATGATGACAAGATAGTAGACATAATACTTTGAGAATGATGACAAGATAGTAGACAGGTAATACTTTGAGAATGATGACAAGATAGTAGGCATAATACTTTAAGAATGATGACAAGATAGTAGACAGATAATACTTTGAGAATGATGACAATATAGTAGACATAATACTTTGAGAATGATGACAAGATAGTAGACATAATACTTTGAGAATGATGACAAGATAGTAGACAGATAATACTTTGAGAATGATGACAAGATAGTAGACAGATAATACTTTGAGAATGATGACAAGATAGTAGACAGATAACACTTTAAGAATGATGACAAGATAGTAGACAGATAACACTTTGAGAATGATGACAAGATAGTAGACAGATAATACTTTGAGAATGATGACAAGTTAGTAGACAGATAATACTTTGAGAATGATGACAAGATAGTAGACAGATAATACTTTGAGAATGATGACAAGATAGTAGACAGATAACACTTTGAGAATCATGACAAGATAGTAGACAGATAATACTTTGAGAATGATGACATGACTATAGACAGACAACACTTTAGGCTAGATAACAAAACAAAATATAGAAATCACCATTGACAAGATAACAAGACACTAGATAATATACACTTTAGAATAGACAGTTGGTTAATTATAATTTGGAATGTATAACAAGATATAAGATAGATCAATAACCCCTTTTTAAACATAAGAAATGACAGAATTTACTGCAATATGTTAAACACATTAAATATATATTTCTCACTTGCAAAAATCTCTACAATCACCTTCAGCTGCTGCACACAACTGTTTTGAAATGAGAATGGGTTACCTCGAGGATAAAGGTGCCGAAGCTGTTAACAAAATCATTGATGCCAGCGGTACAGTTGTTGACATTTCTGTCAAGCTGTTTTTTTCACTTCCTATTTACAAGCTACTTCCTACTCCAAGCATTAAAAAGCTGTTTGATTGTGAGGACTTTATTAATGGGTGAGTGTTGCTGGCTATGTATTTTGATGTTCATTAATGTATAATTTTGGTCAATATTTGGACTGTGTGGTTCTTTAATCAGTAATAAAGGTCTGCCAAATGTTGGGTGGCACATAACAAACCCCACACCCCACATTGTGCCAAAGGTTTTGGGTGGAGGAGCACAATTGGGAGGGTACAAGCCTTATCCTGGTGCAAGGAAATGCAACCTAAAGACTAAATGTCATGACGGGGCCCTAAGCCTTCATTGGCAGCTGGTCTAGGATCGAAGCTTTGACAGATGGACAGGTAAAGCATTGCTTTGCTGATCTGGTAGCTTCTGCAGCTTGTCTTGTTCCAGACGTATTGGTATTACCTTTCTCTGGAGTACACTAGACAGACCGAGAGAGGGATCATGCTACATGGGCAACACATGTCTCTACAATTCAGTCCAGGCTTTGTGCTATGGAGAGTTGTAACTAATATACCTTTGTGAATCACAATGTAACAAACTATCGTCTGTCAAGATGGCAAGGTGCTAATGAATGAATGACTAAGGGTCATATTTTTGGACTGCATTCATCATCATCGTCATCATCTTCCACTTCTGCCATCAAACGTTGTGGGGAGGAATAATTTGCGTTCCAGCGCCCGGTGGGCGGCACTGGATAGTGTCATTCCGTGTGGCTGTACAATGTCTTTGATTTCGTCAATCCATTTTCTTCTTGGATGTTATTGTGGTCTCGTCGCAGATGACACGCAGAACGGCTTCATATATTTTGACTGTAGTTCATTATTGAGTAATAATGGTCATATATTTGTGCTGTGTAGTTCATTATTGAGTAATAATGGTCATATTTTTGGACTGTACTTCATTAATCAGTAATCAGTAATAATGGCCATATATTTAGACTGTGTAGTTAATTAATCAGTAATACTAGCAACTTATTTAGGCAGTGTACTTCATTAATGAGTAGTGTTAGCTGTATATTTTGATTATTTAGTTCATTAATTAGTTGTTTTACCACATAATGAGATAACCTGGTTGATTATATATTCAGACTATAAATCTCATTATCTGCTCCTGGAGAGTGTAAAGAAGTTAAAGAGGCCCAAACCTTCACTGAAATGGAAACTTCTGATGATCAGAAGCCTCCTATTTGGATTGCTTTGTGTGGAGTTTACATCAGTTCTATGAGATAAGATAGCCAGACTCACACCAACATCTTTAGTGAACTCATATGACAGGTATGGTAGGTTACTATTCTTTGCTTCCCTTATAGCACACAGGGTGAGAACCTTATCATGCCGGATTAATTGGATATTTGGATTGTCATTTCTGTAAAAAAAATAAGTCTAAATTTTCCTACAGTACATTTGGGCAGTGCCTGCATTACAATGTGTTATTTTATATTGTTTACATTTGCAAGAGTAAGACCATAATCTTGTTTCAGAGTAGCATCAGAACTGTTGGGGAAGGCTATAAAGAGGTACAGACAAGCTGTGGAGGAGAACACCCTGACAGAGGATCAGTTCATGTTCTTGTCGTATTTGCTGGGAAGTAAAGATATGTCTCAGCGGGATATTATGCCTGTCATTGTGTCAATGTTAACGGATACACTGAGCACAGTAAGATATTGCTCTGTCTGTTTGGCTCTATCTCATTATCTCTGTCTCTCTCTCTCTCTCTCTCTGCATCTGTCTGTTGGTCTTTCTGTCTGAGTCACTCTCTCTGCATCTCTCTGTTGGTCTGTCAGATTGCATTTGTACATCTGTCTGTCTTATCTTCCTGTCTGCCTGCCTGCCTGCCTGCACCTGCCTGTCTATCTGTTTGTCTGTCTATCAGCCTGTCTGTATTGTCAGTCTATCCATCAAGTTTGTCTATATGATTGTCTGTCTATTTTCCTGTCTCTAATTCTGTCTCCCTCTCCCCATATCTCTCTCTCCAAATTATGTTCACCAGTTGAAGTGTAGTACAGTTGCTTGGTCCACCGCTAGATGTCAAACTTTCTCAATGAGGATTCTCTTTTGAGCCAGCTGCAGATCTGTCAGTGTTGTGGTGTCCTGGTTCTGTAGTATCTCTTTAACATCACCAGTTAGGGGTAGTTATACCTCCCATCATATTGCTACATCCCTGAGTATCTGTATATCCCTGGGTGTCTCTACATCCAGGGGTACAAGAAGAATGGCCATGAATGGCTGTAAACTAATGTTCATATAGCTAATTAGCCAATCTAACAAACCTCTAATAAAAACTACTGAGCATAATCTTGCCAAGAAATCAACAATCAACAAACAAACAAACAAACAAACAAAAAAACACCTCTAATAAAGTAGTATGTTGCTCATATCCACCAATCAGTTCATTCTTTGACAGACTTCACAGATTGCCTTGTTCAACCTCTACTGCCTGGCCACAAATCCTGCAGCCCAAGAAAAGGCACACAAGGAAGCCGTACAGCTGCTGTCTCAAGCTGGGGAATTAACTGTGACAGGCTTCAACAGCTGCACATACATCAAAGCTTGTATGAAGGAATCTTTCCGGTTATACCCTGTTGGCCTTGACATTCAACGACTGAGTCCTAGGAACATGGTCATTGGGGGATACCAGATTCCTGAAGGGGTAAGTACATATTGTCTGCACCTGTGGCTTTGGGTTAGTAAATGTAACTTCACAGTTCCAACAAAACAGCTTTGGGTTAGTAAATGTAACTTCACAGTTCCAACAAAACAGCTTTGAAATCTTTGACATGGGACATGATTGATACAGGCATTGATAATGCATATTGGGAGCAAGTCGCCGCTGAACGTGTTGCATGGAGGGCAACTATCAGAAATGGAATAAAGACAAAGGGGGAATTGATTGCATATAAAGCACACATAGAGCGTGAGAAACGTAAGGTGGTGCATGATGGTGGAAATTACTGTGTTTTCACATGCATCCACCGTGGACGAACATGTACAGCGCGAATAGGCCTTATCAGTCACATTCGCCACTGCCATGGGTTGTAGTTATTATGCCTTTTTGAAGCACAATGTACCAAACTATCGTCTGTCAAGATGGAAAGGTGCCAATAATAATAATTATATATATATATATATATATATATATATATATATATATATATATATATATATATATATATATATATATATATATATATATATACTAGCTGACCCTGCCCGGCTTCGCCCAGTCCCTGGTGGGGAGCATCTCATTTAATTCATATAAGTAGTCATATAAGTTCTCGTTCCCGTTACCGACTTACTGTCTGTCTGTCTGTCTGTCTGTCTGTCTGTCTGACCCGGCCCGGCATTGCCCAGCTCCTGGTGTGGAGCATCTCATTTAATTCATATAAGTAGTCATATAAGTTCCCGTTCCCGACTGTCTATCTATCTGTCTGTCTATCTGTCTGCCTGACCCTGCCCGGCCTCGCCCAGTCCCTGGTGGGAAGCATCTCATTTAATTCATATAAGTAGTCATATAAGTTCCCGTTCCCGTTACCGACTATCTGTCTGTCTGTCTGTCTGTCTGTCTGTCTGTCTGTCTGTCTGACCCGGCCCGGCATCGCCCAGCTCCTGGTGTGAAGCATCTCATTTAATTTATATAAGTAGTCATATAAGTTCATGTTCCCGACTGTCTATCTGTCTGTCTATCTGTCTGCCTGACCCTGTCCGGCTTCATTAAATTCATACAACAAAAAAAGTAACTTAAAAGAACGTTCTTCCACACACCATCCATTATTTTTAATGAAAACTCTTTCTAATCACCTGCATGACTACAGTAACTTCTTAAGCAAAAAAAGATGAGTTACAATGTTATGCATTGTGCATCATTTTTATGAAAACTTTGAAAATGCCTTACAGATTGTATCATTATTTATTATAACTCATATGCCGGTACATAACTATGGACAAAGAGTTTATAAATCTTTGAAAACGATGCCACAATATGACTATAAGTTATACAGAAAAGTTATGCCCCTTGAAATAACTTTTACAGAGTTAGGTCCCCTGAGCTATATGAAATTATGATGAAAAATGAAAAATGAAATAATACTGAGTAAGCAGGCGATTTCACACTAATAAAATATCACAGTTGGCAGCTCTGGAATGAAAGGAAGGCGTGTAGAAAATTTCATCTCAATCGGATGGGCCGTTCGCGAACGTATAAAGGACATACAGACAGAAATACATACATTTGGACGGAGATCCTTTTTTATATATAAGATATATATATATATATATCCCTATATTTATATATAATTGGCTTCCTCACTTATATGATACTACTTTCATGTGTTATATGATACTAATTTTATGGCTCCATATTTTATCAGATATAATTTTGACGGCTGTCGACTTTATACAATAAGTTTTTCATGTCTTCCAGCCTTATAAAATGATATTTGCATGCCGTATATAATACTATTTTCATTACTCCCTATTTAATATTGTTAAATTCGCATGGTTGCCTATTTAATATATTTTAATGCATTATATAATTCTGTTTTCATGACTTCCTATTTTATGTTGTTATATTCTTATGGTTGTCTGCTTAATAATTTTCTACTGTTTTAAGATACTATTTTCATGGCTCTGCGGAAATCTTGGTAGGACAGTGGCTAGGACGATTATCTGGCAGCCTGGTGGGTGTGTGTTTTAATCCCCCAGGAGTCTTAAATTTGTAATATTTGCATGCATTATATAATATTAATTTCATGGCAGCCAGCTC
Source organism: Cepaea hortensis (assembly GCA_963921405.1). Classification (NCBI taxonomy): domain Eukaryota; kingdom Metazoa; phylum Mollusca; class Gastropoda; order Stylommatophora; family Helicidae; genus Cepaea; species Cepaea hortensis. The sequence continues at coordinate 103,155,120 of OY992887.1, read as the reverse complement.
CATGGTGAAGGGGTTATGGACGTAGTTCGTAATCCCGCAAACCTCGTTTGAAACAAAACTGCCGGCAATTTGGTAGGAGACTGCCTTGTGTTGGTTGTTTATGAAATGGTGTGGGTGCCGGTCGTTCAGAAAGCAATGGCAAACTACTGAATGTAAACTTGCCCAGGAATCACAAACAGCCAAAAAATGCTATGTTTAACTGCTACATCTTGTAAAGGATATGCAGTTAATTATTATTTATTCTGTGTCATATTCTCATGCTTGTCTTCTTAATATCATATTTCCATGCATTATATGATACTATCGGTGCCATGGCTTTCCACAATTCCCCAACGTGCCAAGGCAAGAGCTCAAAATCAGCTGCAGACAGTTTGGAAGCTGACTGCTTTGCGTTGATTTCGGCCATATGAGTATCGGCCATTCAGAAAGCATTGGCACACTACTGAACATAAAAAATCACCTCGTAAATAATAAACAGCTAAAAATGCTGGAGTTGATTGCAACATCCTGTAAAGGACAGACAACTAATTATATGATACTGTTTTAATGGCTCCCTATCTTATGTCTTTATATTCTCATGGCTGCCTACTTAATATAATATTCTCAAAATCCAACCACAGACATACCTGTGCTTGAACAACTACTGCTACTCTTTGGACCCTAATGTCATACCTGATCCTGAGGTCTACTCTCCTGAGAGGTGGCTCCGAGAAGATGAGGCTAAAGAGAAGTCTCATCCTTATATGTTGACACCATTCAGTCTTGGAGTGAGAATGTGTACAGGTGAGGCAAAGATGAAACGTTATAACAAACACATAAAAGATCTGCTATTTTTAGGAAAGATGAAGCAACTAACACAAACATTAGCTAATCATATGAAAGATGAAGCGATATAACTAACACACAATATCAGCTACTTCTAGGAAAGATGACACAATATAAACCCAGACAAGGCATCAGTTGTGTGGTACTCTCTGGATAACCGGATTGTCAAGGCAGATGTCGCAGGTATTATGTTGAATGTTTCCTCTTAGTAGAGAGAATAAATTGAAGTACATGGGTATCACCTTTGACAGATGTTTGTCTTTTAAGGATCATGTGGAAGCCATGGATATGGTCAAGGGTGGGTCATAGACTAAGACGAGGCAGGTCCTAGATGGCACAGGCAGAACTTTCTTTACGTCGGATGCATGACCTGGAAACCATCAATAGTGAAAAAGAGTGGGTTGAAATTCCAAAAGACATGACGGACTGGCACAATGTAATAATAACACTGGGCCATGAGTGCAATGAATGAGAAGCGGGCCGCACTGAGTTTGAAGTGCAACAACTGATCCAGAGTAACACACATCAAGGTGACATAGTCATCTACACCGATAGGTCAGTGGTAAGAAACAGACATAGTGGTTGGGGTTTTATTGCAAAGGCTAATGGACGGGTCTTGAAAAAGGAGAGTCTGGCATATGAAACTGCGACCTCCAGTATGATAATGGAGGTGGAAGCAGTAACAGCAGCATTCCGTTGGTTAGAGGAGACTACTGCAACACACATTGTATTCATTACGGATTCAAAGGGTATGCTTAGTAAGGTTTTGTCTTGAATGGCTATTGTCGCTTCAGAAGTCACAGATTGTGAAAACTGTATGGATATTTTGCCCTGGGCATGCATGCATGGGTGTGAGGGAATGAACAGGCTGATAGGCTGGCAGGGAACGCACCTCTTGGTGGTAGATTGCCTGTGGACATGTGGGAGGTGTTCGTGCGATTGTATGACTGCACTCAGGACATTCCCATCGTGCTCCGTCCCCTTGTTCAAAACCCTGCGAATAGTCATACTACTAATCATTCCCACCGCTATCTGATTGAAAATCCTTCTGGTCTTCCCTCTCAGTTTTGACACGCTTCCAGAACCCCTGCTGATTCCCCCGCAATCTCATTTTTCCCACATACGGGTTCTCATTCTGTTCCCCCGCCTTCACCACTGGGTCCCACATGCACACGACCACCTCTCCCTTGTCCATAGGTAATCTACCACCAAGAGGTGCATTCCCTGCCAGCCTATCAGCCTGTTCATTCCCTCACACCCCTGCATGCCCAATGCAAAATATCCACACAATTCTCACAATCTGTGACCTCTGAAGTGAGGATAGCCATTTCACACAAAACATTCCATTCTCCACTTTACTAAGCATACTCCTTGAGTCTGTAATGAATACAACGTGTGTTGTGGTGGTCTCCTCTAACCAAAAAAATGCTGCTTTCAACTTTATTCTCATGCCGGAGGTCATATGCCAGACTCTCCTTTATCAAGACTCATTCATTAGCCTTAGCAATGAAACCCCAACCACAATATAACAGAAAAGATCAGTTACTTCTAGGGAAGATGTTTCTTATTCAGTATATTTAACAGTTGGTAAAAATTAGGATGATGTGATGTATCTGTCTTGGTTATTTCAGGGCGCCGATTTGCGGAGCAGGAATTGGTGCTACTTTTGTCCAAAATACTGACACGGTATAGATTAGAGTGGCATCACGGGAAGCTTCATCAACATTTTCGTCTGGTGTGCATTCCAGATCAGGAAATGAAAATAAAGTTCATCCCAAGATAGAAATCATGCTGATCCACTCCTGGGTCCTGCGTTTTGTTGAATGATTTCAGTCAGGTCATTCATCATCATCTGGAGCATGTTGGAGCTAAAATGTTTATTCAATTTTAAAATCTCCTCTTGGAGATAAAATTGTCATGCTTGTATAAACTGTTCCGTGCTAGTCTAGGATTCTGAGTCATATGAGCATTTGTATAATGTGCCTTTGATGTATGTATCCATCTTTATCTTGGTCTTCATCTGACTATTATTTACAATCTTGTTGCAACTCATATATTTTGGAATCTCTAATGAAAAAGAACCACCTACAATTTATGATTGATATTTTATATAAAATGTTTTTTGTTGCAATATCAGTGGTTACTAATGGTTTTAGAATGTTGCAAGATGATATTAGAATGTTCAGTACTGGATATGAAATGTTGGTGTTTGATACATAACATATCTTGTTCAGTGAACTCAAAGTATTTGCTTTATGTTGATATAAAATGGTCACTATGAACTATCAGTATTTGCTTTACAATGCTGAATATAAAATAGTCACACTGGTTATATATAGTTTCCAGCCATGGGCAGTAAACAGGTTCGTATAAATTACTTAGAGACTTGTATGCTTGCCTGCTGGCCCACTGGTCATGTGTTCGAATCCACATCAAGGCAGAGTTTCTTGTCCATTGACTTAAGTTCTCAGGTTTATTCGACCTAAAATGTGTACCAGGAAATGTTGTGGAAAGTAAAGGTAACAGCATGATATTAACCATATAACCCATCTGTGACTTAATACGGTTTGCCGTGTTTTCAAAATACCACCCCACTTTACAGAAGTATCTAAGGAGGTATGAAATATGAAAATAATGCTCGCATTATCAATTCAAACAACACTCCTTTGTAACCTAGAGAAACATGCGAACGCTTGAAAGGGCAAGAGGTGTAATAGCCAATGAGTACCTCCTTGACATGATTATGACATAACCTAATTGGATGCAGTAAACAGGTGCTGTGGGTCAAGATAAGACAGTGTGGCTGGAAAAGTGTCAAATGTATGTTCACCAAACTGAATGATAGACAGGGTGGCAACCACTTATCAATTTGGCAAATATTGCCAGACATGTGTTTATACTAATTAGGCTGTCAGGCATCAGTTTGGGTGGTCCCCGATAACCTCCTGACAGCAATGTCCATATAAAAGAGTTGACTTAGAATGCTAAATTAAATCATCTTTTAAAAATATTTTTATATGTATATATCATACATGTATATTAGGGCTGTTAACGATTAATTTTAATTTAATAGTTAACTTTTGAAAAAGTAACAATTCATTAATAGTTAATTTTGATTAAAGCAAAAACTGTATGGTCACATAATTCACATTATAGTCGTATTTGTCAAAAAGCGAAATAACACTGGATTGTCTTGTTAATATGTCATCTAATAACCAACTATGCAAACAGACGAGTATGTTGACAGTATTTGGTTCAAGTGACAAACATGTCTTATTAACAATATAACCAGCAGAGCAGAACAATCGTTCACATGGAACTGAGGTAGCCAGTATGCACAGAATGGTCTTGACAAGGAATGCCAATTTTGGATATCGATGTTCATTATGTTTCCACCATTGTAGAGGTGTCAACCAATTCAGCAACTTTCTTCTCCATTTTATAACGTAGCAATTCATCAGAAGAACTGTCAACATGATCTTCTGTGTCTGAGTCAGACTCCATTAGCTTAATACGCTTTTCATTTGGTTCACATATAGTTTAATTGTCAATGTCAGTATCATTCGTTGCAGCAGTCTCCATCTGCTCATCATGAACATCAACTGCTATTTGTTGTTCAATACATGACCAAGTTCGTTCTTTTACATCTTTTGACAAATACTTCAGGTATTTGTAGCGTGGATCAAGTGCTGTTGCAATCTGTAGTATTTCAATACATGCCATATTAGCTATTAGCTACACGTTCACTGAAGTCATTAAAAGATGCGGCCTTAAATTTAGCTATGTAGCCCGGATCATCATCGTGTTCAGTGTAACAAGCTACGTGGAGGGTCCCAATTACCCGTCACAATGCTTCAATAATATTATATAGCTCTGGCTGGGATAGGTCTTTGCTTGCCAACCCTCCTCCGTTCCCTGGACTCACTGTCACTCTCTCTTTCGACCTCGGGGCCTATTCCCTGCAGTGACCTTCTGGCTGACCCATAGACAGACAACATGGCGATCGTCAGAGTAACTAGAAAGTAATTTTAATAACCTAATAAAGGACAGCACAGGATAACATCAAGGCAGTTAAAACAGATAGTTCACTACAGACAAAACAGGGACACAGAGTTCAGTTCTGACACAGAGCCTCATGGCTTTCGATCCTAGACCGAAGAGTACTACAAAGTCCCGTCAGTCGACATCTGCCTCACCAATTCTGTTCTTCGTTAATTTCCTCCTTCCCGATAGGTTGTACGAACAACAGGCTGCTGTAGAACCAAAGCCACTGGTTTGCGAGGACTTCTCTACATAGTCAGTTCACAGTTCATTTGGCACAAGGTTGGGAATGCTTTCAAATAATGGGAATAGTTTATGAATGTGGAATGGATATGGGTCTTTCAATGTCACTGACACGGATGGGTAGGACCGAGAATGAGGTGTAGGTCCAGCCAGGAACATAGGGTCAACCCCTTCGTTGTTTACGATGAGATTTGTATTGAGCGGGTACTGAAGGATGCCACTAGATCAGGACTAATCGGACATTGATTCCTTGCTTGGATTCATTAGCCTGTGGCCGTCCTGAAAGTCCATGGTTCACCTGAGAATGTCTTAAGGTGATTCTAGCGTGGCCTTGCAGATCCCTTTTGCTCCTTTCAATTCCAGGAGGACCCTGGAGATGACAGAGATTAGTGAGCGACTAGGCTGACTCAAGTACCACAATCCTGAGGACCAAATGGTCCTCAGTTACTAAATTTGTCAAACCTGGTTCTTACCAAATAAATTAGATAAGAGGCCCGAGTGAATGGGCCTGACATGTCAGGTAGCCCCTGGATTGGCTACGTTCGGGCTTGAGTAGACCTCCAGCTTGTAGACGTCCTGTTGGCTACCCTATGAACTTTTTGCATACAAGACTCACTCTCCACACTCATACCCGGCCTTTATTATTATTGGGCACAGTCGTTTCCCGGCTTCCCTCTCACTTGCAAACCCTCTCATTCTCACGACACAGCATTTGTGGTGTTGTGTGCGTAATTATGTGTGTTTCCCCCCTTAACTAATATTATATTAGTGGGTCTGTATGGAAAGAAGTGTAGTTCCCTATTCCCAGTAAGAATAGGAAAGAAGAAACCACCCCTTCCGGCCGCTGCTCTCGTCTGAGCTGTCGCCGCAATGTACCTGCAGTGCCTCACATTACCCATAGAACTAGATGATCCTATCGACCAGTAACTATTCAGTCCACCTGGCCACCCTATCCGCTAAAAGATGAAAGAGATAGCCCAGTGGATACCCTCTTCCGTTTTAAGAAGATAGATGGGTGGAACCCGTCCCCACGTAGCCCTCCCCTCCTTCCGGCATACCGTACATATGTCGTGTTTATATTATAAAATTACAGACAATACTATGCCGAGTTCCGGCCGTAAGAAGAAAGAACAAGCAACATCATTTGGGGAAATATATTCCTCCGATTCGTTCCCATGCCATGCCAAGAACACGACTCTTAGCTAGATTGGTCAACTGACAACCCACTCACCATAGGGCATGACCGGCTTTTCGCCAATTCGTCTCACCAGTCGAGACAACAGAGATTCACAAGCCAAGGTCTGGCATGACTAATTAAAACCCAATTATTACCTTTCCATTTCCCAGTAGTAGGCTGCACTTCTGTCCCAATCTTTCAATTGTTAACTGGACATGATGCAAATACCAAACGGTAGGTGTTGGAACGGACATGAATTGCACCAGAAGTTGCACTGGTGCGTATTTAGTGTAAGGCGCCTTATCGGGTTTCCCCGAAGAAAAGGCAGACTTCTAATAATTCTCTTAAGAAGAACGGGTTGTAAAAGTAACCAAGAGAACTATCTTCCATGGGGATTGAGCGAATAAGAGAACTGAGGGTTCCCGAAAGCTGTTTCCCACTGTTTACCCAAAATCAAAGAAGGCATGAGGACATGGGCCACTGGCGTTTCGCCACATTCAGTCATATGCTTTGTCAACGATGATAGCACTGGCAATACACAGCTACATGAAACATAATCTTGACCGTCAAGCAGGACCATAGTCTGATAGAATAATTCCAAAACTTTGACATATTTTGAAATCTTCTCCCAATCCAAATCTGACAGTTTTGGACCTTTGTATTGCTTCTTTTCATCTGACATATAGATAGTTAATGCTTCTCTGGCCTGTAGAAGACTATAGCATAATAAAAATACTGTTCCATCTTGTTGGTACAAATTGCTGTAGCTTACACAATGGTGACTCTGTACAATTTTGCAACTCGGTTGTGTTTGCAGCACTATGTTTAAAATGTCAGACAATTTTTCGATATTTGCCAAACAATTTTCGGTATCAGCAGCTTTAAATCCATGTAATATACTCAGTTGTAAGCTATGAGCCAAACAAGGAATATGTGCAAAATAGGTTTTATCAACAGCTGAAACCATATTTCTTGCATTGTCAGTAACTAGAGCCTGAATTATGTTCGTTATATCCTAGTCTATTTGCATACTGTTTATATAACTCGACAACACTGTCAGAATAATAACGTTCAACAACATTCATGCATTCAAGAACAACATTTTTCAATTTCCAGTCATCGGCATCCAATGGCTAGTAATTCCACAATATCTTTCGCTACCTAGAGATGTCAAAAAATCAGATCAAAATTCCATTTGCGTTTTTCACTGATTCTTTAACACTTTAATCTAGCTGTTATACTTAGCAGTCAACAGTTTGTCAATAGTGCGGCGGGAAGGTAGCTTACATTCTGCATTTTGTAATGCTGTCCGTAATACTTGTTGAAGGCCGTCATCATCTACTATTGATATTGGTCTGCCACTGCTATATATCCAGTTTTCAAGTGATACTTGAATATCATGTTGTAATGCAGCACTCACTGGACGATCAGACGGACGACAAAAGTGACTCAAAGTAGCCTGCTTCGAAGTAGGTGACAATGCTGCAATAGACTGTCACAGCTGAAGTTTCTGATACTGTAGTGGATGTTTGTTTTGGAGGTGGTCAGTAAGCAAGGTGTTAGAACCATGGTAGGCAAACGATTTATCACAATGAATGCAATAAACCTTTTCAGCATTTTCAATATTTCCTTCAGTCAATATTTTAAAACCAAAATGTTCATGTAATCGTCTGGAAATTTGTGTTATGTTTTTACTTTTATGCTTCTGGTTCATTTGTATAAGTGATGGGAGAAAAGTTTTTTGATTTAATCGTTTTAAAAATGTAATCATTAATACAAATCAACGATTCATCGATAATTTCCGCAGCCGTAATTACATACGTGGATAGCACACAGTGAATTACACAAGTCCTACCCTACACTCGCTATCTTCACACTAGCACTCCCGCAAAAGCTATTCACTCGCTCAGAACACACAACGTCTTCCCCTGAAACTGTCTAAGTCCCGTCTGGCGTTTTCCGCCTGGTCGGCTGGACTCGTGGTACTGGACCCCGTGCCGTTTGTGACCCCCGTGCTGTCTTAGCAGTCACGTCGTACTGCAGTCCGTCCGTGTTAGGTTAGGTTATTCAGTGTACTGACGTCTAGTCCGTTCAGGGCAGTTTCCCGTGAACTTATGTCCCCTCCTATCACTCGGTCTTGTCCTGCCGGTGTCCTGTTTATGACACGTCAGTGTCCCCACCTAAGTCCTGTCTCCACTTTATCTACTGTCCTGTAGATGTCCTGTCTTATGACCACTCTGTGTCCTGACTTATGTCCTGTCTCTATTCTATCGACTATACGGTTGATGTCTTTACCTGTGTCCTGTATGTCCTTATCTATGTCGTCCTGACTCTATTCTGTCCCTTGTCCTCTCTATGTCCTGTACCTACACTCCCAACACCCTGACAATAGATATGATTTTTCTTTTGTGCTCACTCACTTTTAACTCAAACATACTCCAGATACTCTACTTCTAGTAGCACTGCACTGAATTTTACGTGTGGATTAGCTTTCCCTATTATTACCAGTGCCATTCGCCATTAGGCGAACCCACTCCAACTTCGGAGGTTCATGTAATTTACATCCCAAAGTCAAGGACGAGAAGTCAACATTTTAGTCTTACTGACCCGTGTAGGGGTTGAACACCCTACCTTAGCATCAGCATCATGTTTAAGAACCAGTGCTCTTGTCCATTCAGCCATGATGACCTCCGATAGGATTGTATATGTTTGAGATCCTAGAAACTACACATTCTTGTTCATCTATTTCTATCTGTCAAACAGAGTGCCAAGTTACACAATCCTGTTCATTAATAACTAGTTTAGTTTAGTCGACGGATCAACATCATGGCACACAGATGTAACCCATAAGTGCTCCGTTCTACTCCTAACTCAAGCCTGAGTCTGGAGAATCTAAGCTCAGTGGACAAACTCCATAGCACCGCCATTAATAACTATAATAAATCATTAATAATTAGTTTGGCCCAGAACAGGCACCTGGCAAATCGCCAACGCACATTCTGCTACGCCAAATTGCACCTGACCAAGATGACCCATGTTCCGGGTATATTCTCTACTAAGCTAGTGAAGAAGTCGGGTCCATGTGAAGCACAATCAAAATTGAAACAGTCTAAAATTGAATATAGAAATGCATTCATAGTCGGTACATTAAGACCACACATTTTGGGTATCACCTAGTTAAGGACCCGACTGTCTTATACTATAGAGAACAGCTGATTCCAGGACACTGGGTAAGTGGGTGATAATAATAAAATTTAATAATGTGTATTATGGATTTGTGAATATGTGAACATTGTGTGTGTTAGTATAAAATGATGTAACCACGTTAGAACGGCGTGGCATAAATTAGAAGGCTGAAGTCACTGGAAGAGACAGGGACTTGTTCCATGGAAGACTTGCAGTAACATGTCCATAGCAATGCGTTAATCAACTAAAAGGAAATAATTTATATTATTCAAACCAAGCCTTTAGTTCAAACTGGAGCAACATTTATTGGACTTAAATATATTAATGAAAATATTTCATGCAGGCATTTGCCGCCAACCCTTTCCTGGCCAGCCTACAACAGGACAGAGGATAATATTTATTTATGCATGTAATGATTTATACCTGTGACTAATGATAGTACTAGGATTCCTTGGGGACTGAATGTGTATGTGTGTCACTGGAAACAATGGAATCTCTTTGGATGAATTGTCTTAAATGTATAAACTGAGAGTTAGCCCGCCCCACGTGTAACCCCAATGTCCTTCACGGTCGGAGCTGGCTCTTGTAACAAACTTTACTGATTTGTGTTTAGTCACTGCTCTGTTATATAATCATTACCTGTCTTGAATATCTCTATTCGCTGCTATGCAGTCTAAAGTATTGAAGATTTCTGTTCACTGCTCTCTATGTAGTTTACTTATGCCAATCTTGAGTTAATTTTAGTTCACAGCCAGGCTGTATTCTCCTTGCGTGTTTCTTGAGTAACTGTAGGAGCGTCGGTTCTGTCGTGCTAGGATTGTGATCCAATTCTTTTCTATGACAAATACACTTAATTGAGATAGTGAGTAGGGGTGTGCTCTCTGAAATATGTATGAACTTTCAATATGAAAGGTATTACTAGGAGCACCATCCTAGTATAGGGATGGACGATTTACCTCCATACCCATAAATCACCTGTTGTTGTTTTGCCAACATTTATTTGCAGAGTTGTTGTGGCATCACCCCACAAGCTGTATCACCATCATCAACATCAGCACCATCAAAGTAAACAATATATAAAGTATCAACGGTAACTGCGATAGCTGCTACCAGCTTCAAACAGTGGCACGTCTGCCATGTTTCTCATTATTGTTCAAGGACACCTACGTGTAGTATTTTACCAGTGACGGAACATTGTATTTTAATACATCTACAGAGAACAAAAATTAATTATAAATTGGCTACAGCCGTAGCCTATAACTATAAGACATTCGCATGATTTGTAGTGGATCAGGCCTCACAGTAAGCATCGAGGAGGAGCAGAGGAGAGAGTAGAGGAAGCTACAGACGAATATCGTGGAGTGAAGGACCTAAGCTGAGTATAGATCCACCATTCTGGATCTAACCTCTGCCCAAGTGCTTATACAGTTCCCTTAGTGATTATTAGATAAAGCTAAGCGTTGTATGCTAAAGTATTGAAGGACCAACTTTTATTCATTAAAGGAAAGGTGTTTTCTTCTCCCACTGGGAGAAATTCTTTCTTTGTTTTAATTTCTAAATAAACTAGTGATATTTTGATTTATAGATTATTTAATGCAAAGGCATACTGTTGATGTTTATTGCCTTTTAAACTCCATAACAATTAGATGTGTAGCAGAGTGAGTCAGGACGAAAAGTGTACGCACTATATGTGACTCTCGTGTATGCTATTTTCGAGAGCTCTGGGGATGTGTAACTATATCACAGGCGAGCGTAGCACAGATAAATAAACCTGCTAACTTCCATCTGTTTGAACAGCTTCAAGTTTCACCTTCTGGTGCCTGTGCTACTGCTAGGAAAGCGCTCTTCTGTGACCGGTATTTATACTCTCTAATCTAAATGCTGACCTCCATGGTGAGGCATTGCGGACGCGATTCGTAATGCTGCTTACCCGCGTTCGAAACATAGCGGCAACCGATTTGGCAGTAGACCATGTCGAACTGGTTTTAACGTGTTGGTATGGGAGCTGGCAGTAAAATGCTGGTGTTGACTGCAACGTCCTGTAAAGGATATGCAACTTTAAAAAAAAATCTAAAGGAGCCGACTTTTTTTTTCTTGCAGTGGGTGGACTTTCCTAAGGCTAAGGGTCAATCTTTCTGTCTTCAACCTTACCTGTAGGATTTCTCTCTACGGCTGTAGACCATGCTACAGATACCTACTGTGAAGTTATACAGCTGGGAGATTTTAAAAAATGTATTGAAGAAAGCCTGGTGGGATTTGGTATGCTCACATGAGAGATATGAGTGATGGAGAACTTATGGAGATGGCTGCTTGCTTTAACCTGAGCATCAGGATGTTATCAGTACCCAAGGATTGGGTGCAGTTATTTAACACCACTTCCTAAGCCAGGTAAAGATCATTCAAAGTTAAATGGGTTCACTTTATAGAACAAATTCAATTCAACTTTATTGTAACCCTTTTAAAATAAAGTTGAACACTTTTGGCAAGGTGCTGGACAAGATCGTGTTGCTGTTAATCTTAAGGAATATTTAGAAAAGGAAAAGCTCCCCCGAAAGGTTTGGGGAGTTACTGGCCAGTGAAAGATACTTGGGAAAATGTAACCACTTTTGCGCATGATGTTATAAAGGGTTCTAGAACAGATTGGATACGTCGGTGTCAGCACTCGATCTCGAGGACGCGTGCACCAGAGTCAGATATGATATTTTGATATAAGCTCTCGGGGAGATGAGAGTATGTCCTTAGTTGGTGAACTGGACTGCAGCTGTCTTGTATTCTCACAGAGTGGTTCTCCGACTGGGTACATGGACCACTGAGCCATGTAGCATAGCCTCCGGACTACCTCAGTGGTCAGCAATCTCACCTGTGCTATTCAATGTGTATACGAGCAAGATTGCAAGCCTTGAAACAGAAGGGGCTGGAAGGATACTAACATTTGCAGATGATGTTCTCGCATACAGGCAGGGGATGGATAGAAATCAAACAGCTTAGAAGCTGCATGCGACACCGGACAAAGTGGTGGAATGTTGCACGAAAATGAATGCTGTCATTAACCCAGGAAAGGCTTGTGGTGCTCTATAGACAATAGTATTGTTAAAACTGTGTCGGCCTAACGGCGCAAGAACGCAGCTCTGCTGTAAACAGGCACAACGCAATCACGTCCGAAAAAAAAACTCCGGATGAACGAAGAAGAAGTATTGTTAAAACTGACCTGCCAATAAATGGTAGAAATGTGAATAGAGGAAGCAGACTGAAGCAACTGAGAATCAATTTCGATAAAAGCCTGTCCTTTAGGAATCATGTTGAAGTGGTGGTTACAAAGTGTCAGAATTAATTACAATGCACTGAAGTGTATGGTGGCATGGGATATGGAGCAGAAAATGCTTTTCGCACTTTTTTCAGCACTTGATCATTTCACTGGTAGATTATATACCAGAAATGCTTACTGTCTCAAAGAGATAGTGAAATTAGAGCGTATACAGAATGAAGCCATGAGGGTGATTCTGGGGTGTACAAGGGACATTCCAGTAGTGTGTATGCGATATATCCTGGCGCTACCGACCGACCATCGCAGACAGATTCGGGGTGTGGCAGGCAAAGTCATACCTCAAGATAGCTGCGGACAAGGAACCTCCAGCATGATTCCCTGGATGCAGACAAGGGCCACGAGCTATTAAGAGGAAGATCATGGATATCTCAGGCAGAAGATACCACCAGGGAAGTGTGCACACTTGTGAAGATTGGCAAAGGCAAGGAGTGGGTCAGAGTTTCGAATAGAAATTCAGACGTGTGGGGTTACACATTTGGATTGAGTATAGGGAGTGGCCAGCAGGCGCTACGGAAGTAAAAATTTCGCAATTAATTCAGGCCCACTCTTGTCCTGGCAATGAGATATCTATACCGATGGCTCTGTGTTAATTAAGAGGCAAAAAAAGTGCCTGCAGAATCATAGCAAAAGCGAATGTTTAGTCAAGGAGAGCTTGGCATATGACACTACAACTTCAAGTCTGAGAGTGGAAGTGGGGGAGGTTACTGCAGCTTTCCACTGGTTGGAGAACAAACTATACGCATGTTGTAATTGTGACTGATTCGCAAAACATGCTGACAAGAGTGAAGACTGGCATGCTTCATGCATCAATTCAGAGGTAGCGGATTGTGAGCATCTGCTGGATCTTTTCTCCAGGACACTTTGGTCTGGTTAGAAATGAACAGTCGGACAGACTGACTGGTGCTGCATCACTGGGGGGGGGGGGGTGATTTTATACATTATAAGGCAGATATGGTGAAGACACTCTTGGAGCGCGTGAATAATGCAGAACAGAGACTATCATTTATGATCTAGAGAGAATGCGGCAGCAGGGGGGGGGGGGGGCGTCAGAGGATCTTTTCGACAGTTGCAAGAGGTAAAGCAAGACGGACATATAATCAGATTGTAATGAGCAGGGAGTATTGGAACTCTACGCTGGCTGTTGAAGATGGTGACTAAGTGCTTATGGGAATGCTCAGAATGCAATGATATTGGTTCTTGACTCAACTCAAAAGTGATGTGACAGGTTGGACTAAATAAATACACACAACTGCCTGAGGCATCTTTAAATTGTCTTAATTCACTCCAAAAAGCTTCAGTTTCTGTTTTGTTTCTCCAGTCAACGAAATTTATTTTGATTAACTGATATTCTGCTTCCGCCACATTATTATCAGCAGCCCCTAAAAATGCCATATCATCATCATCATCATCATCATCATCATCATCATCATCATCATCATCATCAAGCGCCTTGCCTGCTGGCGTAGGCGTTCATGGCTCTCCACATATCTCGGTCTTTGGTGTTCTGGATCAACTCTGTTGATGATATTCCTCCATGCCACCGTTTCAATCTGTATGTACAGCATCAGTTCTCTTGGTCTGCCTCTGTCTCACTTCCCCTCGATCTTTCCAGTTGTCACGATGTTCTCGAGTGTCTCTCTTCTATTTATATGACCAAAGAAAGCTGTTTGTCTCTTTCTTATTGTTGTATATAGTGTTCTAGTTTCATTAGTCTCTTTTAGGCAATCGTTGTTAGTTACTCTGGCAGCCCAAGGAATTCACAACATTCGTCTTAAAAACCACATCTCTGTTGCTTCTAAGTTCTTCCTAATTTGTTCATTTGCATTCCAAGATTCGCTGCCATACAGCAAAACTGGTCCTATATAGCATTTTAGCACTCTCTTTCTTACATTCATTGATAGCGACTTACTGCATAAGATACTCTTCATTTTCTTAAATGCGGCTTTTGCCTGCTCTGTTATGATCTTAATCTCTGTTGTACATCTTCCATCTGATGTTATAAGTGCCCCTAGGTATTTACAATTATCCACTTGGTTGAAAATGTCCCCTTCTATTTGAATTTCTATGCCACATTTTGGTGTCCCCATTTTCTTTGATGTCACCATTGTAACTGTTTTCTTGGTATTCAAGAAGAGTCCTTTCTGTGCAATTTCTGTTACTACAATGTCCAACAATTGTTGTAGGTCTGTTGCATTATCCGCCACCAATACTGTGCCATCTGTATAGCGTATTTGTTTATATTATATCCCCCGATTAGTATTCCTTGCGTCTCTTTGATCTCTCTCATTATTGAAGAGTGAAGAAATATAAGATAAATTCAACGTAGACGTAAAGAACATATTCGATGCATTGTCCGATATAGAAATATTATTTCAAGACGTCAGTGACCAATGGGAAATATTTACAAAATCAGTCAACCAAGCTGCAGAAACAACAATCCCAAAAGTAAAGATAATAGGATGCAAGAAATGGATAACGGAAGATATCTTAAAACCCATGGAAGTAAGAAGAAATAATAAAAAATAACAAGGAAAAATATGAAGAGATTCATGGGAAAATTAGGAAGCTATGCAAAGAGGCAAAAGAAACATGGCTTGAGGAAAATTGCAAGGAAGTTGAACACCAACACAACACCCGGAATACCAAATTAATGCACAAAAGAATTAATGACACCACTAACAAAAGAACACACACATCAACGGGTTGCCTAAAAACCGGAACTTGAACCCGGGACCTCCAGCACTCGAAGCGGACACCATACCTCGAGAACACTCAGCCAGACCACTGATTATCTTTTACCATCTATAAATCTTTTATTAATAAGTATGTAGTCAATTTGGTTGCGTTTTTTATTATCAGGACTTTTCCATGTGTAGTCGTCTTTCATGGTGTTTAATTAAACCATGTGTTTCCAATTATCATATCATTAATATTTGCCCATTCTATTAGTTTCTCTCCTCTTTCACTTCTTGTACCCAAACCATAATTCCCCACTATATCCACAATGTTCCCTTTTCCTACTTTTGCATTAAAATCTCCCAGTATTATTTTTATTTATTGTGAACCAATCTGAGCCAACGCCATTTCTACCTTATTGTAAAAGTGTTTTATTTCTTCATCACTACCACTTGTTGTTGGTGCATATACTTGTATAATATTTATATCTATTGGACTGCTTTTGATTTTTACACTAATATAATAACTGTATCTGAAAAAACACCAGCATCCATTAATTGATTTTGCTTTTTTTTTTTTTTTTTTTTAAATCAAATATCATTCCTTCATATTTTTCGTATGTATCCCCTTCTGAATAAATTATCGTGTGTTTGTCGGTTATAATTTTGCCCGATTCCTTCCATCTCATCTCACTTATGCCTAGTACATTCATTTTTATGTTTTTCATTTCTCTTAGAACATTGTTTAACTTTCCCAACTAATTTAATGTCCCAACATTCCATGTCCTACTCTAAATTTATTTAATTTTGTTATGGTTTTGCTCGGCAGATGTTGAAAATTGGCAACTGCTTCTAGGTAGAGCCAGTCTAAAATGGCTTCCAGGCATTGTCTTGGGAAGTAAAGTCGGCGTGATATTGATCACGTCACCCTCGAGTGTCCATTGGCTTGTATAATTATGGAGCTACCATATGCTCTACGCGTACCAAAGATCGTAAGCAGGGTTCTTTTACAAATGAACGAATAAATAATCAAGGGACATAATACATGTTTTGCGCAGTAAGGGAAATAAGCTTATTTAAAAATATTTCTAAGATATCTTAAGAGATTTTATTGAGATGTTCAACTATATATAAATGCTGTAAATTTTTAAAGCAAAATTATATCTTTTAAACAATATCTATGTAAAATCTTACAACATTATAAGAATTTAATCAAACTTCTGAACATATCTTGTATAATTAATAATTGTTAAAACCTATATAGATCTAAAGAGCGATAATTATTTAAAGCATGAAAAAATTAGGCAAAGATAATTGATGTGACTTATTCCTATAGAATAATAATTTTTTTAAGGGTACAGTTGTCTGTGTTTTCTTATTATAATCGACCAAAACCCAAGGATGTCACTAATGATATCTTTCAGTAGTACACTTGGTCTTGTCGGAGGACGGGATGACCCGTCTCGGACCTTTGGCTAGGATCAGACGCATTTGCTGCATCCCCCCCACCCCTCCCCAGTAATGCGCATGGTCTGGTCGAGTCCGGGGTGATCAAACCACCTCACATAACTTCACCTTAAATGTGGGCCTGGTAGACCACTGTGAGCAATATCTCACAGTGAGACTAAGGGTCCACACAAAAAGGGGGGGGGGGGGAGCAGGGGCGTCACTAGGGGGGTGCGGGCCGCACCGGGTGACACCAAAGTAAAAAAAATTGCAAATTTGACAAAGCAGACATAGCAAAATAACAAAAATTTAACTTTGTCCGAGTTTGTCGAAGTTCTTTATTTATGTTTTACCTGAAGTATTGAAGTTATATTGTTCAATTTGTTTTCTTTCTTATGTCCTTATTAACTTTTTGACTTATTTTACAAACATTACTATATGCGATTATATATGGTACAGGAACACTCGGAAGAAGACCATGGTGAAAAAGTCTAGAGGGGTGACACCAAGAGTTTACCGCACTGGGTGACACCAACCCCAGTGACGCCACTGCAACTGTGAAGTAATACAGTAGACTAGATAAAAAAAAAAAACAGTGATGTGACAGATTTGACTCAATAAATACACAAAAATGGCCATGTGACATTTTTTTTTTTTGGGGGGGGGGGGAGGTTTGTTTCGCATATCCTATTCACAGGACATCGCTGTCAACACCGGCATTTTACCGCTGCTGTTGATTTCTTTGCAAGATTATGCTGAGTAGTTTGCTATTGCTTTCTGAGCGACCGGCTCAAATATCCCGTAAGTAATGGACGCGACGCAATCCGCAACTGAATCTCGCGCAGCTGCGTTACCCTATGTGGATATACGGGATTGCGGAAAAAGTCATTAACCCCTTAGCCAGGGAGACCGGCATGTGACAGATTGCACTACATAAATACACAAAGCTGATGTAACAAATTGGACTAAATTAATGCACAAAACAGTAATGTGACAGATTGGACTAAATACATACACACAATAATACTGTAATACACCAGACATAGATAAATACACAGAGCTGTGATATGACACAGAAGACCTCTGATTTTGTAGATAAATATCAAGATTTTGATGATCTCAAACAAACCAGTTATAGCTTCATTATTTGGCACACGCCATTTAAATCATTCACTGGAAGGTGAATGGAGGGTCGTGAGCCGCCACACGCTGCGGGATTTACTGAGGGCGGGATCTGAGCACTTATGGACTGAATGGATCCATGTGCAATGAGGACTGGAAGGCGTATTCGATTCGATAATGCCATTATCACTACCCTGTTCAATCTCAAAAATAAGTTATATTATGATCTATCGCTGGCTGAGATTAATAACCCTGTGACTGAATCAGCCTCAAATAGAATATTACGAATCAATAAGTAAGTCATACAGTTCTGTGGGATGGCAGGTAAATATAGCTGGTTTTTTTTCTACAGGTGTCATTATGTGACAGCAACATCGAACTTTATATTCCCGTTCGTCAGGTGGCGCTAGGTGTTTCATGGGCATGCGCAGCGCATAAACAGAATGGCGACTCTACAATCAAAGAAATACCTGATACGTGCTGTTGTGCGTTTTTTGTGGGCAAAAGGACTGCATGCAAAGGACATTCATAAGGAAACGCCTCCTGTTTTTGCTGACAAATGTTTGTCCCGTAAAGCGGTGCATAGCTGGGTAGAAAAAAATTTCTCAAGGATGCTCTTAAATTGTTGATGAAATCCGATCTGGTCGTCCTGTTGAGATTGCAACAGAAGAATCCGTGCAGCCGGTGCAGGAGATGATTAAAGGTGACAGACGAGTAACGATAGACTCTGTAGCATCTGAAATAGGCTGCTCACATGGTTCAGCATACAGCGAAAACGTCCAGGACTG
This sequence comes from Cepaea hortensis, assembly GCA_963921405.1. Taxonomy (NCBI): domain Eukaryota; kingdom Metazoa; phylum Mollusca; class Gastropoda; order Stylommatophora; family Helicidae; genus Cepaea; species Cepaea hortensis. The sequence goes on along the minus strand of OY992887.1, from coordinate 103,136,292 downwards.
CTGACAAGAGGAGTGTTGCTTCTTCGTGACAATGCCAGACCACATACGGCTCGATTAACTCAGGAGAAAATTAACCAACTAAGGTGGGAAGTTCTGGAACATCCACCTTACATCCCTGACATAGCCCCTAGCGATTTCCACTTTTTTGGTTCACTGAAAACCCACCTTGGCGGGAGACATTTCGCGAATGACACCGAAGTTGAATGTGAAGTGAAAACGTGGTTTAGAAAACAGAGCACGCAGTTCTAAGCGGCCGGTTTGGGAGGACTGATAAAATGCTGTGATAAGTGCATCAATGTTGGTGGAAATTATGTTGAGAAATAAAGGGACAATGTATGTATAAAAATAAACTGGTTTCAAGTTGTTATCATATTTATAGTTATTTTTCTACAGCCATTTGTGACTTACTTATTGACTTCCCCTCGTAATTTAAAGGTGATTTTTGTCCAAAGAGGGTAATGGCGCTAATACACCGAACAAGACAAGTCTCTACTTGACATCAATATTATAAAAGTCAGTTATCCTTTACAGGACATCGCAGTCAACCCTAGCAAGTTTGGTTGTTTGTGATTTCTTGGAAAGTTTACGTTGGCCAGTTTGACATTGCTTTTTGAACGACCGGCATTCATGCCGTTTTATATTTAAAAAAAAAACCAACGCAAGATTGTCTGCTGCCAAATCTCCCGCAGCTTCTTCGAACGCGATGAATACTCATCATCATCAAGTGACCTGCCAGCTGGCGTAGGTGTTCATTGCCTATATATTATATAGTTTGCCCACATTGTCAAAGAACATTTCGAGCCAAAATAGGCCTTATCAGCCATCTTAGAACCCACGGCTCCATACTTTCAACCCCACTGGATGAAATGAATGGTCATCATCGTTCTTGATGGACAAACAACATCTTATATATAAATTAGGATGTGCGTATTTGCGTATTTATGTATGTATCTCTGTATGTATGTATGTATGTATGGCCTTTATTTGTTCGCGAACGGCCCATCCGATTGAGATGAAATTTTCTACACGCCTTCCTTTCATTCCAGAGCTGACAACTGTGATATTTTGTTAGTGTGAAATCGCCTGCTTACTCAGTATTATTTCATTTTTCATTTTTCATCATAATTTCATATATTTCAGGGGACCTAACTCTGTAAAAGTTATTTCAAGGGGCATAACTTTTCTGTATAACTTATAGTCATATTGTGGCATCGTTTTCAAAGATTTATAAACTCTTTGTCCATAGTTATGTACCGGCATATGAGTTATAATAAATAATGATACAATCTGTAAGGCATTTTCAAAGTTTTCATAAAAATGATGCACAATGCATAACATTGTAACTCATCTTTTTTTGCTTAAGAAGTTACTGTAGTCATGCAGGTGATTAGAAAGAGTTTTCATTAAAAATAATGGATGGTGTGTAGAAGAACGTTCTTTTAAGTTACTTTTTTTGTTGTATGAATTTAATGAAGCCGGACAGGGTCAGGCAGACAGATAGACAGACAGATAGACAGTCGGGAACGGGAACTTATATGACTACTTATATGAATTAAATGAGATGCTCCACATCAGGAGCTGGGCAATGCCGGGCCGGGTCAGACAGACAGACAGACAGACAGACAGACAGACAGACAGACAGACAGACAGACAGTCGGTAACGGGAACGAGAACTTATATGACTACTTATATGAATTAAATGAGATGCTCCCCACCAGGGTCTGGGCGAAGCCGGGCAGGGTCAGCTAGTATACTATAATCTCTTAAAATACGTACACTAAAATCAGTTGAAAGGATGTACTGTACAATAAACAACAAAAATAAAAAGCAGAAGAATAGTAGTTTGTAGCTTAAAGTGATTGGGGATGTGGGATTTTCACAACTTTATTGCACAATTTCTCATAAAAGTTCTTTAGTGCGTGAAATGGTGACCTTAATTCAGGTAGGCAAACTTGTAAAGTTATTCAGGTAGGCAAACTTGAAAAGTTATTCAGATAGGCAAACTTGTAAAGATATTCAGGTAGGCAAACTTGTAAGGTTATTCAGATAGGCAAACTTGTAAAGTTATTCAGGTCCACACCCCAGTGGTGCTATTCTCTGCAGGCAGTTTACGCATCAAAGAAGAATTTTCCTGCACCAGTCGCAACATCATTTATGCCATCATATGAAAACGGTGTGATATGAAGTATATTGGGTAGATGGGCCTCAAGCTAGCTGACAGATTCCGCCAACATCTGATGGACATACACACCAACGCCCCCAAGCCTGTCTCCACCCATTTCAACAGCGCCAACCATCCGATGTCCATTTAACTGCCATCCAGTCCTGCTCCTCTGGCGCTCAACATCGCAAAAATATAGAAAACCGGCTCATATTCACTATGGGGTGCCTAACACCACGCGGCCTCAACACCCAACATAGTTTCATCTAATCGTAGTCATTTCCCCTCCCCTCCCCACTCTATTGCTGCCACACCCTCCCAGGTGTCACTATCTTCCTGTCTCTGACCAGTCCTGTTCTCTACTAAAATTATCCTTTACCCTGTCTCCTTCGGCCCGATCCCGAGTGACTGAACCAGTAGTTACCTGGGCATTTCATATTACCACTCTTGGCACTCCTCTCGTACGCAATATAGTGTGCACCCGTAATGAAATCACCACTCCCCCGGACCCTATAATCCCCCCACCAGTTAGCAACTACACTGTATATGCGGTTGTGTGCATGCGCATAGACACTAGTACATATGTGTACGTGTGTGTATGTGCACCGATATATATGTCTTTCTCCCTCTCTCTCTCTCTCCCTCCCTTAATAATCTTACACCAACCCTCTCTCTCTGCCTCTCTCTGCCTCTCTCTCTCTCTCTCTCTCTCTCTCTCTCTCCCCTCTCTCGCTCTCTCAACAATCTTGCTTCTCTGTGCCTAGCTATGCCATGTGTATTGCTGGTGGTCGAATCTTATACAGCCCCAATAACTAAAGCACTGGGTGATTTGCTCCTTTTACGTTGTATAACAATCTACCTTACTGACTCTATTTCATAGGGAACAGTATGGGCGAAGATTCGTATTTGCAGACCGACCGACTCCACATACCTCATGTGGTATGCAGGCACTTTTCCAATCTCTCTCTCCCTCTCTCTCTCTCTCTCTCTCTCTCTCTCTCTCTCTCTCTCTCTCTCTCTCTCTCTCTACAATCTTGCTTCTCTGTGCCTACCTATGCCATGTGTCTTGCTAGTGGTCGGATCCTATACAGCCCCAATAACACAAGCACTGGGTCATTTGATCCTAAAATACGTTGAATAACAATCAACCTTACTGACTCTATTTCATAGGGTACAGTATGAGTGAAGCCTCGTATCTATAGACCGACTTACTCCGTATACTTCATGTGGTATGTCGCAGGCACTGCTCCTCTCTCTCTCTCTCTCTCTTTCTCTCTCTCTCTCTCTCTCTCTCTCTCTCTCTCTCTCTCTCCAAGAAATCCTGCTTCTCTGTGCCTACCCACATCATGTGTATTACCAGTGGTTGGATCTTATACAGCCCCAATAACACAAGCACTAGGCGATTTGATCCTTAAATACGTTGTATAACAATCAACCTTACTGACTCTATTTCATAGGGAACAGTATGAGTGAAGCCTCGTATTTGTAGACCGACCTACTTCTCATACCTCATGTGGTATGTCGCAGGCACTTTTCCTCTCTCTCTCTCTCTCTCTCTCTCTCTCTCTCTCTCTCTCTCTCTCTCTCTCTCTCTCCCAACAATCTTGCTTCTCTGTGCCTACCCACATCATGTGTATTACCAGTGGTTGGATCTTATACAACCCCGATAACACAAGCATTGGGCGATATGATCTCATAATACGTGGTATAACAATCAACCTTACTTACCTTATTTCATAGGAAACAGTATGAGTGAATCCTCGTAGGCACGTAACAGGAACAATACCCACCTCTCTCTCTCTCTTCCTTTCCCTCCACCCTCCTCTCTCTCTCTCTCTCTCTCTCTCTCTCTCTCTCTTCATATATATATATATATATATATATATATATATATATATATATATATATATATACCTTGTACATGCCCATATACAATAGCATTATATCTGTTGAGCGGTGTATATGTGTGTATGTGCGTTCACGCATATCAGTCCACCCAGACTTTAAGACTCGCCTCATAACAATATATATGAATACATAATGGGGTTTTGGTTAGTACCACCATCACGCCCCCTCATGCTACGTTAGTACACCCAATGAGATTGCTCAGATACCCCTACCAGACTAGTCACCGTCCTGCTCTCCTGCCCCCCCCCCCCCACTTCTTTCAACGTGCTCACTGAACCGTGACACCTATCACCGGGTATAAAAATAATACGCCGGTCATTTTCTGAGTTGCTTACAGATCGCCACTGTGAGGAGTATGAACATTTTTTCATTCACATTTTTTTCAATTCTCATTTTCTTCACTCCTTTAATTTTTTCATCCTTTTGTTCTCCTGGTCCTGTCGTCACCTTCTGATGTAGTCACAGGAGATCTCCTTGACTGTATGTTGTGTTTGTGAATGTGTTTGTTTGCTGATGAAGACTAGTCGCCGCAACGTCCTGTATATGTCTTAATTCTGTTATGTAAAGCTGCACTACTTGGTGTCATTTTATATTGTTATCAGCCTTTGAAAGAACAAATTGATACGTCACGTGATACAAAGTCAGGCGGAGATAATGTCGTAGTCGTCTGCACGACATGTTAGTCCATCTCAGGCTTTTCTGATTTGTTTACACTTTACTTCAGGTAACAACATTGAAATATTGTTAAAACATGACAAAAGAAATGTTGTTTATGTGTTGATGGTTATTTGATGTATTTTATCAGGACAATAGGAATAGAAGAAGGGATCAGTGTGAATACTGCGTTATTATTTTCCATTTTGTAATTGTAGTTCATTTCTAATTTTCTTTTCTTAGCAGACTACAGTAGTCTGCTAAGAAAAGAAAATTAGAAATGAACTTCTTTCTTATTCATTTAATTAGCAGGTACATTCATTATTTTAAAATTGAGTATTTACTAATGAGGCCCCCACAGATAGATTGGCCTTGAAAAATAAAATCTAATAGTACCTCAATGGTGCCTGTGTGTCAACTATAAGTCGAGATATTAACATTTTTGTGAAGATATGTATGATCTGTATCCAGGTAAAATATTCATAGCGACGACTATCACGATTTTAAATTTGAGTATTTACTAATGAGACCGCCACAGTAGATAGGCCTTGAAATTAAAAATCTAATGGTACCACAATGATGCCTGTATGTCACTTCTAAGTGAAGAAATTCACAATTTTGTGAAGGTGAGACGAGTTGCGATTTCTCATGCTATTCACCCGTAAGTGTAGCTCTCCAGTGTGCCCGATTACCTCATCCAGTGGGTGTGTGTGTGTGTGTGTGTGTGTGTGTGTGTGTGCACGCGCGCGAGAGAGAGATTGTCTCAAACGGTCATATGAAAACTGACTTCAAAAATATGTTCCGTCAAGTTAAATGATTACAAAATGGTACAAGTATACAAATAAATTATTAATAATCTTTAAACTTGTGTTCTCTTTAACTTTAGTAGGTCAAATCACACGCTTTGTGTGTTGAAAAGTGTAGCGCAATCGATATGCGGTGACGTCATGACCCGTGGGGTTCCAATTCACAAATTCACATCTTCGCAGAAAATCTGTTTTTCAACCACAATTCAAGCAAGTTTAACAATGAAACTATGCTGATTCAGGGACAATATTTTATATGGCAATTAAAATTCACATTAAACAAAGACATCTATTGGATTCATCGATTCCGATACCGTACGCGATCATTCCGCTGCCTCTGTGGGACGCGCTCCCCGGCAGTTGGCAGCTCGCACAGATCCATAGAGCATACTGTATTCACAAACTTCCAGTTTCTTAGTTCTATATAATATTTTAGTTCATAATGGTTAATAGTTTCTATTATATCACCTAATAATTTTGTGAAAAATTTAAAAAAAAAAAAAAATGCCCAGCCGGGAACAGAACCCCGGCCTCCCACATGACAGGCGGAATGCTTACGACTATGCTAGTGAGAACACAAAGCTTTCTCTACAAAGATATTTATATAGTCAAGCCGCCATTTTGGGTTTCATGATCTCACATTTTCGCCTGTTTATTAACCACAATTAAAGCAAGTTTAGCGATGAAACTTTCCAACTTCTGTAAAAGTGAATACAGAATTCGAAGATCCATCTACAATTGATGGTTTTCTATTGAAAGCACCAGAAAAAAATTATTTACGGTTCAGTGTGCCGTTGACATCTTTCTCTGCGTGCAAGGTTGGTCTCAACCAACGGGTCATAGGCGGATTATGAAAACTTACTTCAAAAATATGTTCCGTCATGTTAATTGATTAAAAGATAGTACAAGTATCAATCAATCAATCATGTGCTGTTGCCGGAAAGCGTGGGCAGTCATGACTCGCCATTTCACTCGATCACCAGTGTCGTGGATCAGCTCAGTGTTCCTGTCTCGTCCATGCCATGTGGCCAAGCCATCCAGGTATTTTCCTCTCGGTCTTCCTCTTGGTCTGTTCCCTTCGATCTTGCCAGTTGTCACTAAGTTCTCCAATCCATTTCCTCTCATAACATGTCCAAAAAATTTTGACTGTCTACGTCTAATTTCTCTAATCAGTTTACGATGTTCATTTGTCTCCTGTAGTACTTGGTCATTGGTTTTTCTGTCTGTCCATGGTATTCTTTGCATTTTCCTCAGAAACCACATTTCTGCAGCCATCAGATGCTTTTCAGCTTGACTGCTCATTGTCCAAGTTTCACATACATACAAAAGAACAGGCTCTATGTATCCCCACAACACTCTTTTTCTCGTTTCAATTGACATCTTTTTATACAAATATTACAAGTATTCGTTAGTTAGTTAGTCTTTCCTCTTGAGCCTAAGGCGGCGCATAGGGCAGAAGTCCTGACTCTCCATGCTTGGCGGTTCGCTGCTACCTGTTGTAGATCTTGGATATTTACTTGGCCATTGAATGAGCCTTCTCTAATGATGGTTCTACGCAGGGTCTCTCTTGGTCTTCCCCGTTTTCTTTTCCCTACCGGTGACCATATGAGGGCTTGGTAGGGGAGTCTTGTCTTGTCCATTCTGAGTACATGGCCGATGTAGTTCCAACGGCGTCTTCTTATGAAATTGGATACTGTATCTTGCTTAGTCTCTTGTCTTATTTGCGTATTGGTTCTGAAGTCTGTCCAGTGGATGTTTAGAAGTCTTCTAAGACATTTGTTCTCAAAATTATCTAATTTTTTATCTAAAGCTACCGTTGATTTCCAACTTTCACATCCACACGTTAACACTGGAATCACACAAGAGTTGAAGATTTTAAGTTTTGTGTGTTTGCTGAGTCTTTGACTTCCAGATGTTTAACAGTTTATTGAAGGTACCAGATGCCAGTGCCCCCGGGAAGGTTAACCCGGTCAACAAATGCCCGCAGAAGTCGGATGTGTCGGCCTAACGGCGCAAGAACGCAGCTCTGCTGTGGACAGGCACAACGCAATCACGTCCGAAAAAAAAAACTCCGGATGAACGAAGAAGAAGAAGAAGATGCCAGTGCTAGTATACAAATAAATTATTAATAATCGTTAAACTTGTGTTCTCTTTAACTTTAGTAAGTCAAATTGCACGTTTTGAGTGTTGAAAAGTGAAAGTGTAACATGCCATAGCGATCGATACGCGCATGCGCAGTCGCCATGGCACATTGGCCATGTGTTTACCCATTCACAATGTTGTTTTTCTCCACATTCATAGCTACTACAGCGATGAAACTTTCCAGATGTCACAAAGTAAATGATTACAGAGTGACAGATAGAGTGGCTATGGTTGTGTCTAGGGTATGTCCTTGTAAATGTGATGTTGAACAACAGATTAACCAAGATGCATCACAACCAAACACCAGTCAGTGAACAAGCGTTAATTTGCGCACATAATATTCCTTTAATTCTGAATTAACACAGACACATGTAACATATAAATCCAGGAACAATAATTCTCTAAGAATATATCTCCATCCCAATGGAACACTTCGAATAACACTGCCTCTTAAGGCCTACTAAATCTCGTCCCACACGACAGGTATACTAGCCTCTCTCTAGGCCCGACTCAAAGTAACCCACTCTGGGTCTCGAATTCCACTCACTATCTCTGGAACCCACAGTGCGGAGTCTCTTCCTCACTCCATCACAATTTTCCACTTTCTCCGACCACGACCTCCTCCTAGTCCGGTCTCAACTCAACTCTCCTCAGCTCGGAGTCCAAACATCAACTGATCCCCGTCAATCTTTGTCCCTGTCTTTTAAACCATTCTATCCCCCACAATGCCTCACACACAACACACAACCTCACTGCTCCAACTGTCTGCCCCACCATTATTTTAGCCAGCTGACTTCTTCTCCGCTCCCCCTTCCCTCACTGTCTTCTTATTTTCGCCCTCTGGGGGGCTTACTATTCGCCCTATTTTATCTCCTGAACTGTTTATGTGTCCCCTTGCTCTCCCGGACACTGACCTTAATGTCAATGACCCAGGCATGTGTCACCAGATATATTTAAAATTGTATGCAAAATTCAAAAATACATCTATAATTGATTTAATTCGATTTAGAACACCAGAATTGTGTTACAAAGTGCACATGCACGTCCGATCAATATGCGCAAAGAACAAAAACACAGCTTCGCAGAAATGTTGTTTCATCCACAATTAAAAGCTATTAAGTAGGATGAAACTTTCCAGATATATTTAAAATTGTATGGAGAATTCAAAAATACATCTATAATTGATTAAATTTGATTTAGAACACCCCAAAAAAATTAATTACGGTAAGTACGAAATATAATGTTATTTATATAAAAGGTCATGATGATTTCAACCAATCGCTGTGCATGGAATATTAGGCATACCTTTCCTGGAAAACCCCGGATGACGTGTGTTATTGTCACGTGAGATTTGAATGAATGAATGACGTTGAAAGAATGCATGGTCTGAACTAGCGCAAACTGGGAAACACGGTGAATCATGGCTGTATGATTCCGTACATGATTTCGGTTTTCATTTCTGGTTGCGGCACGATGGAACTCACTAATATTCATATATTTGTCATGACTTTGGAACTCTTCACTTCTTCTTCTTCTTCTTCTTCTTCTTCTTCTTCTTCTTCTTCTTCTTCTTCTTCTTCTTCTTCTTCTTCTTCTTCTTCTTCTTCTTCTTCTTTCGTTCGCCTGAAATATGTTTATAACTGCAATGTTGTCTCTTGTATGAATCTAACAGTAATTTTTAGTTCACTCAGTGGTCCATAGAGTTTATCTTCCACTGTTGTCTCTCTAGGCCAGAAGGTTCGCCTGGATATGTTGTAGTTTGGGCAATCCTGGAGTATGTGCTCTGCTGTCTGCGACGCCAAACCACATGTGCACATGACTGAGTCACCAATCTTGAATTTTGTATACATGTGATTGCATAATCTATTGTGTCCTGTTCTGAGGCTCAGAAGAATGACCTGTTCTGGTCTGTCCATAACATGGTAGTCGTCTTGAGTAAGGTTTGGTGGCCTTCTGACTGATTTGATCATTCTTTTCTTTTGGTGGTATGTAATGGGCACATCAGGTTCTTCTTTTGCTCCGTCCTTAGCCAACCGATCAGCTCTGTCGTTTCCGGGGACTCCACAGTGGGATGGTATCCACTGTATGGTGACCTTATGCTGACTGCTACGTTCAGAAAGTAGTGTCCTTAGAACTGGCAATTTCCCAGACAGGAGCGCCTCTATTACGGATTTTGCATCTGTCAATATCACCACAGATTGTGTACCATAACTGGTATTTTATAATTTCTCTGTGGCTATCTTGATTACCTCAAGTTCAGCATCATAGTTATGGCAGTACTTTCCTGTTGGAACTCTGGCCATGTCCCTAGTATTATTTGGGTATTCTATGTACACTCCCGCTCCTCCATTTTGCACAGCATTTTGTGCTGACCCATCTGTGTAGACTCGGATCCAGAGATCCTGTGGGTATTCATCATCAAGAAAGGTGAGAGTGGCTGTTCTGTGCTGTACACTGTTCTGTTCTTCCTTGTCAAATATTCCTCTCACTTTTGTCTGGAATTGTAGCGATAGTCTATGTTCATCTTTCCACAGAGTTCGCTCTGGAATAGTTGTCAGGGGGATACCAACTGTGGGAAGATCGATGGTTTCTCTGCAGAGTTGTTTGGCCAGGTGGATGAAACTACTTCTTTTCAACCGCCTCGTAGCTAAGTTTTCAAATCGGTTCTTCATAGGGTGGCCTGGCAAGCTGAGGAACTTTTCTGCTTGTATGAGTGTTTTTGTATCTCTGCGTTCTCTTAGAGCTTGTGTTCTCCCCATTTTCTCCATTGCTACTATAGGGGTTGATCTCATCCCTCCTGTGATGACTCTTAAGCGCTTGATTTTGCATCTTGTCCAGCTCCTGTAATGTGGTTTTTGATGCTGAACACCACGCAGTTGACCCGTATTCCAAGTGTGGTCGTATGCTCTGTTGATAAACTTTGCTAAGTATTTTCCTACTGGCTCCCCAAGTGGTTCCACTTAGCTTTCTCAGGATGGCTATTTTCCTTCTGGCTTTTGCTATTGCTTTTTTGATGTGTTTTCTCCATGTCAGCCTGTCGTCGAATGTTACTCCAAGGTATGTTGGTTCTTTATCTTCTCTTAGGGGTGTTTCATTTATCTGAATGATCCCTGCCTTTTGTTTCGGAGAAAGGGTAAATAGAGTGGTGCTGCACTTGTCAGCGTTTATGCTGACACACCATCTATCCTCCCATACAACAAATGTATCTACAGCTGTCTGTAGCAATATGGTAGCCACTGATGCATGTTCATTTGCGCTCCACAAAACCAGGTCATCAGCGTACATTGCCGCTTTAATTCCATTCGTAGATTAACAACAAGATCATTGATGAAGATTAGAAAAAGTGTTGGGGACAGGACTCCGTCCTGGGGAACACCGTGACGCAATAGTACTTTCTTGCTCTTGAGACTGTCTATCTGTACTCAGGCTCTTCTGTTGTGCAAGTATGCTTTCACCCATTTGTACATTCTTCCATTGACTTTACAGTTTCTCAGTTTCTTCATCAGACCTTCTTTCCAGACTTTGTCAAAGGCTTTCTTCAGATCTATCCAAGCCGCAAGTACCAGCTTCTTCTCTTGGAATGCATCCTCAACTTCTTGAGAGAGGTAGATTTTCTGATCTTCCATAGAGTAACACTGCCTAAAGGCAGCCTGTTGTGGCACAAGGTTGTTTTCACTTTCAATGTACCACTGTAGTCTGTGATTGATGATGCGTTCCATTGTTTTGCAGAGACAGCTGGTGAGGCTAATGGGTCTGTAGCTGGAGGCAATGGAACTGTCTTTCCCAGATTTTAGGAGGGGATTCATGATTGCTTCTCTCCAGACTTGTGGAACACTGCCTAAGGTCCATGTGTTATTAAAGATCTGTAGCAGCTTTACTTTGGCCTCTGTTCCTAGGTTCCTGATCATTTCATTGGAGATACCATTAGTTCCTGGTGATTTTCTCATTTTCAGTTTTGATATGGCTAGTTCCAGTTCACTGATTGTGATAGGTGTCTCCATAACCTCATGTACAATTTCCTTCTGTTCTGTATGTTGCTATTTCTCTCGAATCTCTTGTTGTTTTTCTGGACTAATTTCGATATTGTTATCTTGTGCGAATGAGTCCGCAAAATGGTCAGCTGCTTGCTTTCCTGTTAAGATGTTTCCGTATTTATGTAGTGTAATTTTTGAATTTCTCCCTGCGCCCTCATCGTTAAGTTGTTTTATTAGCTTCCATACCTTCCCTGTGTCTCTTTCAAAGTTCAGTGACTCTGTTTTCTCCTGCCAGCTTTTCCGTCTAGCCTGCAGCTTGGCCCTTTGAAATTTGGTTTTTGCGTGCTGATATTTATTGTGGTGCTCTTGGTTGGGATATGCCTCTGCTTGCTTTCTACATACATCCACATCATTATGCAACTGTTCCAGTTCACTACTCCAGTAGGGTTTATAATGTTTACGGGCTCCTCTTGGTATTGTTTCTCGTGCTGCCTGTAGTATGCATTTCCCAAATTCTTCAACTACTTTATTTATGTCCTTTTCATTGTTCAAGTTTCTAACCAGTATCTGGTGCGATGCTTGTACATTGCCCAGTCTGCTTTCTTGTAGTTCCACCTCGAGAGGGTGCTGCTTTCACTTACAAGCTCATTTTCTACAGTTAGAAAGACTGGCCGATGGTCACTGCCACCAAGTTGTTTCCCAACAATTCGTGTAATGTTCCACTCCAGGTCTAGTGAATGAAACGCCAGGTCAGGTGTAGTTGTAGTGTGCCATGATCTCAAGTAGAAAGTATGTGGGTCAGACGGCTTGTTAATCAGGATGAATCTATTCTCATCCTGCCAGTCTTCCAGTCTCTCTCCTCTCTGGTCCATGTGATCATAGCCCCAGCTCTGCGAGTGGCTGTTGAAGTCGCCACACACAATCATTTTTCCTTTTAATGGTAGTGTGTCCAGTGCCTGTGGGCAGTCTTTTGGACAGTAGTAATTGATCAGGTGAAGGTCTGTATTGTCTGTCTTAAGTTTAAGTGCCTGATACTCAGCCCCTTCCATGTAAACTTTAATTTGGGAAGCAGTAATGTGGTTTCTGACAAGAGTCAGTATCCCACCCTTTCGCCTGTCCTTTCGGTCAGATCGGTAACATTGGTCGCCTCTGATTTTGAAGGCTATATATTCGTTCAGGTGAGTTTCTTGCAAGCAACATACACTTACATTTTCTTTGGCCAAAATGTTTTCTAGTTCTATTCTTTTTTTGTTGATACCCTCTGCATTCCAGTGCATTATTTTAAATCTTTGTTTGGTACGGCCAGACGTTCTATTGTCAGGCCCTGTGGCTCCGCAGGACATTTGAGAAGGACCTCCATTAGTTGTGGTTAGACCCTTACAAGGCATAAGGCCCGGCACTGCACCTGCCTGGGGGTCCAGAGCAGGGCGAGAACCATAACATGTAGCAGTTGTCGACATAATTCACAGCGTAATTGCGTGGCGGCCTGATTTCTGTGGTGTGTCTCCTGGCTGGCTGCCTCCATCTTCAGCACCTATCTTTTGCAAGAGTAGACTATGGTCTTACTCGACACACAAACACATAATGCTGTTCTTCCGGTCTGTTATTTATAAATACAACCAAAATAATGACGTCACCGCCAGTGTACAACAGCTTTGGTCACTGCGTTAGTACTCCAGAAGTAAAGTTAATTATACTTAATGACGTATTTACAAGAACCGTTGGTATGAACAATCCAAAATATTCAACAAAGAGGCACATGACTGAAATAGTTCCTTCACGATTCTGTTCTTCTGTACTTTGAATCAAAACCCTTGAATCCCGAAAACATAAATATTGTGGACAAATGCTATTTAGTACTTTTGAATTTCTTCATGTGACTGGCAGACTCTCCTTGACCTTAACATAACAACAGAATGTTAACTTTGCAAATAGGAGCATTTGACATTGTATCAGCATTCCGAACCAAACATTCAGGCCAGTAGCTTGTTGACCAAATCAAGTGATAATGTCCAAAATGAGGAAATACGCATAAGTAAACCTTCTCTAGAAGTAAAATCACACACAGACCTTAACGTATCACCGGCCTATACATGCTACCAGTCCTTGCGAGGTTATCTCAAACGGGTCATAGACTGATATGAAAACTGACCTTAAATACATATGTTCCGTCATGTTAAATGATATAAAAATAGCGCAAGTATACAAATAAATTATTAATAATCTTTAAATTTGTATTCTCTTTAACTTTATTTGTTCAAATTCAAATTGCACGTTTTGAGCTGGTCTAATCGATATTTCGCGCCGACCGCCATTTGGCTTTCCATTCACAAAGTTGAAACATCCCAACAGGTATATTTTTTATACCACGGGTGGAAGACGGTTGGCGATGAAACTCCCCAGATATATGTAAAAATGGGTGCAGAATTAGAAAATCCATCTAACAGTAAATACAGATTGATTTATACAAGCTCTAGAAAATACAATTACTTTCTGTATGTCAAATAAAGGTATTTATCTAAAAGCCATGATAATTTCAACCAATCGCCATGCACAGAATATTAGACTAACCTTTTCTACTGAACCTAAGATGGCATTTGTTATTGTCATGTGATATTTGAATGAATGAATGATGTCAAAAGCATGAATGGTCTTTACAGAAGCCATTTTGGGGACACAATAGATCGTTTCGGGGTGGCACGATATATCACTTCCGGTTTCATTTTGAGTCGCGGCACGGTCAAATCTGCTAATTTAATTAACCCTTTACCGGGCCGAGGTTTATCTGTTTTGTAGCCCTGAACAGGCAAGAACAATTTTGAGGTGTGGTAAAATTTTGGGTAATGTTAGTAAAATATCACATATAAGTTGTTAGTCAACAGATTTTAGTCAAAAAACAGCAAAAGGAAGGGAAAAGCATGCAGAATATTTTACTCATGTGAATAATGCCGCTAATCCACACATGAACACAAATATTTACAAAATACAACATATTTGTGATTGTCAGTCATCTATACGGCAATTTACAAACACATTTTCCGAATCATAATCACTTTCTTTAAAGTCCGACTCACGACTGCTAACGCAAAGTAACGCTGATCACTGATATCTAGCTCCGATTAATAGTCAATTTCGTGCCTTTCAATGTCACTTAAATTGAACCCAGTGAAATCTCCGCTAGCACTTGAAGAATCGCAGAAATCCATTTTGAAATACAAAGCGTAAAACCCACAAAAACTATTTTAAAAATCCGTTCAAATTCAAAGTACATGTTTGCAAATGGCGGCCACATTGTCAAGCTATCGACGAAACTAAAAGTAACAGTCGGAAGTCTTTTTCGCATTTTTACAATGCATAATAGTCACGGGCAGTTTCAAACGTTTTGCCCGTTCGGGAGTAGAAATGTTCCCGGACGCTTTGCCCGCTAAAGGATTAATTCAGTGTCAGCCAATATTGGGGGATTAAGTTAAGTTTTCTGAGAAGTCGAGTAACGAACAGACTTTGGTGCATCCATTGTAGTGCTTAGATGTTCTCTTTCTAGTTCCATGCCATTTGGACCACCGTCTTCTGATTTCAACGGTTAAAAGGAAGGTTTCTTTTCAGTTTTCAGGATTCCTCCCCCCATGAGATTGCCATTGCCTTGCCTTTTCGGGCTTGTGGTCTTTGCCAGCACACATTGTCTTGTTGCTATTGTTGTTTGTCTATCAAGAATGATGATGACCATTCATTTAATCCATTGGGTTTGAAAGTATGGAGTCTTGAGTTAATGAAGTTGGATGAAGAATGACTTGTGTGATGAATTGGATTAAAGTGAGGAAGAGTTGTGCAATTCGTCGACCTCACTCTCTCACCTGAGTCCATCTGAGTCCAGTGGCAAGACAAGTCAAGACGACTGGAGATGAATACAGGTGCAGTGGATGACCAGGGTGCTCTACGTGCCTTGCCGTGGTCATTACATTCCACAACGCTTTGCAGGTAAATGCCGTCTTGCCCGTTGAATCATCAGTGATTTCTTCCATGCAGTCTGCCGAATCAGGTCTTCACATGCTGGGTAGGCATACCCTAGTTCACCGATTGGTTTTGTTGCTATAGGAATTGCTATAACATAGCCATTGTTCTTACGAGAACTTCCACAATGCAGTGGTGGTTTGTCATTCGGTGTGTCCTATGCTTACATGGATTTCCTTCCAGGGTTTATGAACTCCATCAGCTTATTGTGTTTGCTCCCTTATTAATATTTTGACTTATCAAGCATTGACTTTTGCTAGGGAGCACATATGTAAATTCCAATGTTTGTAGTGTGGTCTCCAAAACAAAGCAAAAAAGAATTACCACAGGGTATGGAACAAAATTTGCTATGTGTCTGTTCCAGCACAGGTCCTCCTGAGGTCTTCAATATATATGTTGTAAGCTGCAGCATTCTAGAGAACAACAGACATAACTCTAAATTATGGAACACATTAATGATATCAAAATAATCTGGATAAGATCAAGAAATGGACAGGATGAAGTCTGCATGAATAAATCATGAATACACTGAACAGAGGTTAATGGAGAACTAATAAGTTGACCTTCAATGTGGAGATGACACTTAGCACGGGGAATATATTATTTGTTTCCTTTCAGGTAGCATGGCAACTATAGCCATGTTTCCACGACTTGGTAAACAGATAAGACCAGCGTTACCTCAGTGGCCAGTAGT
This sequence comes from Cepaea hortensis, assembly GCA_963921405.1. Taxonomy (NCBI): domain Eukaryota; kingdom Metazoa; phylum Mollusca; class Gastropoda; order Stylommatophora; family Helicidae; genus Cepaea; species Cepaea hortensis. The sequence continues at coordinate 103,119,945 of OY992887.1, read as the reverse complement.
TACTACAGTCAATCATAGACATGCAGCGGTTACTGCATCACCAGACAGAGTGTCTGATTCTTCGCAGGAGTATGAAAATGCTCTTCCATTTTCTTCCTTACCTGGGCCTGGTGGATTACCCTGGTTTGGGAGATGGTTTGCTTATAAAAGAGGTCAGTGTATTAATATGATTTTAACTCTTTTAGAATGTAACATCTTTTAGCATATTAACTTATGGATTTAAAAAGCTCACTGTATTAGAATTAATTTATGTTATCGTTTTTCAATTATAGGATTCTCTATAATTGAAGTTGTAATTTAACTAGTTTTAAATATGTTCTTATGAATGACGTACCAATTTAAAGGTAAATAAATGTGTCATTAATTAACTGATTCAGAGCCGAAGGATAATATATCGCCAAATGTGATCTCCCATTTGGATAGAATGATGATATATCGCCATGCAAGGGTCATCGCGTTATTTGTTTTGTTTCGTGGTATCTTCCACAATTTTATTGCTCAGTGAACAAATTTACATTATAATACTTGTTCATTTTGTTGTGTAGCATGTTTGGTTCATACCTACTTATTTTTGTTTGGCACTGAATCAGTTAACTAAACAACTAAAACATTTGTTTATGGTTTTGTAGACTTTACAATTATTACAAGATGACAAGGGTGGAAAAGAAAATGATATATTTAACATATATATATATTTATGTAACGTATAATATATATCCTAGATTAACTAAGAAGGGTCGCACAGAATGTTTCTGCCTATAGAGTATACCCTAATGTGTTTTTGTTTCCTTTCATGGGAGCAAGGTTTCTTGCAAAAGGGTTGTATGCATCTGATGTTCATGAAACACCTTTACTAGCTCCTATTGTTTTATTGTGACATGTTCAGCTGGAGTTGATATTCCCCATAGCTAATCTTTCACATGGAGCAGGAGCTGGACTCCCATACATAGGGCTTGGTAACTGAAGCAGGACAAAGCTGCATTCTGTGCCATCATGATTCTCTCTAACACTGCGGTTTTTCAATTCCTTCAGACTTGAGGGGTTTCATCACCAGCCCAGAGGTCAAAAGTGATAAGGTCAGATGGTAAAGGACAATGTCAGGTTATGTTATGCCCTTGCTGTAGCTAGGTCATATTCAATGTCAGAAAGTCGAAAAATCGCTTCATTACACCTGGTTTTATCCCATATGGCTCGGTCTCTTTCCCTAACCCTAACCCTAACCAAAAGCGTCGCAGAAAGCAGAAACTCCGTAGCTCTAGCGATGACCCACAGGAGTCTCCGAACAATTTCACTCATAAACCAAAGGACGCGGTCCGGAATCGAACCCATAACCTCCGAAGCCTGAGTCAAACGGCTTGACCACTTTGCCATGGAGACTGCCACCAATGTTAAAACAATCAATGTCAAAAGAAGGAGTAACATATCATGACAGGAGAAAATTGGAAGAGAAGATTTAGACAGAAGATGGTAGCTTGTTATCATGGCGTGGAGAAATATCTTATCAAACATTATTGGCAACACATGAGGAAGACAAATGTGATGACCATTGCCATACAGCATGGGCAGTAAGGAGAAGAAGACATACAACTAACTCTAAACTAGTATGTCTGATTTGGCTCAGTCTGACTAACTCTGGGCAAAGCTACCTCACGCTGATTGCTTTTGTTTCAAATAATATATCCCCATGCAAACAAACCAACATTATATTTTCTCACACCCATTATCAGTGCAACCTTGCTCATCCATTCTACAACGTCTGACTCAATCAAAACAATGTTTGACATTGGCCATCATGTTTCATGATCTTTTAGATAAGTCCAAAGTGTACAGACGAGACCTGGTGTTGAAGGAATTTTACTCCAAGTATGGTTACATCGTGAGAGAGACTGTCGCAGGGAGAGATATTGTACACCTATTCCATCCAGATTTTTTAAAGCAGGTATGAGATTCTGTCTGTACCTATTTTCCTGATTGTCTGTCTGCCTTCCTGATTGTCAGTCTGCCTTCCTGATTGTCAGTCTGTATTGTTTCTCCCCAAATATGCAGAATGGTCTGTGTGTTACTGGGGCCCATAAGGAAAGCAAAGAATAAAATCACTCTAACCTTCCATGTGACAATCTTAGTGACAACTGGCAAACTTGATGGGAACAGAGCAAAGGGAAGACAGATAAAAACATGGATGTCTTGACCACAGGACATCATCAGAATGAGAAAACAGACCTGATCAAAGACTGGTGATTGTATGAGATAGTATACCATAACCACCCAAGCTTATTGAGAGGCACGTGATGATGATTACGATAAACCTGCCAAGCATGTCCTAAGAGGTGACCCAGGAAGGTTGGTGTGAGACTGGCTACCTCATTCCCTAGAACACTTTAGCTGCAAAATCCAACCAATCAGGAACATGTTTACAAAGGATTTGACAAGAGTTGGTTGAGATCCAATTCTCCATTGGGAGATGTAAGGCAAATAAAGAAAATATAAAATAATACATGGTTACATTTTCCCTCTACACAGATGTGACAAATAAAGCAACAGGCAGACCTGTGGCAGATACTGACATTGGGGTGTGATGTGTTCACATTATCCAAGCCATGGCATTCTCTTCCTTCCTAGAAGGAAAGTACCCATTCTTATGAGTCTGTGTCGACCCCAAAAGCTGTACTGGTCCTCCCTCACATGGGGATTAAACCCAGACCACTGTCTTTGCAGGCAAGCACACTAGCCACTATGTCACCTCAGATGCAACTTATAAAGACAAAACATTGAATATTCTTCTGTATAAATGGGTACTTGTCTCTCTAGATTTACAATTTTTAATTTATATTTCTGACAGATTTATGAAAATGAAGCAAAGTACCCTTCTGTCCCACCTTTACTGGAAGTTGTGAAAACATACAGGCAGAGGAAAGATCTGGCACCTGGATTAGGTAACAGGTAACTCAGCCTCCACTACAGGTGTTTTTACTCGTGTTGTGGTTTCTATGGGAGTCTGCACGGTAGCACCTGTTATACTGCTCAAACTGCACTGCTGAAGTACAAGCCCTAAGTTGCTGCAGAAACTATAAATACTCACAACAAGGGTTGGAAGCCACGGGGAAAAAAAAAAGAACAACACACAAATAACATAGATGACAAAACAGTGACTACATCAGGGCATTATATTATGAAATCATGTAAAATAAACAAAAGCAATCAGAATGGTGTCATATCCATTAAGGCTGACATATGTTTTGTCAAGTGTGGACAGAAAATTGACCCACAAAGATGCACACAAAGCTATACACTCACACAAAGCTATACACTCACACCAACCTATACACTCACGCGTCTTTACACTCACACAAATCTATACACTCACACAAAGCTTTACACTCACACAAAGCTTTACACACACAAAACTATACCCTCGCACACAACTATATCCTCACACACAACTATACACTCACACACAACTATACCCACACACAAAACTATACACTCACACAAAGCTATAGTCTCACACCAAGCTTCTTATTTTGCCCTTTATCCCCCATTGAGGCAAAGGCCCACAACCAACTGATGCCAAGCAATCCTATCTCCTGCATCTCCCTCCATGTACTCTGTAGATTACCTTCTCTTGTCTTTAAATCTCGTCATCGTGTGCTTTAAGGTCTACCACCACTTTGTTCACCTTGTGGGTTCCAAAACAAGGAGGTGTCTCGTTATACTATCTTCAGGTTTTCTCACTGAGTATCCTACCCAGTACCGGCACCTCTCCTCAATATTAGATTATTTGCTCTGTATGAACATTGTACATGCATGCGGATAATACATACCCTTGTCTCACACCTCTGCTTACAGAAAAGAGGAAATGCTGTTAATGCATGTTTTCTGTTTTCTAGAGTTGAGTTGAGCTGAGCTAAGACCCGATATCACTGCACTCATACATGCTCTGTCCCCTCGTTCAACAGTCAGCAAAGAGTCACACCACTAATCGTTCCCACCACTATCTGTTTGAAAGTTCTCCTGGTCTTCCCTCTCAGTTTTGAGATTCTTCCAGAACCTCTGCCGATTGCCCGCAATCTCATTCTTTCCACATACAAATTCTCAGTCTGTTCCCCCACTTTCTTTACCTGGTCCCACAGGCGCACAACCAGCTCTTCCTTGTCCATAGGTAATCTACCACCAAGAGGTGCATTTCCTGCCAGCTTATCAACCTGTTCATTCCCCCCGCACTCCCACTTGCCCAGGTTTTCCAATGATATGATAATATCCTGTAACTCTCAGCCATGGAGAAGAGTGTTACAGGTACAGATTGTGTAAAGTGTAAGCTTGTGTCTATTTACAGTTGATAAACTAATATATTGTACTTTCAGCAATGGAGAGGAGTGGTACCGATTGTGTAAAGTATAAGCTTGTATCTATTTACAGTTGATAAACTAATATTTTGTACTTTCAGCGATGGAGAGGAGTGGTACCGATAGTGTAAAGTATAAGCTTGTGTCTATTTACAGTTGATAAACTAATATATTGTACTTTCAGCAATGGAGAGGAGTGGTACCGATTGCGTAAATTAGTTCAGCACATAATGTTGAGACCACACAAGGCTCTTGACTATTTGCGTCTTCAGAACAAAGTAGCTTCAGACTTTGTGGATAAATTTGAGAGCTTAATATCACAAAATGGAGAGATACCACAATTCAACAGGTGGATTGCTCGATGGGGTATTGAATGTGAGTTCCAAATGCTTTTCTTTAATCTTTGAATATATGTAGTTATGTTGTAAGACCTTTGCTAACATAGTTGACAGTTGCACTAGTTTTGCTGGGTTCAATCCACTGGTACTGATTGACACTTGCAGAGTGGAGGAAGAGAGCCAGGCAGTATCTGTTTATGTATTTTGATTGTGTTTGTTTTCATTGTGACATCCGTCCGATTGCTGATGTGTGCTGAGGAAGTTCTTTATAATAACAGTGCCTCAGTTGTAGAGAGATAACACTTTGGACAAGACCAAGTTTTTTTTAATTGGTGGTTAGTCTCCCTCCCACTGTGGCCAATGAGAGCTGGCATCAAACTTGTGTCTGACTCTGCACGTGCCATTGTCAGTGTAATGTCCTAACTGTTACATGAACACACCTGCTTTTGGACAAGATAATAAGACAATAGATAATAAGATAAATTATAACATTTGAGATTGACAGTAGACAGATAACACTTGAGATTGATAACACCCCAGTAGAAAGATAACACTTGAGATTGATAACAAGACAGTAGACAGATAACACTTGAGATTGATAACAAGACAGTAGACAGATAACACTTGAGATTGATAACACCACAGTAGAAAGATAACACTTGAGATTGATAACAAGACAGTAGACAGATAACACTTGAGATTGATAACAAGACAGTAGAAAGATAACTCTTGAGATTGATAACAAGACAGTAGACAAATCAACTTTATTTTAAAAGGGTCACAAATTTGGCATGCAGGCCCATCTTACATTCGGCCCTTCCAATCACTCATCTTTCGTTCATCAAGACCATTATACATTCACATAGGAAGAAAAATAAACATTGTGAAATGAATGTTGTAAAAATAAACAAGGCAAATTACCATGTTATGATGCCCATCTCCCACCTACCCATACATCATCCCACCCACACACACACCCCCACCTACCCACACACACACACACAACCTGGGACACATACATACCCCACCAACCGACACATCCCCCTCCCGCACATCCTCCACCAACCGACCCATTCCCCTCCTGCACATCCCCCACCCACACACACTGCCCTCACCTGTTCCCCCAACCAAAACACTCTCGCAACCCACAAACATACCCCACCAACCCGCACATCCCACGCCCCCCCCCCCACTTACAAATCCTAACCCACACATACTCTCCCCACCCACACCTCCAACCACCCATCCCCCAGCCACCCATCCCCCATCGACCACATATTCCCCACCCATGCACACCCCCCCCCCACCAACACCCCCCCCCCCCCCCCCCCACCAACCCACACATTGCACATTCACTCACACATCACCAAACCATACACACACATCCCCACCAACTGACATCTCCCTACCCACACACACACACAAACACATCTCCCTAACCACCTATACATGCCCAATCCACTCACACACACCCCACCACCCACACATACATCCTCCACCCACCCACACAAGCCCTAACCCAATCCCTCACCACAAAATCCACCACCCGCACATCACATACATCCCCTACCACGCAATATTCCCAACCCATGCACCACACACACATATCCCTCACCAACACATCCCACACCCACATACCACCACACATCCCCACCTACACACCACACACATATCCCCCACCCACATACCACACATCCCCACCTACACCCACACAGATACCCTCACCCACCCACCCCACATACCCCACCCACACACCACACAAACCCCCCACCCACATACACATACCCCATCCACACACCACACACATATCCCCAACCAACACACCACACACCTCTCCCCACCCACACACACATTCCCCACCATCCACCAACACACACTCACTCACCCACACATCCTCCACTTTGCACCCACACACCCCCACCTACCCACCCCCAACCAGACATCTCTCGATCACAATACCCCTACCTACACACATCCTCCACCCCAACACATACACATCCCTCACTGACCTACACATCCCTAAGCCACTCACACACCCCCACCCACACATTCCCCATCCATGCACACATCTCCAACCCACACACCCCCACCACCCACACATACTTCCCCCAACCACCACACATCCCCATCTCACCCACTCATATCCCCCACCCATACACACATTCCTGCACCCATCACACACATCCCCCACCCCCACACACATCCTCACCCATACCACCACAAACATATCCCCCACCTACACACCATGCACACATCCCCTACCAACACACCACACACATATCCCAAACCCACACACCATACATGTCTCCCCATCCACCCTTACATCCTCAATCCTCCCACACACATCCCCTACCCACACAACCCCGCCACCCACAGACTTCCCCAAACCATTCACACATCTCCACCCACCCACACATAACCCCCACCCAAACACACATCCCCCACACCCATCCCATACACACATCATCCACCCATACACACACCCCCACACCCATTCCCACATCTCTACTTTCACCCCCACACATCCATCCACACATCCCACCAGATAACACTTGAGACTGATAAGACAGTAGACAGATAACACTTGAGATTGATAATAAGACAGTAGACATATAACACTTGAGATTTATAACAAGACAGTAAAAAGATAACACTTGAGATTGATAACAAGACAGTAGACAGATAACACTTGAGATTGATAACAAGACAGTAGACAGATAACACTTGAGATTGATAACAAGACAGTAGACAGATAACACTTGATATTGATAACAAAACAAATGACAGATAACACTTGAGATTGATAACAAGACAGTAGACAGATAAAACTTTGGGCTAGATAACAAAATAATAGATAGAAACGTTATTGACAAGATAACAAGACACTAGGTAGTATACATTTTGGGATAATAACAATTTGGTATGTATAACAAGATGTAAGATAGATCAATAACACTTCTTTAAACATAAGAAAAGACAGCATTAATGCAATGTGTTAAACACATTAAATGTATATTTCTCACATAAAAACATCTTTACAATCACCTTCAGCTTCCGCATACAACTGCTTTGAAATGAGAATGGGTTACCTCGAGGATAAAGGTGCCGAAACTGCTAACAAAATCATCGATGCCAACAGCACAGTTTTTGACATTTCTGTCAAGCTGTTTTTTTCACTTCCCATTTACAAACTACTTCCTACTCCGAGCATTAAGAAGCTGTTTGATTGTGAGGACTTTATTAATGGGTGAGTGTTGCTGGTCATGTATGTTGATATTACTTAATGACTAAATGTAACAGGAATGAAGTAGGGTTCTTCGTGGCCCGCGGATATTTTGTTTCACTGCCTTATAATTTTTCAGGAAGGGAATCTTCCCCGATAAGGCTTAAGATTATTCTATCCACAATGTGCCTATCTGAGACAGTGGAAGACTTGACTAAGACTCACTAGAAAATATCATAGACACAACCACTGAAACAGCAGAACTCTTCTTTAATAAAGACAAAAAACATTTAATGTAGCTTATATTTACAAAGACAATCTGGATAAAGGTTGTCTACTCTAGGAATAAAACTGTCCCATTCTCTCAAACATATGTGGGATAGCAGTCTTGCTGGAGAGTATCATCACAAAGATGTCTGTAAAGTGTGTGTGGGGGTAATCTTGTCCTTGTTTGATTCTGAGGTCAACTGATTTATGTTGCCGTTATACTTCTGCCTTGGTACTTGACAGTCTTCACATGAGCTGGTTACAATCACAGGCATATCTTTCTCCAGCAGCTGCGGATGAGCCCCGTCATCTGGGTGGAGGATACCAGGCTCGCAGGATGTCCTCACTTTAGGGCAAACAATCTCCTTCAGGACAACATCTGAACCTCTGGGCAACACTGACTGAAAGAATCACATCTGAGACATCATATCACAGTCCCCATTCGACTGGGCTATGGTTTAGAAGACCTGTCTATATAGACCCCACTTCACTTATTGACCATAGACATTGGAGATATCTTCAAGCCCTCCAGGACACTGGTGGTGACACCATCAACACAGAAAAGGGGAATCCTTTAATAAAACTAAAAAGACCAACTGTGTCCATTTGTTGATCTGTCCCTGTTTTAAGAGATGAAGCGTCTTCCCCAGATTGCAAACATGAAGTGTGTGTTTTTCTGACGTCATGTCTGAGCCTCACATGAATTCGGAACAGGACTCACTTAATAGAATAGATGGGTATGAGTGCCACTCATGTTGTTTTTCATGTGACAATACACAGATTTTATCTGTTTCATGGGAAACATTAATCTTATCCACGAACTTCTATTAGAATGGGTCGTGAAGCACGGGACAGAGTTGACCCTCCTGAAGATGGCGCTCATTTTGTGACACTCATTTTGTGACACTCATTTTGTGACACTAATATTGGCCAGTGTTTGGGGTGGGTAGTTCGTAGTGAGCAATAATGGTCATTTATTTGGACAGTGTAGTTCATGAATGTGTAATAATGGTCTTATATTTAGACTGAAGTTCAGTAATGCATGATAATGGTCATATATTTAGACAGAGTAGTTCATTAATGAGTAATAATGGTCATTTATTTAGACAGTGTGGTTCATTATTAAGTAATAGTGGTAATTTATTTGGACATTTCAGTTCATTAATGAGTAATAATGGTCATATATTTAGCTGTGGATAGGCACACATAGTGGCATATTTGTGGGATGAGTGCAAAAAACGATTAACATGCCTCAAAGCTGTAAATCAGGGGGGAAACACATGACAGGTGAAAGACACTCAGAAGTCATGACTGGCTGGGTCCGCTCCTGGAGAGTTAAAGAAGGTTAAGAGGCCCAAACCTTTATCTCTTTGACAGTCGGAATCCTCCTGTCATGATTTCTTTGCGTGGAGTTTACATCGGATCTGTGTGTTGAGGTAGCCAGTTGCACATCAACATCCTTAAATAATTCTTACGACAGCCATGGTAGGTTACAGTGTTACTATTCTGTGCTTTCTTTATAGCACACAGGGCAAGAACTTAACCATGCCGGATTAATTGGATATTTGGATTGTCATTTCGGTAAAGACCTAGATTTTCTTACAGTACATGTGGGCAGTATGTTTACAAGAGTAACGCCATACTCTTGTTTCAGAGTAGCATCAGAACTGTTGGGGAAGGCTACAAAGAGGTACAGACAAGCTGTGGAGGAGAACACCCTGACTGAGGATAAATTCATGTTCTTGTCGTATTTGCTGGGAAGTAAAGATATGTCTCAGCGGGATATTATGCCTGTCATCTTGTCAGTGTTAACAGATACACTGAGCACAGTAAGATATGATGATATTACTCTGTCTGTCTGTCTGGGTCTCACTCTCTGTTGATCTGTCTACATTTGTATATCTATCTTCCTACCTGCCTGCCTGGCTATCTGCACTTGTCTATCTATTTGTTTGCCTGTCTGTCTGTCTCTCACCCTGTCTCTCTCTCCCCATATCTCTCTCTCTCTCTCTCTCCAAATTATGTTCACCAATTGAAGTGTAGTACAATTGCTTAGTCCACCACCAGATGGTGGACTTCATTCTTAATGAGGTTTCTTTCTTGAGCCAGCTGCAGATCTGTCAGTGTTGTTGTGGTGTCTTGTTTCTGTAGTATCTCTTTAACATCATCAGTTAGGGATAGTTCTATATCCCATCATATTGCTACATCCCTGAGTATCTGTATATCCCTGGGTGTCTCTACATCCAGGGGTACAAGAAGAATGGTCATGAATGAATGTAATGTTTAAGTAGCTAATTAGCCAATCTAATATGGAATAAAGTAGTGCATGTAATCCACATCCACCAATCCGTTCATTCTTTGACAGACTTCACAGATTGCCTTGTTCAACCTCTACTGCCTGGCCACAAATCCTGCAGCCCAAGAAAGGGCACACAAGGAAGCCGTACAGCTGCTGTCTCCAGCTGGGGAATTAACTGCAACAGGTTTCAACAGCTGCACATACATCAAAGCTTGTATGAAGGAATCTTTCAGGTTATTCCCTGTTGGTCTTGACATTCTCCGACTGAGTCCTAGTAACATGGTCATTGATGGTTACCAGATTCCTGAAGGGGTAAGTACACATTGTCTGCATGTGTAGCTTTAGCTACAGTTGTGAAATCTGCCACTGACAATTTAGAAGCAGACAGCTTGATTTTATTTTCACAACGGTATGAGTGACGGCTGTTCAGAAAGCAATGACAAATGATTGAACATAAAATGTTTAGAAGATCACAAACAGCCAATAAATGATAATGTTGATTGTGACTTTCTGTAAAAGAGCATGCAGTTAACTTGTTAAGTTGTTTCCATTGTTGTTGTACCACTAACTCTTTCTGTTCTTCCTGCCTTCATTTCTTTTTCCATAATCTAGACAACTTGCAGGGCACAATCTGTGACTGGACTCTGTATGTCTTGTTTCCACACGCATGTGTTTCTTTTTGGCATTACAGTTTATTTTCTGAGTTTATTTCTGAATATGTCCATCAAATCCTCCCTATATACCTCTGGCCAGTTGCATGATTGGAGGTCATGGGTTGGAATCTGCAGCCAGGTGGATTTTCAAAATGTATCTGGGCTGCCCCAGTCAACCCAGTCTAAAGTGTGTACCAGGAAATGTCTGGGGAAGTGAAGACACCATCATATTGCCCTCTTCAGCCCTGGAGTGCCCATTGTTTAAAGAAAAATATGGGTCTCAAACCATATGCCCAGTCCATTTAAGGTGTTTAGCATGGTTGTTTACTTTAATTTTTACATTTGCCATATATAGTTCTGAAATATGAACAGTGGATGAATGAGATGAAACATGTATAAAGGCTATTGAGTCGTGAAAATGACAGGAACTGGCTGGATTCAAAAAGGGGCAATTGAGCAAGTTTTGGAAAATATAACATAACAAATATTTTTAAAATTAATATGGAAGCAAAATGACGCATTACTTTTCGGAGGGACGCTATTTAGTGTTTTCCTTTGGATTTCATGTGATTTCCTATGGATTTCCTGTGAATAATATTTTCCTGTGGATTATGTGATGTTATTTTGTGTTCTTTGATTGGAAGTTTTCAAAAGAAGCCACGGAAGGCATGTGGTGGATGAAATTTTGAGGGCAGCCGACAGATATTTGTTGGTCATGGTCTCGGGTTTCACAACGGCAGGCAGAGAAGCTCTTCTTGAGTCAATGGCTGTGGTCTCCGACCAGTAAGGTCACTGCCATAGAGGAAAGCAACGGCAAACTACCTCTTTAAAAGTGCCTAGTACGTCATGATTCGCTTAAAGACTGATCATCGCAAGACAAGGACAGAGACATTAAAATTAGCAACTTGGAACGTTAGGACGTTAAACGACGACGAAAAATTAGAGAACATAAAACAAGAAATTGAAAGGGAAAAAATTATTATTTTAGGTATGTGCAAAACAAGATGGACAGGAGCAGGCATCAAGATAGATGAAAATTTCAAGATTATTTATTCTGGAGGTGAAGATCGTCATAGGGGAGTGGCAATTATTTTGGACTGGAAAATATCAAAATCTGTTCAAGGATATTGGGCCGTGTCGGACAGAGTTCTACTAGTTAAATTAAGTGGCAGACCTTTTAGCATAAATATTATTCAAATATATGCCCCAACAGGAGAATCCAGTGAAGATAGTGTAGAAGAATTTTATAATGACAGAGAGTCTGCCTTAAAGAAATGTAAAAATTCAGAAATAAACATCATAATAGGGGACTTCAATGCAAAAGTAGGAAATCAAGGGGATAGATACACAGTAGGAAACTATGGTTTAGGAGAGAGAAATGAAAGAGGATACAGACTCGTAGTGTGGGCAAAAGAACAGGAAATGATTGTAGGAAACACCTGGTTTAAACAACACCCTAGAAGATTATGGACATGGAGGAGTCCTGATAGCAGGATTAGAAACCAGATTGACTACATTCTCATTAGCAGAAGATTTAGAAACGCGCTAACAGAAACAAAAACAGTTCCCAGTGCTGATTGTTATAGTGACCACAGATTACTCACAGGAACATTGAGGATAAAGTTGAAGAAAGTCAAGTATATAACAGGAAACACTAAATATGATTTGTGTACATTGAGTAATGACAAGGAAATACAAAACAAATTCAACATAAAAGTACAGAACAGATTTGAAATATTGTCTGATCTAGAGATCCTATTCCAGGATCTGGATGATCAATGGGAAACATTGCAGAATTCAATCAATGTGGCTGCAGAAACAACTATTCCAAAATTAAAGAAGGTGGGTCGTAAGAAATGGATGACTGAAGAAATTTTACACCTCATGGAAACAAAAAGACTCAACAAAAATAATTCAGTCAAATATGAAGAAATTCACAGACAAGTCAGAATATTATGTAAGGAGGCAAAAGAAGCATGGCTTGAGGAAAAGTGCTTAGAAATTGAAAACCAACACAACAGTCAAAATACCAAATTAGTGCACAAAAGAATTCAGGAACTTACTAATAAAAGAACAAGTACATCAACAGGGTGTCTAAAAACTAAAGATGGCAAAATCATAATAGAAAAAGACCAGATTCTACATGTATGGACAGATTATGTGAAACACCTTTATGATGATAACAGAGACGAACAGTATGATATTAGATTTAATAATGAAGGACCGCCAATTTTGGAGATGGAGGTTCGAAATGTTCTTAAGCATATGAAAGCTGGCAAGGCCCCCGGTGCAGATAACATCACAACAGAAATGATTAAAGCTTTAGAAGAATGTGGACTAGAGCAAGTCACCAGACTGATGAACACATTATATGATACTGGAGATATACCTCCTGAATTATGTAACTCTGTATTTATTGCAATCCCAAAGAAATCAGGAACCTTGGAATGTGATCAACATAGAACAATTAGTATAATGAGTCACATAACAAAGATTTTGCTAAGAATTATCATGCAAAGAGTGAGGAAGAAGATACAACCTGAAATAGGGGAAGAACAATGCGGGTTTGTAGAAGGAAAGGGTACAGTAAATGCTGTGTATATGCTGCGAACAGTTATTGAACATGCTATAGAAGTAAACAAGGATATACATCTTTGCTTTATTGACTATACAAAGGCTTTTGATAGAGTTAGACATGTCAACATGGTGGATATGCTTGCAGATCTACAAATTGATGGGAAAGACATTAGACTTATTAAAAACATATATTGGAAACAACAAGCTGCAATAAGGATTGATAATGAAGTGGGACAGTATCAGCCAATTAAGAGAGGTGTTAGGCAGGGATGTGTGATGTCTCCAGATCTTTTTTCCCTATACAGTGAAAATATTTTAAGAAATGTAGAGGATATAAATGGAATCAGCATTGGTGGAAGAAACATCAATAACATTAGATATGCAGATGATACAGTATTAATTGCAGACAATGCGCAGGACCTGCAACAATTAGTAGATGCGGTTGTTGTACACAGTGAGCAACTGGGATTAGAATTAAATTGTAAAAAGACTCAGGTTATGGTCGTCACTAGGAAGAAAGAAGTGCCACAATGTAATATACAAGTAAATGGAAATATTCTTCAACAAGTGAATCGGTACAATTATCTTGGAACAGTCATAACATCTGATGGGGGATGCCTTGAAGAGATTAGAACAAGAATCGCCATGGCGAAAGTAGCCTTTAGCAAGATGAAAAACATTCTGACCAATAAAAAGATGTCAATTGAAACGAGAAAAAGTGTGTTGAGGGGATACATAGAGCCTGTTCTTTTGTATGGATGTGAAACTTGGACAATGAGCAGTCAAGCTGAAAAACATCTGATGGCTGCAGAAATGTGGTTTCTGAGGAAAATGCAAAGAATACCATGGACAGACAGAAAAACCAATGACCAAGTACTACAGGAGACAAATGAACATCGTAAACTAATTAGAGAAATTAGACGTAGACAGTCAAAATTGTTTGGACATGTTATGAGAAGAAATGGATTGGAGAACTTAGTGACAACTGGCAAGATCAAAGGGAACAGACCAAGAGGAAGACCGAGAGGAAAATACCTGGATGGCTTGACCACATGGCATGGACGAGACAGGAAGACTGAGCTGATCCACGACACTGGTGATCGAGTGAAATGGCGAGTCATGACCGCCCACGCTTTCCGGCATGGCACATGATTGATTGATTGATTGATAGAAGCAAAGGTTCTCATTGCTCTGTCACTATTTTTAGACTTGTTACTACTTTCATGTGTTATATGATTCTATTTTCATGGCTTCATATTTTATAACATATACATTTGATGGCTGTCAACTTTGAATGGGGGGGGGGGGGGGGGGCATGCTGCTGCTGCAAATGAAAACCTTAAAAGTGTGATAGAAATTACAATAACCGTGCCATTGTCTTAGTTAGTTAGTTAGTTAGTTAGTCGACAGATCATCCTCATTGCACATCGAACCATTCAGTCCATAAGTGCTCGGATACCCTCCTCAGCAAATCCTGCAGCGTGTAGTGGCTAACGACGCCAGTTCTGTGTTGGTTTATCAATCTTCTTTGGCTTCCTGCGTAGTGTTCTTGTTTGGCCACCCCTCTTTTAATTTGCTGTTCTCGCAGTCTGGCCATGGTTGTAGATTCACAGTCATCACTTGGTTCACGCAAGAGTCTTACTTCTCGTAGAGTATTCAGAATGTCAGACTGGTCCATGGCGCGTCCGCCCTCCACAGTAGCCTCACCTGCGAGCTTGTCAGCCCGCTCATTTCCTTGGACTCCCGCATGCCCTGGCATGAAGATGAAACTAATCTTTGTCAGCCGAGACCGCTCCAGAGGCAGCAACCATTCTCTTCGGATCGACCCCTCCTCTATTCTCTTGATCATGTTCATTGAGTTGCTAAGGAAACATGCCCTAGTGAATGTCTGTGTCTCGAGCCATGTTATTGCTTTACTTACTGCCATGACTTCCATAGTCAGGCTACTTGTGGTTTCAGTGAAAGCACCAGAGTCCTTCACAATTCTCCCTCCAGCCCGAGCTGTAAAGGCCCATGAGCTTCTCATATGTCGGACGACCGACCCATCTATGTAGATGACCGCATCACCGTCTAGCGAATTCTCAAAAATCAACGCTTGTACTTCAGCCTCCACAGCAGCCGGATTTTCTTGTCTGAATTTTCTATCTAGTTGGATGCAAACTGAAAAGGATGTGCAGAAATCTGTTGGCACTTGCACCCACTCCTCACCAGGTTCTAAGTCCTCAAGTGAACACACCTGTTGAAGAATGTCTTCGGCTTGACCCATCCACGACCGTCCTCTTTTTAACCTGCTGCCCTTCACCTTCATAATTTCACTATGCAGTGGATGTTGTGTGTTTGCATTAACTCTGAGGTAGGCGCGTGCCCTGCAAACTTGTATAATGGTTGGAAAATCAAGAAGGTAGCGCATCGCCCTGCATGCTGTATCTCTTGTACATCCAAGAACAATGCGCATAGCTTCATTCTGTATCCTTTCCATCCTTTCTGTCTGCTTACGGCTGAGAGTCAGGATTACCATTGCATACTCCAAAACAGACATGACCAGCCCCTCGTACAGAAGACATAGATGGCGCTGCTCACAGTTTGCTGCCGCCATCACCCGCATCGCAGCCAAACTCCGCTTGGCCTTTGTTATCACCTGGTCTATGTGCTCATTATAAGCAAGGCTTCGATCAAACCGTATCCCCAGGTAATTCATTGCCTGCGTTCATTCCACCGTCTCTGAACACAGCATTACAGTTGGTGTTGGAGTGTTGACAATATGATTATTCAACGAGAACCAAGTCACTGTTGCCTTTGTTGGGTTGACCATTGCCCCAGCTTCATCACACCAAGTACTTATGAATTTGAGTTCGGTTTGTAGTTCCACAGCAACCTGCTCTCTATCCTTACCCTGACGATACACTAAAACATCATCGGCATATGACAAAGTCCTGCCAGGTCCAGTGATCTGCTCACTGGTGATTCTCATGCCATTGTCTTGTAACCTGTCAATATTTTTGTTAGGGATGTCAAGCGTGTTAAGCACATGATATCACGGTACAGACAAACACAGTGACATCATAAGGACAGTTTAAAGATTACTGCCCCACTTTTGACATGAACCAAAGAGGAGCAGCATTCTCTTATCTGTTGTTTGGTCAGTGAAGGGGTGAAACCTATAAAACCCATAGAAATTCATCAGCGAATGAAGGTCCAGTATGATGATGCATGACTGTCAGTCCAGCAAGTGTATGAGAGGAGTAGGAAGTTTCAAAACGGCTTGACTTCTGTGACAGACTGTTCATGACCAAGTCAGGAACACCAAGTAGTAACCCCAGAGAATAGTTTTCTGCAGGAATCCAAGCACTTTATTGGAGCTGGAGGGCTTGCATTGAACGCAGTGGTGACTATATTGAAAAATTAGACATTTTTTCTTGACTTTGTTTTAAAAAAAAAAGAACATATTCACCCCCCAAAAAAAATAATCGTTAAAGGTTTTCATTTGACACACCCTTGTAAGATAAGTTTTTCATGACTTCCTGCCTGTTATAATATTTGCATGTGTTATTTAATACTATTTTCATGGCTGCTTATTCTGTGTCATTATATTCTCATTGTTACCTACTTAATATAAAATTGTTCATGCGTTATACTATTTTCAGGACTCCCTATCTTAAGTTATTTTCTCATGGTTTCGTACTTAATATATTTTCAAAATCTAACTACAGACATTCCTGTGTTTGAACAACTACTGCTACTCCTCGGACCCTCGTGTGATACCTGACCCCGAGGTCTACTCTCCAGAGAGGTGGCTCCGAGAAGATGAGGCTAAAGAAAAGTTTCATCCTTATATGTTGACACCATTCAGCCTTGGAAGGAGAATGTGTGCAGGTGAGGCAAAGATGAAGCATTACAACAAATACATAAAAATCCACTTTTCCTAGGAAAGTTGGAGCGATAGAATTAACACAAATATTAGCTCATCCTAGGAACACCTAGTAACTGACACAAGAAAATCAGCTAATCCTAGCAAAGTTGAAGCAATATAATTAATTTTTAAAAATCAACTAATCCTTGGAAAGTTGAAGCAATAAACTAATTTTTTAAAAAACCAGCTGTCTATAAAATTGTGTGCAGGTGAAGGCAAAGCAGAATTATAACACAAAAGATAAGCTATTCTTCTTCGCTTCCTGTTTCATTCTTTTTATCATTATTTTTCAGTATATGTAACAGTTGATAAAATGGGTAGATATGATGTATCTGGTTTTGTTCTATTTTATTCAACTAACTGGAACTCAGTATATGAGAGATAACATTCTTCCTGACTATTTCTGTGCTTCAGAAGTTCCATCCAGGGAAGCTATGTATCTTCTTTTCATACATTTGGAATCAACCTTTAACTGCAATTTTCTTTCCTGCATGATTGCACTGTTTTCTGCAGATCATGCAGGCTTCTGTGAAGCTGGATGTAGGAATGTTTCATGCAGCCATGTGATAGACCTTTCTGAGCTGAATTTGGTAGGTAGTTAGATAAGATCCTTAAACATTAAAATCCCAGGTTATGGATTGGGTAGTTGATCTGTGCCCACAGATTTCCCAGCTTGCTATCTGATTATATATAACTCACAAATATTATTGATGATCTGGTATTTGGAAATACTCAGGAGACATTAAATATTAGTTATTCTCTACATGAAAGGTTTATTTTGGGAAAGCCTTCATTACCTCTTCATTTTCATTACCTCTTCTTTAATTATATAAATTTGATCGTCAATGACTTGGTGAAGTTAGTATTAGATCAATGTCTTACATTCAATTAATAAACAAGCCCCTGAGAATTGTACAGCCAGAAAAACCTTTGACTGGACCCACAGGGACAATTAAATAGAGGAAGACCTAACAACAACCAGAGAAGAGAAGTAGAAACAGAAATGAATAGTTTGAGGAGGACATTATGTGAAACGGAAACCTGTAACATGGTGTGACAGCTGGGAAGATCTGTGGAAAGAAAGACAGAGGAAGACAACTGGAGAAGACTTTTGACAGCCTTTTGTTCTGACCCAGAAATGTGTCAGCACACTAATTGAATAATGCTCTTGGAGATTGTCGGGTGTGGAGAAGCATGGTCACTCACACCAGTCGGCATATCCACTTGATGATGATGATGATGATTTATCTGAGTTTGTGCTTGTTGCTTCTGCACAAGATTTTGACCTGGCTTTCTTGTCTTAGTTGATAAAATTGGGTATCTCTTGGTTATTTCAGGGCGCCGATTTGCAGAGCAGGAATTGGTGCTGCTTTTGTCCAAAATACTGACACAGTACAAATTAGAGTGGCATCACGGGAAGCTTCATCAACATTATCGTCTACTGTCCATTCCAGATCAGGAAGTGAAAATAAAGTTCATCCCAAGATAAAAATCACGCTGATCCACTTCTGCTGGGTTCTAAGTTGAATGTTTGCAGTCAGGTCATTCATCATCATCTGGAGCATGTTGGAGCTAGAATGTTTATTGTTAGATTTTAAAATCCCCTCGTGGACATAGAATATCCATGTTAAATGCTAGTCTATGATTGTGAATTGTATGTTTCATGTGCCATTCATGTGTCTATGCATCATTATCTTGGTCTTTCTCTGGCTGTATAGTCGGATCCTTTGTTTGGTTGTAAGCTCTGATCAGTAGTTGATACGGTTTCATTCTCATAAGATACCCACATCACTGTGTGTGCTTAGTTAGTCACAGATCATCCTCATTGGACATCGAACCACTGAGTCCACAAGTGCTAGAATCCCCACCTCAGTAAATCCCGCAACACCAGTTCTGTGTTGGTTTATTAATCTTCTTTGACTTCCTGCATATTGCCCTTGTCTCGCCACACCTCTTTTAACTTGCTGTTCTCGCAGTCTGACCATGGTTGTAGATTTACAGTCATCACTTGGTTCTCGCCCATATCTTCTCATAGAGCATTCAGTATATCAGCCTGTGTGTGTGTTTCTGTTGATGTAATCGATATATGGTGTTATGTCAGTCATATTGCTAATGTTTTTTTTTTAGAATTCATTCTTGTTGGAAGCCAGCTGTGAGGTGAAGGGGTTACAAACGCAGTTCATAATCCCGCTTTCAAAACATAGTTACGGGTAATTGGGAAGCAGACTGTCTTGTGTTGGTTTTCATACAATGATATAAGTGCCGGTCGTTCAGAAAGCAATGGCAAACTATTGAACGTAAACTTGCCAAGAAATCACAAACTGACCAAGAATGCTGGGGTTGACTGTGTAACAGAGGTAGGGGTTTTGGTAGTATTTAGGTGGGAAACGACTACAGCACGATTGAGCATCAGGGTCGAACGAGAGGAGAGATGCTCAAGTCGTGACGTGGTTTGTTGTCAAAGGGGCAGTTACCATCAAGCTAGAGAACCAGAAGGTCGCCAACTTAGATCCGGCTGTCATCTATAGTATTAAACACTTTTTATAAGAACCAACTGAGTTCCGTCATTTGTATGAGTTCGCCTTGTTACAGAAGGTGAAATTGGTGCCAACGACCGAGGATTCGAGCCTGGTATAACGCGGAGTCTAAAAAAATGCTGAAGATCTTTACTCCGTACATGTCGGTCGCCAAGGACAGAATTGCGGTTCTAGACAAGTACTGAACATAAACAAGGCGCAGTTAGAAAAATGGGCCAATAACTTATCAGCGAGAAGTACAGCGACCAAAAGCCCGCCCAGGGGTGGTTGTCTGTAAGTCTTTTTCAAGACTTGCTGTCAAAATTTAATTGGCGTCAAGAGAAGAGTGAAAACCAGTTTGCCTACGAGCGTAATCATCATGCTGTGGAAAGTCAATCCAGTCTGAACATTTTGTCGGGTGAACAAGAATTCAAGAATTCCGTTGAAGATCAATCTCCGGTCATCATGCGGTTGAAGGTCAATCCAGTCTGAACATGGTTTGTTGCAGGTGAGCGAGAATTTTCCAATAGCTCCCTCAAATTGACCCCTTGCCTCTAATTAAAGTTTCAAAGATAAATTAAAGACTTTAAGAGTTACTCGCCTACAATCAAAAGTCTTCCAAAGTTCGTGTAATCAAGTCAAATTAATGGAGGTGATCATGAAATATCAGGACAGCAGATAAATACCTCGTTCTTCCATTGATTGGGCCATGTTTTGTTTGAAGCAGTCAGACTATCGCTAGGCCGCTAGCTGATCCTGATCCTTTTGGGCTCTGTTACCTCTGAGTCCTTCTCAAAACGTCGATGATGTACCCCACCCGGGGCGAAGTCAGAAGCCAGAAATCTGGTCGGGACCCAACCAGGGGTTGAAGTTTTGTCGAGGCATCCTAAGAGAAGTAACTACCTGAAGAGACGAGATTCCCTGGAGGAAGAGACGAGACAGACTACCTGAACTCCGCTACCTGAACTCCGCGATTGATTGGATTTCAGCTGACGCAGACTCATAGTGACTCACTTGACGGCGAACGTAGAGGAATTTTAAGTCGAGAAGGAGGAATAGAGTAGGCAGTAAACTTATTAACCAGGTGAAATTGTTATTGAAGGTAATATTTCTTGTATTGGTTGATTATAAATGTGAAATTGTTTGAGATTGTGATAATAATATTCCAGCATGACAGAGCAGGAATCATTGACACAGGTGCTGACGGGAGTAGGAACAGTGTTAAATAGACTAAATACAAGTATGAAACAACAAGGTATGGCAACTGAAATTGTGAAGTTTAGTGGACAGGCCAGAGAGTTTAAGAAATGGATAACTTCCATAGAGAAATATGCGTATTTGGTATCTGCATCAGATGAAGAGAAAATGAGACTTGCATATCAGGCAGCCACAGAACCGGTTTCACAGCATATTAGAAGAAAATTAGAGGCTAGAATAGATGAGACATGGGAACAGTTTAAGGACGACCTAGCGCACAAGTACGCAGAAATAACGGATCCACAACATGCGTTTTCGGTATTGAGACAGTCTAAACAAGAGACGGGAGAGACAGTACAGTTGTTCAGCGATAGGTTGATTAACTTGGCTGAAGATGCATTCTTAGGACAGAATGTACGAGGAGAAGAGGTGGAGAGGATGTTAGTCGGGATTTTTGTAGATGGCATAAAATCCGATGGATTAAAGTTTAAGTTGATGAGAGAAAACCCTGAGAGGTTGTCACAAGCTGTAGATATTGCAGTATGAGAAGAAAATTTGAGACGTAGGTTTAGGTTGAGAACAGGACGAGAAATAGGAACTAGTCGAGAAGATAGAGTTGAGGAGCCTATGGAAATAGGACAAACAAGGTTCGGATGGAATAGGAGAGGAGGTGTACAGATGTTACAAGGCAGAAATAGAGGTGAATACAATGAAAGAAGACAAATAAGGTATCCTACCAGTGAGACAGTGCGCAAAACAAATAACACAAATGTGGTCTGTTGGGTTTGTGGTCAACACGGACACTTTTCTCGTTTTTGTGGTAACAGGCATGTTCAGTCGAATACACAGAGTAGAACTGGCAATAGGAATGTTGAAGATAGACACAGAAATTTTACAGGTACAAGAACGCAGGGAAACGGGCGCCCCACCTATTAAATAGGACCTGTGATAGGAGGGAAAATGATAAGGTCCCAAGGTTTAAAGAATATGTTAATAACAGGTATAGTAGAACGAACAGAGAATACTGTCAACTAGATGAAGTCAAACAGTTTACGGAAAATAAAACAGATTATAGCTCTTGTATAATAGAAATAGGAAAGTATAGAATTCGTACATTAATTGATTCGGGAGCTCAGGTTAGTGTGGTAAAAGAAAGTTTTCTATACAAAATAGTGAGAAATTGTAGGATATTTAAGAGCCATAATAATCTTCACTCTGTTACGGGACAGAATTTACAAGTAATTGGGCAAACGATGATAAATTTCAAGCTAGGAGGGGTCAACGTAAGACATCTTTTTCATGTAGTGAAAGATTTAAATAGAAACATGCTGTTAGGAAGAGATTTTTTGATAAAAAATGGAGTAAGACTTTTCTTTGATTTACACAAATTAAAGTTCAAGGACGTCTATGTGGATATGGAAGAAGACATGCATATATCAGCACTAGTTAGAGTTAAAATGTCCACAACGTTAAAACAACAGTCGGTTAATTTGATACAGGCAAAGGTAAAGAGAAACCCATATTATGTGGCAGGGGACACAGTCAGAATCACTGAGTTGCAAGAGGAAGTAATTGATGAGCCTGGTTTGGAAGTTCCGGATGGAATAATAGCATTAGATAAACACTTAACATTTCCAGTAATGGTGATTAACAACACAGGTAGAGAAATTAAGTTATACAGAGGGTGTGTAGTAGCAAAACTAGAACATAACATTAGTGATATATTGGCAACTGATAGAGTAGAAATGCCGGGAGCAAACTGTTCACAATCTTCTAGTGAAAGAGTTAATAACAGACGCAGACACGGAAGTAGAGGAAACTCACAAATGGATGAATTGATCCATCCATGCAAAAGAAATACACCCCAAATACATTCACTAGATAAAAAGACAAGAGAACAAGAGTTGTTGGCACAGTTAAAGGCTCCACCAGAAAATAAAAAAGTATTGGAACAACTTATAAAAGAAAACCAGGATGTGTTTGCAATTAGTGATTTAGAATTGGGAAAGACAAAAACAGTTACAATGGAAATAGATACGGGAGACCATCCACCGATTAGCTTAAAACCATATAGAACTCCCTTAAGAAATAGAGAAATTGTCGAAAAAGCAATAGAAGAAATGTTGAAAGCAGGTATAATCACAAGATCGAAATCAGAGTGGTCATCTCCGGTGGTGATTGTAGCCAAACCTGATGGTTCAAGTCGGTTCTGTTGCGACTATCGGGCGTTGAACAAAGTTACTAAGAATGTGGCATACCCACTGCCGGTGATTGATGATATTTTAGGGTTGCTCAATGGCTCTACATTTTTCACGACACTGGACGCAAGATCAGGATTCTGGTGTATCCCGATGTCGAAGGACGCTCAAAAGAAGAGTGCTTTCTGTACTCATATGGGTTCTTACGAATTTTTAAGAATGCCATTCGGGGTTCGAACGGCTCCATCTCATTACATGATGTTAATAAATGAAGTACTGGAAGGCATGCAAAACTTTGCCCTGGCTTACATAGACGATATTCTTATATATACGAAAGGAGATGTAGGTGATCATTTAAAACATATAAGGTTAGTGTTCGACAGATTAAGAGTACATGACGTGAAATTAAAGCTTAGTAAGTGCGAGTTTTTAAAAACAGAAACAAAATATTTGGGATATATTATAAATAGAGAGGGAATCAAACCAGACCAAGACAAAATAAAGGTTATTAAAGATTTACCTCCTCCAACTAACGTAAAGGAAGTGCGTGCGTTTGTAGGAACTTGTGGGTATTATCGGCGGTTCATTCCAGCGTTTTCAAAGATTGCAGAACCAATTACGAATTTAACGGGCAAATACGCTAGATTTAAGTGGGATGAGGAGTGTCAAAAAGCATTCGATTTTTTAAAAAACAGTTTAACAGTGGTACCGCTATTGACACATCCAGACTTGAATAAACAGTTAATACTATATACAGATGCTTCTGATAGTGCTATAGGAGCGTGTTTAGTTCAACCATATGAAGGAAAAGAGTCTGGAATACCAGGGGTAAAAAATGAAAGGCCAATTTATTTCTTGTCTCATAAGCTTAGCAGGTCACAACGAAAATGGACTACTATTGAGAAGGAGGCTTATGCAATACACTACGCTCTTCAGAAACTAGATTATTACTTACATAATGCAAATTTTGTTATTAGAACTGACCATATGCCTTTAAAGTCTCTTTTAGAAGCTCCAGTGCAGAACAGGAAAATACAGACCTGGGCGTTGAATCTACAAGGATACAATGCCAGAGTTGAATACATTCCAGGTAGGATTAACACGTGTGCTGACTTACTATCTAGGATCCCCTACCCACAGTCGTCAGGTGACACAGAAGATGAAGGAGAACCAGAGATCGACGACCGAAATTGGCAAGTAAATATTTTAGATTCTGCCATAATAAATGGAGAAGACTTTGAGAGTTTACCATCGGATCATGAGACTGAACATAGAGTGGAAGAAGACCCACATTTAGCACAATTTAGTATGAAGGAAGAACAGGAGTTAGATCCAAAAGTCTTACAAATAAAACAGAAGTTGAAAGAAACAGAAGAGAACAAATATAAGAAAAATTATTTAGTGTTACAAGAAGACGAGCAGTTATATTATATGTGTGAAAGGAATGAACAGCTAAGGAAATATATTCCAAAACATTTGGAAAGTGAAGTTTTAAAAGCATATCATGATGAGAACGGTCATCTCGGTCGGGATAAATTAGTGAAAGCACTTACTAGTAAATATTATTGGCCGAATTTATTTAGGTCTGCTTGCAAATATGTGGATACGTGTGAAAGATGCAGGTTAAGGAATAAGTGTCCTTTACAAGATACAGATATTCCTCAATTTCCTATGCAGAAAGTTAGTTTAGATATATCAGGTCCTCACCCTAGAACATTGTCAGGGAACGTGTATTTAATTCATATAGTAGACGTCTACAGTCTTTGGCCGGAAATTTATGCAATTCCAGATAAGAGCGCTGATACTGTCATTAATATTTTTTTTACAGGAGTTTGTACCAAGGTTTAGTTGTCCACAGGTTATACTCACGGATAATGGTAGAGAATTTGTGAATAAAAAGTTTGAAAAATTGTTGAAGGATTTAAATATAAAACATGTAAAGACCTCATACTATAGACCTTCTTCAAATGCTAAAAACGAACGACAACATCGGACATTGTATGATGTTATAGCAAAGATTGTGGATGAACATGAAAAAGACTGGGATTTATTTTTAGGACCAGCACTTAGCGCCATACGCACAAATCAAAATGAGAGCACAGGCTTTTCACCGTTTTATTTAATACACGGGAGAGAACCAATACTACCAATAGATAATCTGTTAAAACCAAGACGGAAGTATATGGGAGAAGACTTTCAGGAGACCATTATACAAGAAATGCATAAAGCACACATGAGGTTGAAGAATAATATAGTTAAAGCTAGAGAAAGACAGAAAAAGTACAAAAACCTAAATACTAAGTTACAGGAGTTTAAAGTAGGAGATAGGGTTTATTACAAAAAGCATAGAAGGAACTCTAAGTTTGATGATCGTTGGATACCAGGTTATTACGTTATAGAAAGGCTAGGAAAGGTATCGTATAGTATCAAGAACCAGGTGACGGGACATGTAGCAAGGGCACACGTGGAACACTTAAGAAGAGATGATGATGAGAAGGAAAATGATAATTATAATAATAATTGTTGTTCAAACACCGGATACATAGATGAACGAGTCGTCAGGGGGACTACAATAATACCAGATTTTAGAAAAGATCCGACACACCGTCAGTTAAAAACAGCTTCAGGTTATGATGATACTCAAGAACAAACAATACCGAAAACGATAGTAGAGGAAAAAGTGAATGAGAGTCATTATGATAGTATAGAAACTATGGAAGAAGAAGTAGGTGCTCCATTTAAAAATACTAGACAAGCAACAAAAAGAAGAATGGATAAACAAAGAGAAAGAGAAGTGAAAAGACAGAGGAGAATTAGAGAGTATTCAACAAGTGGTGAAGAAATGCCTTTACTAGAAAGGTCCTTAAGAAATAATGATAGACAGATTAGATGGGATATTGAACGGAAGAGATTAGCAGCTGCTAACGAAAAACAAACAGATGAAGAAGAAGAAATGGATGAGAAATCAGAGTCAATTAGTAGTATGGAGGAAGATGATAGATTATACGGAGAAGAAGATATTGATGTAGAGATAGCGTTGATGCAGAGAAACTTGGAGTTGTTGAAGAAGTGGAAACGGAAGAGATAAATTGATAGAGATATTGCAGATAGCAAGATATAAGTGATACTTGATGAAGTGTGTGAGACTTCTGTTGATTAATTTTTATAAATGATATGGAGGAGTAGTGAAGCAGTGGAGGTAGGTTTGATTGAGGCATGTATGTATTTTTTCTCTCGCTGACGGAATTGCTGGTGGATATTATGTTTTGGCTTCTTATATGTTAGTCAGTGGTACAGCAGGTAGATTAGGTGATAAGAATATTGTGGTGTGTGGTAGTAATTAAGTAGTACATGGACTGTATATAGTATGGTCATTGTTAGTTAAAGACTTTCACGAGAAGAACAGATATTGTTTTAAGTTAGAATTGGTTCTGTAAATAACAGATATAGATATAAATAGACCTGGCGGTGAATTGTTTCAGTTTCTCACTATAAAAACAATGGAGTGACTTGAGTGAATAGATATGACTTACGTTGATTCGTATAGGAGGAAAATTTTGCTTGGTTGCTTTAAGTAGCTAATTCTATATGAATTATAATTTTTTTTGAAGACCTTCTCTTCTCTTTAGCGAGATGACACTTGTTTTGTTGAGGCTGAGGTTGAAATGCATCATATAATATGTTTTTTTTTGTTTTGATTTAATCCTATGAGATGATTGTTATAATTTGATTTTAGGGTTGTTGTGTTCATAAAATACATACTATTGGTCCATAAAAGAGACCAGTGGTGTTAGGTAGACTAGAATATTTCCTTTTGATTTAATAATGTTTTATTGTGTTAAAATGTGTTTTTTTTTATTGAGTTGGGGAGGTATAATATGTGGTTTTGATTTTGTTTAATTATTATGTGTATTAGATTACCTCGTTATATATTTAATTAAGTTATGGTATTGGCTGGAATAGATGAGGGCTATTAGAGAGACATATAGATGCTCGGCATGAAGAGGTTCTTATAGATATAAACTCTTAGAAAATAAAATAGGAGCTGCGTAAAGTCAGCATTATATGAAGAAAAAGGAGGAGAAAACTGTGAATGGCAGCATATAGGCGAGTATAATTATATGGTTGGATAAAGAAACAAATAATGGGATGTGAGGGGGCAAGAAATAGGTGCTGTGAAAAACCAGCGTTAATTAAATTGATAATGTTCATAGAATATGAACATTGGCTCGTGGTAAAAGGTGGGCTGACGGAAAAATAGACAAGATTGTGGATGGCAATATAAATGTTATATATACAAATGTTGGAAAAACTTATGTCAACTTGGTTTATGGAGAACAAAGATCTATAAGACGTATTTTAAAAAATTGTTGTACAAAATTTTTTTTATTGCCAAGGGAGGTAAATGTGGTTATGTGGACTATGCATTACTGTATGTAGATGTGATCATGTTGACTATTCATTCTTTATGCTTTACACTGGGTGCGCACCCCTTCTTTACTTTTTCTAACTACGTTGTTTCTGGTTGTCTTGTGTTGTGAAGGAGTGAGAGATTTTATAATGCCATGTGTACAATAACGATTATACGACCTATTATTCTTATGATATGTATGTTTGATACAGGAACTTGAGGAGACAAGCAAGAATTTGGAGTATATATAGTGGATTGCTATATGCTTCGAGGAAATAGATTGGTTTATTAGTGTAAAGAGATTAGGGGAACTGTGAGAACTAAAAGAAAGGGAAGAAGGAGTTAGTTTAAAGGCGTAATCATATGGGGTATGAAGTACATATATAAGTTTATAAAGATGAGATTTATATCCGGTAAAGTATGAAGAGGCAGAAACGAAGAAGAAGTTTATAGTAGGTTTCTAGATTTACAATATGACAGGGAGAAGGGTTAAAGGATATAATATATACTCAAATTTGAGTTGGTTTGGGGAAGATTAGAGGAAATGTGGGAGTTAAGGAAAAAGAGGGAATAGAGTAAGAGAGTTGGGAGTAAAGAATTTTTCCTTTATAGGAAAAATTCTTTAGAAAAACATAGGGAGGTGTAACAGAGGTAGGGGTTTTAGTAGTATTTAGGTGGGAAACGACTAGAGCACGATTGAGCATCGGGGTCGAACGAGAGGAGAGATGCTCAAGTCGTGACGTGGTTTGTTGTCAAAGGGGCAGTTACCATCAAGCTAGAGAACCAGAAGGTCGCCAACTTAGATCCAGCTGTCATCTATAGTATTAAACACTTTTTATAAAGAACCAACTGAGTTCCGTCATTTGTATGAGTTCACCTTGTTACAACTGCGATGTCCTGTAAAGGAAATGCAAGTCACTTTCTTTCTTTCTTGTTTGGAAACCACGATTGCTAGATTAAGATTCTCTCCTGCCGAAGGTAGAATTTTCATGTTTGGTATGGATTGTTCCATGTGAATCCTGGAATGTTCATTTTATGTATAGATTGCTCCATGGGAATCCAGGAATGTTCATGTTATGTATAGATTGCTCCATGTGAATCCTGGAATGTTCATGTTTGGTATAGATTGTTCTATGTTGAGTCCTGATTGTTCCGTGTTGAGTCCAGGAAAAGTTCAAGATTGTATTTAGAATGCCTCACAGCGAGTATAAAATTGTCATTGTTGTATTTAGAATATCCATGAATGAACTTTGAATGTTGTAAAACATTGTTTATAATCTTGCTGCAACATATATACTTTGTGATCTCTGATGAAAAAGAAAAATCTACAATTTATGCTTGATATTTGATTTAACATGTTTTGTGTTGGAATATTTGTGGTTACTAATGGTTTTAGAATGTTCCATGATAAGTTTAGAATGTTCAGTACTGGGTATGAAATGTTGGTGTTTGATATATAACATTTCTTGTTAGATGAACTCTCAGTATTTGCTTTACAAAGCTGAATATAAAATAGTCACTCTGGTTACATAGAGTTTCCAGTCATGGGCAGTAAATAGGTTTGTATAAATTACTTGGAGACTTGTATGCTTGCCTGTTGGCCCACTGGTCATGTGTTCAAATCCACTTCAAAGCAGAGTTTCTTGTCCATTGACTTAAGTTCTCAGGTCGACCCCAGGCTTCGTGTGAAGGTCTGAGTCTTGTCCATTGACTTGAGTTTTCATGTCTGTGTCACTAACAGAGTGAGATGAACAGATTTTGAAAGTAGATTGTGATGAATTGACATTAATAATTATTGTTAATAGCGTTCGTTGTATTTTTTATTATATTATACTTTAAGAAGTGATGTATAGATTATAGTGGGAAAAATATAACTAGTCCTGTTTAGGACTAACAAAAAAAAACAGCAAATATAAAAAGTAGATCAAAGCTCACCAAAACAACAGATCTCAATTATAACCAAACTGATTCTGAAGAAGCAGGTTGAACGAGGCCAAATTATTTTTTTAACGTAAATACTTAAGTGTTGATTATAAATATAATTACAGTCTTATGTTTGTGTATTTCTTTGTGCTTCTTCTTGTGATTACATCTTTACTACTTATGCCATTAAATAAATTCTAATTTTGAACGCAGCTATTGTCCAGAATTCATCTATAGTTTCATGCCACTTTCAGTTGAGTTGTGTCTGTGAACCATGCTGTGATCATGTTGACATTTGTATTCAAATGTTATAAACTGATTATCCAAGAGGAAGGTGGAAAGATTGTGAAGAAGAACATTTATAAGAACTGAGTGGAGGCAGATGTACAAGGAGGGGAGACGGCGGGAAGAAAGACAAAAATGAAGAAGGAAAATACAAAAGGAGGAGGAGAAGATGGAGGAATAGAAGAAAGAGGGGGAGAAGTTTATTTGATAAGGAAATATGATGGAAATCCCCGAGGTTCATTAAGATTATGGAACAATAAATTATTAGACAATTATTGAAGCTTAAAAAGAGAAATCAATAGAACAAGGATGGCAACTTAGATCACAATACAGCACCTTAGACCTCAGAATAAAGGCTATGCTGTAGGAACTCAACTTACAAAGTAATAACATTGCATCGGACCTGGTCCAGTGGGTCAGGGTGTCAGTTCTCTTACCACATGTAACATCCCTAGTGTGGTTGGTGAATCAGTTCTCTTACCACATGTAACATCCCTAGTGTGGTTGGTGAATCAGTTCTCTTACCACATGTAACATCCCTAGTGTGGTTGGTGAATCAGTTCTCTTACCACATGTAACTCCCTAGTGTGGTTGGTGAATCAGTTCTCTTACCACATGTATCTCCCTAGTGTGGTTGGTGAATCAGTTCTCTTACCACATGTATCTCCCTAGTGTGGTTGGTGAATCAGTTCTCTTACCACATGTATCTCCCTAGTGTGGTTGGTGAATCAGTTCTCTTACCACATGTAACTCCCTAGTGTGGTTGGTGAATCAGTTCTCTTACCACATGTATCTCCCTAGTGTGGTTGGTGAATCAGTTCTCTTACCACATGTAACATCCCTAGTGTGGTTGGTGAATCAGTTCTCTTACCACATGTATCTCCCTAGTGTGGTTGGTGAATCAGTTCTCTTACCACATGTATCTCCCTAGTGTGGTTGGTGAATCAGTTCTCTTACCACATGTAACTCCCTAGTGTGGTTGGTGAATCAGTTCTCTTACCACATGTAACATCCCTAGTGTGGTTGGTGAATCAGTTCTCTTACCACATGTAACTCCCTAGTGTGGTTGGTGAATCAGTTCTCTTACCACATGTATCTCCCTAGTGTGGTTGGTGAATCAGTTCTCTTACCACATGTATCTCCCTAGTGTGGTTGGTGAATCAGTTCTCTTACCACATGTAACTCCCTAGTGTGGTTGGTGAATCAGTTCTCTTACCACATGTATCTCCCTAGTGTGGTTGGTGAATCAGTTCTCTTACCACATGTATCTCCCTAGTGTGGTTGGTGAATCAGTTCTCTTACCACATGTATCTCCCTAGTGTGGTTGGTGAATCAGTTCTCTTACCACATGTATCTCCCTAGTGTGGTTGGTGAATCAGTTCTCTTACCACATGTAACTCCCTAGTGTGGTTGGTGAATCAGTTCTCTTACCACATGTATCTCCCTAGTGTGGTTGGTGAATCAGTTCTCTTACCACATGTATCTCCCTAGTGTGGTTGGTGAATCAGTTCTCTTACCACATGTAACATCCCTAGTGTGGTTGGTGAATCAGTTCTCTTACCACATGTAACATCCCTAGTGTGGTTGGTGAATCAGTTCTCTTACCACATGTATCTCCCTAGTGTAGTTGGTGAATCAGTTCTCTTACCACATGTATCTCCCTAGTGTGGTTGGTGAATCAGTTCTCTTACCACATGTAACTCCCTAGTGTGGTTGGTGAATCAGTTCTCTTACCACATGTATCTCCCTAGTGTGGTTGGTGAATCAGTTCTCTTACCACATGTATCTCCCTAGTGTGGTTGGTGAATCAGTTCTCTTACCACATGTAACTCCCTAGTGTGGTTGGTGAATCAGTTCTCTTACCACACGTATCTCCCTAGTGTGGTTGGTGAATCAGTTCTCTTACCACATGTATCTCCCTAGTGTGGTTGGTGAATCAGTTCTCTTACCACATGTAACATCCCTAGTGTGGTTGGTGAATCAGTTCTCTTACCACATGTAACATCCCTAGTGTGGTTGGTGAATCAGTTCTCTTACCACATGTATCTCCCTAGTGTGGTTGGTGAATCAGTTCTCTTACCACATGTATCTCCCTAGTGTGGTTGGTGAATCAGTTCTCTTACCACATGTAACTCCCTAGTGTGGTTGGTGAATCAGTTCTCTTACCACATGTATCTCCCTAGTGTGGTTGGTGAATCAGTTCTCTTACCACATGTATCTCCCTAGTGTGGTTGGTGAATCAGTTCTCTTACCACATGTATCTCCCTAGTGTGGTTGGTGAATCAGTTCTCTTACCACATGTATCTCCCTAGTGTGGTTGGTGAATCAGTTCTCTTACCACATGTAACATCCCTAGTGTGGTTGGTGAATCAGTTCTCTTACCACATGTATCTCCCTAGTGTGGTTGGTGAATCAGTTCTCTTACCACATGTAACTCCCTAGTGTGGTTGGTGAATCAGTTCTCTTACCACATGTATCTCCCTAGTGTGGTTGGTGAATCAGTTCTCTTACCACATGTATCTCCTTAGTGTGGTTGGTGAATCAGTTCTCTTACCACATGTATCTCCCTAGTGTGGTTGGTGAATCAGTTCTCTTACCACATGTATCTCCCTAGTGTGGTTGGTGAATCAGTTCTCTTACCACATGTATCTCCCTAGTGTGGTTGGTGAATCAGTTCTCTTACCACATGTATCTCCCTAGTGTGGTTGGTGAATCAGTTCTTTTACCACATGTAACTCCCTAGTGTGGTTGGTGAATCAGTTCTCTTACCACATGTAACATCCCTAGTGTGGTTGGTGAATCAGTTCTCTTACCACATGTAACATCCCTAGTGTGGTTGGTGAATCAGTTCTCTTACCACATGTAACTCCCTAGTGTGGTTGGTGAATCAGTTCTCTTACCACATGTAACATCCCTAGTGTGGTTGGTGAATCAGTTCTCTTACCACATGTAACATCCCTAGTGTGGTTGGTGAATCAGTTCTCTTACCACATGTAACATCCCTAGTGTGGTTGGTGAATCAGTTCTCTTACCACATGTAACATCCCTAGTGTGGTTGGTGAATCAGTTCTCTTACCACATGTAACATCCCTAGTGTGGTTGGTGAATCAGTTCTCTTACGACATGTACCATCCCTAGTGTGGTTGGTGAATCAGTTCTCTTACCACATGTAACATCCCTAGTGTGGTTGGTGAATCAGTTCTCTTACGACATGTACCATCCCTAGTGTGGTTGGTGAATCAGTTCTCTTACGACATGTAACATCCCTAGTGTGGTTGGTGAATCAGTTCTCTTACCACATGTAGCATCCCTAGTGTGGTTGGTGAATTAGTTCTCTTACCACATGTAGCATCCCTAGTGTGGTTGGTGAATCAGTTCTCTTACCACATGTATCTCCCTAGTGTGGTTGGTGAATCAGTTCTCTTACCACATGTAACTCCCTAGTGTGGTTGGTGAATCAGTTCTCTTACCACATGTAACATCCCTAGTGTGGTTGGTGAATCAGTTCTCTTACCACATGTATCTCCCTAGTGTGGTTGGTGAATCAGTTCTCTTACCACATGTATCTCCCTAGTGTGGTTGGTGAATCAGTTCTCTTACCACATGTATCTCCCTAGTGTGGTTGGTGAATCAGTTCTCTTACCACATGTATCTCCCTAGTTTGGTTGGTGAATCAGTTCTCTTACCACATGTAGCATCCCTAGTGTGGTTGGTGAATCAGTTCTCTTACCACATGTATCTCCCTAGTGTGGTTGGTGAATCAGTTCTCTTACCACATGTATCTCCCTAGTGTGGTTGGTGAATCAGTTCTTTTACCACATGTAACTCCCTAGTGTGGTTGGTGAATCAGTTCTCTTACCACATGTAGCATCCCTAGTGTGGTTGGTGAATCAGTTCTCTTACCACATGTAGCATCCCTAGTGTGGTTGGTGAATCAGTTCTCTTACCACATGTAACATCCCTAGTGTGGTTGGTGAATCAGTTCTCTTACCACATGTAACATCCCTAGTGTGGTTGGTGAATCAGTTCTCTTACCACATGTAACATCCCTAGTGTGGTTGGTGAATCAGTTCTCTTACCACATGTAACATCCCTAGTGTGGTTGGTGAATCAGTTCTCTTACCACATGTAACATCCCTAGTGTGTTTGGTGAATCAGTTCTCTTACCACATGTAACTCCCTAGTGTGGTTGGTGAATCAGTTCTCTTACCACATGTAACATCCCTAGTGTGGTTGGTGAATCAGTTCTCTTACCACATGTAACATCCCTAGTGTGGTTGGTGAATCAGTTCTCTTACCACATGTAACATCCCTAGTGTGGTTGGTGAATCAGTTCTCTTACCACATGTAACTCCCTAGTGTGGTTGGTGAATCAGTTCTCTTACCACATGTAACATCCCTAGTGTGGTTGGTGAATCAGTTCTCTTACCACATGTAACATCCCTAGTGTGGTTGGTGAATCAGTTCTCTTACCACATGTAACATCCCTAGTGTGGTTGGTGAATCAGTTCTCTTACCACATGTAACATCCCTAGTGTGGTTGGTGAATCAGTTCTCTTACCACATGTATCTCCCTAGTGTGGTTGGTGAATCAGTTCTCTTACCACATGTAACATCCCTAGTGTGGTTGGTGAATCAGTTCTCTTACCACATGTATCTCCCTAGTGTGGTTGGTGAATCAGTTCTCTTACCACATGTATCTCCCTAGTGTGGTTGGTGAATCAGTTCTCTTACCACATGTAACATCCCTAGTGTGGTTGGTGAATCAGTTCTCTTACCACATGTAACATCCCTAGTGTGGTTGGTGAATCAGTTCTCTTACCACATGTAACTCCCTAGTGTGGTTGGTGAATCAGTTCTCTTACCACATGTAGCATCCCTAGTGTGGTTGGTGAATCAGTTCTCTTACCACATGTATCTCCCTAGTGTGGTTGGTGAATCAGTTCTCTTACCACATGTAGCATCCCTAGTGTGGTTGGTGAATCAGTTCTCTTACCACATGTAACATCCCTAGTGTGGTTGGTGAATCAGTTCTCTTACCACATGTAACATCCCTAGTGTGGTTGGTGAATCAGTTCTCTTACCACATGTATCTCCCTAGTGTGGTTGGTGAATCAGTTCTCTTACCACATGTATCTCCCTAGTGTGGTTGGTGAATCAGTTCTCTTACCACATGTAACATCCCTAGTGTGGTTGGTGAATCAGTTCTCTTACCACATGTAACATCCCTAGTGTGGTTGGTGAATCAGTTCTCTTACCACATGTAACTCCCTAGTGTGGTTGGTGAATCAGTTCTCTTACCACATGTAGCATCCCTAGTGTGGTTGGTGAATCAGTTCTCTTACCACATGTAACATCCCTAGTGTGGTTGGTGAATCAGTTCTCTTACCACATGTAACATCCCTAGTGTGGTTGGTGAATCAGTTCTCTTACCACATGTAACTCCCTAGTGTGGTTGGTGAATCAGTTCTCTTACCACATGTAGCATCCTGAGTGTGGTTGGTGAATCAGTTCTCTTACCACATGTATCTCCCTAGTGTGGTTGGTGAATCAGTTCTCTTACCACATGTAACTCCCTAGTGTGGTTGGTGAATCAGTTCTCTTACCACATGTAGCATCCCTAGTGTGGTTGGTGAATCAGTTCTCTTACCACATGTAACATCCCTAGTGTGGTTGGTGAATCAGTTCTCTTACCACATGTAACATCCCTAGTGTGGTTGGTTTGTTGGTGAATCCCCTGGAAGACATGTTAAATGTGATGTGTTGACATTGAGATCATTTGAGTCATGAAAAGAGAGGTTGGTGAAGAGTCTTTCTTCTCGATCCAGTACCCAAGAAATATTTCCATGGGGACTGTTATAGAACTCTCCTTTACTCTTCAAAAACAGGAACCAGAGGAGTGTGCATGTTCAAAACTTCAGCTTCACGTCTGTGTAGAGGCATGGAGATAATTTGATCATAGCAGAAGCACTGTTTCTACAGGGTTTGTGTTATATATTGTTAGAGAGCTCTCCTTCTCTTGTTTAACAATGGAAGCCATCAGGGCGTGCAGTGCCAGCACTTCAGTTTCACGTCTGCATAGAGGCATGGAAATCATTGAATCATAGCCAGACTGAGAGTCTGTGGATGGTCCAACCATTAATATATGCTAGGCCAATGAAAATCTAGTGCTGAGCTTGTGATCTCTGCCGAACCTGAATGTGTATCGTCATCATCAAGTGCCTTGCCAGCTGGCGTAGGCTTTCACGTCCCACCACAGATCTCGGTCTTTGATGTTCTAGATCAGCTCTGCTGATGATATTCCTCTGTGCCACTGTCTCAATCCGTCCAGCATCATTTCTCTTTATCTGCCTCTTTCCCCTTGATCTTTCCGGTTGTCAAGATGTTCTCTAAAGCCTCTCTTCTCATCACATGACCACAGAAAGCTGTAGGTCTCATTCTTATTGTTGAATTGAATGTTTATTTAAGTCAAAAGCAGACAAGACAAGAGGTCCGGGGTCAGGACCTCAGGTTGTTATGTTATATTATCATGATCGACACTACCACACATTGGGTATTCCAGTGAGTGCTCTATTCTCTGTTGCAGCAGACGTCTCCAAGTATCTCTACTCATGTTCCCATGAGGAGTTGGTTGAAATGTCTCCTCTATCTCGCCCTCATAAACAGCATTGACATGCTTGGCTAGTCTCCTCTTCCAGTTTGTGTAATTGAACTAGCGCTAGAGACTCCCCGATATCGGGCAGCTGGGTCCATACTGTATAGATGATAACGGCCTTGTCCATGCTTCTTCCCGCTTGTATTGATTAGGTGATTTGGGGTGTGACTTTCAAACGCTGTCTAGCCATTTAGCACAGAGATCTCTATAGGCATGCTTGATTTGTTGTCAGATATGCACTGATATCCTCTTTCCCTCTCCTTTGTAGGGTATGTCTCTGGCTAATGAAGATGAGGTTTGAATCGTGCTGTGGATATTTACAAGGAAACGGGATGATATTGCAGATTGTGCTGATAATCTTATATGTGCGGTCGAACGAGGGTTCGACACCTGAGGTCATCAATCACCAAGTGAGGGAACGACTGGTCAACTATTCCTCCGTGCAGTCAGGCCTACAAAATGTACAAGATCCTAACACTTCACGGATCCATAACAGATCCTGTTACATGGGTGGGGGATGCCTGTTACATGGGTGGTGGATGCCTGTTACATGGGTAGGGGGTGCCTGTTACATGGGTGGGGGATGGGTAACGTGTGTGCACATACGAGCGCGTTCTTGTGTCCGTGTGTATGAGAGAGAGAGAGAGGATGTTGTACTGCTCCTAACAGCTCTTCCCTCTCTTACACTTGAACTTGGGGTAGTGATTGAACATAAAGACACAAAATAGCCACATGACACACTTGATTAAATAAATACACAAAACAGTGATGTTATAGATTGGACTAAATAAATACACAAAACTGATGTGACAGATTGGACTAAATAAATACACAAATCTGATGTGACAGATTGGACTAAATAAATACACAAAACTGATGTGACAGATTGGACTAAATAAATACATAAAACAGTGATGTGATACAGCAGACACAGATAAATACACAGAACCGTGATACGACACAGAAGACCACTCATTTTGTGGAGAAATATCAAGATTTTAATGATCTCAAATAAACCAGTTATAGCTTCATTATTTGGCACAGGTCACTCACATCATTCACTGGAAGGTGTACTAAACAAGAAAAATCTCTACTTGACTACAATCACTAAAAATACATACACTAAAATCAGTTAAAAGGATTTACAATAAACAACAAACAATGAAAATAAACAGCAGAACAATATAATATTAGTTTGTGGCTTAAAGTGATTGGGGATGTGGGATTTGCACAAATGAATTGTATATAGTCTCTTAAAAATTTCTCGGTGTGTAAAATGGTGAACTTAATTCAGGCAGACAACCTTGTAAGTAAAGTTAAGAATCCTTTAAAGCTTTTTAAACAGTGGAAGGGATGTGTTAAAGACAAAAAGCATCCACTTTAATATTGCACTGGGTTTGATCCCATATGGCTTTGTTTCTATCCACAGAGGAGCCCGTCGAAAGTGTCGCACAAAGCACAATTTTATAGCTCTAGAATTGCCCGAAACAATTTCCCTTGTGAACCAAATGAAGGGAGTCTGGAAATTAACCCACAAGCTTCGGAGTGTAAGGCAGGCATCTTTACCACTTCACCACGGAGACTCCCTTTGAGGAGCATCGTAGATTGAATGCTAGGTCCATGCTGTCATAGAACAATTGGCACTTGTGGGGATATGCCTTCAACCGTCACCTTTATTTCCCAGAACATTTCCCAGTACCCATCCTAGGCTGGGCTGAGTTGGGAGCCCAGGGGATTCTTAAACATCTGCCTCCATGTGGGCTTGAACACATTACCACAATTCCAGTTTTACATTACACCTCTCTATCCAAACTGCTACTTTACCATCCAGTTGTTACATTACACCTCTCTATCCAAACTGCTACTTTACCATCCAGTTGTTACATTACACCTCTCTATCCAAACTGCTACTTTACCATCCAGTTGTTACATTACACCTCTCTATCCAAACTGCTACTTTACCATCCAGTTGTTACATTACACCTCTCTATCCAAACTGCTACTTTACCATCCAGTTGTTACATTACACCTCTCTATCCAAACTGCTACTTTATCATCCAGTTGTTACATTACACCTCTCTATTCAAACTGTTACTTTACCATCCAGTTTTGTTATATTACACTTATCAAACCAACTTGTTACTTTACCATCCATTTGGGACATTACACCTCTCTACCCAAATGTTTACTTATAACTTCTTCTGCCTAATAGTGTTACTTTTTAAACACATGTAGTCTCAAACATTTACAATTCTAAGATAATGTTTATACTGTAAAGTAGCAATTTAAAACTCTAAAGTAACAAATACTTGGTCTAGAAAAATAATTAAACAACTTCCTGGGACAAAAAAAGTTAAAATGTCAGTAGACAATCTAACACTTACAGAGAAATAAAACACATGGGAAAAACAGCAGAAGTAGTCTAATACGATAAGAATGTGAAAGATAATTTATTATACCACAAACACAATTTTACTGATAAGCTGATCTTGAAAGAAAGCAATTAAAAAAAAAACATCAGTAAGCAATTGCCAGGTAGGATAGTGAGTTAAGAAAATAAATTGTACTGTTTAATGAACTCTTAGTGTATTGCATGTAACTTCAAGTGGCTCCAGATAAGCTATATGGTGTAACCCCATATTTTTATACACCGAACGACACTCATTGGGTAATGTTGTCTATATGTTGCCTGTCACCTTCCTGGTATTCATTTTAGACTAAGTCGACCTGGGAGCTCAAGTTAGTTTGTATAATAGTCCCTGCCTTTATGGGAATTTGAACATTTGATTACCAGGCCGGTAGACAAGCATGCTACCATGGTTCCTGTTATTTAGTAGGCCATTTGAAAAACACTCACATTGTCCTGCCACTTTGCATTGGCTGGGAAAGCCATTTTAAGAAAATGTTACATGTAGCTTGTCGAGACAACTACTCGCTGCACCAGGCACTTTGTTACACAAAGTTAGTTGCATGTTCATTTGCAGGACATTGCGATCAACCCCAGCATGTATTGGCAGTTTTGTGATTTACTAGGCAGTTTTTGTTCAGTAGTTTGCCATTGCTTTCTAAACGCTTGTACCATCAAAATTAATACATAGCGATCTGCTGCCAAATCGCCTGCAGCTGATTCAGAACCCTCGCCCTGGCATGTCAGGGAATTATTAAACTGTGTTCACGAGATCAAGATTCCCGTGGACTCTGTTATTCCCTCTGTCCATCATTTACATGGTCTGCCTCTTCTTCTGATTCTGTTTGGTCTGTACATCATTGCCTGTTGTATTTTACTGTCATTTGGTAGACGAGTTGTATGGCTGAACTATTGAACTTGCTGTTTTCTAAGGAAATATAGCACTGCTATAACCCTCACTTTAGTCCTGATTTCATCATTTCTAATTTTCTCTCTTCTTGATACACTGAGTATTATTCTAAGAAATCGAATTTTCTTTGTAATTTTTCTTTTCTCTTTTTCTGTCATTGTTAAGGTTTGGCAAGTACTGCATTGCATTATATTATATTATATTATATTATATTATATTCCATCCATCATGTGCCATGCCGATAAGCATGGGCGGTCATGATTTGCTATCTCACTCAATCACCAGAGTCGTGGATCAACTCCGTGTTTCTCTCTCGACCATGCCACATGGCCAAGCCATCCAGGTATTATATTATATTATATTATATTATATTATATTATATTATATCTACATGTATAATATGTTTATCATATCATCATTATGTTCTGTACCGATAAGCCTTCACTGTCATGGTTCACCATCTCACCAGAGTCATGAATCAGGTCAGTGTTGTTTTCCTGCTTATGTGGCCAAGCTATGAAGGTATTTATCTCTTTGTCTTCCCATTGCTATTTTCCCATCAAGTTTGTCATTTTTCACTAAGTTTTATGCTTATTTCTTATGATAACGTGCTCGGAAAATTTTGACTGTCTACATTTAATTTCTCTATCAATTTATGGTTGTATGTATGTGTGAATGCATGTGAGAACTAGACATGCCATCTAGAACAAAGCTTATCAAACTTTTCACTCGCCACTCATTTTGATCAGAAGAAATTGTTCAAAACCCACTCACTGTACAATAAAATAGAGAATTAAAGCTGTGTATAAAACAATTGTATTAAAAATAAAATTTGCAAATGTGTTTGAGATGCCCAATTATTTTATTATATGACACCCTTCCTCCCCCTCCAGGGGTTAATGACCCTAGTTTGAGTGGCCTTGGCTTAGAAAATAAGGGAGTGGTAGCTCAACAATTTTAGAACCACTTAAGGTCTTTCCCAGAAATTAAAAAAAAGTGTGATTTTAACTCTTTGTGTCCCAGGCATGTTTATTACTTGAGCTGATTCTAGCTCCATATGCGAGCTAAAGAATTTAATTTGACTTTTATTTAGAAGTACAAGTGATTTAAATAACAACTGAGGGCATGGCTTGCTCGGTATATGAATATTTGAGAGATTAAAAGTTAGTTAGTTAGATTAAAAGTATTTAGCTGTATCATATTTTAGATGACACTTTGGTACAGGAGGCGTTAAAGCTTGTATTCTACCATTTTAAAAAATGTTAAGAGTTAAATTATGTTAATAAATGTTATTATTTTACATTAACAAAGGGTATCATTTGAAGTAATATTTTAGGCATTTTCAGAAATTGGGACATTTGAGGCATATTAACAAATGTCACACCAATTTATGCTTGATTTTTGAATAACAACACAAAGAGAAACATAAAATGCATATCAAAATATCAAATATATCTACACATACATTTTAGAAAAAATATTGCTGTCAAAGGACATAGAAACTGACAAGATTAAATATTGCACCTGAGAATTAATTAGGTTAATCAAAAGAACAAATAATAAGAATTTTATCAAATATAAAAGACAACAATATTTAGAGAGCATATGTACAGAATACTTCCTTTGTCTGCAAGTAAGTGTGAAGGTTGACAAAGTGCCATATTTTTTAAATTAATGGACTTATTCTTATTCTTCTAGTCCATGCCATTGGAGTTGGTGATCATGTTTGTCCACAGCCCTCTGTCTCATGTACTGCCAATAATTTCTGCTACTGATGTTTCTCCATGCCATGATGCCTAACTGTCCAGCATCTTCTCTCTTGGCCTCCCCTGCCTCTCTTCCCTCTATCTTTCCAGTTATTACGACATACTCCAGCATTCCAGAATGTGGACTGTCTTCTTCTGATGCAAGTAGCTAGTTCTCTTTGAGAGTTAACTTCTTTCAAGATATCTTTATTGTTTTTTTCTGTCTGTTCACGGTGTTCTCATCCTTCTTCTAAACAACCACATCTCCACATGATTCCTCACTTGTCTGCTAGTTGTCCATGATTCACTTGCATACACCAGGATTGGCTCATTATAGCTCCTAAGAACTCTTGTCATCACCTCGATCGACACAGATAAATTCACAGAGAATATACTTCATCATTAGTGAAGAACCAAATATACATGACTAGACCTTGTACATAGTGCATGCATAGTAAACACTATGCTTGGTATATTTTGTATTTTGTCCAATCAACATGAGCCCAAACTGAGAACATGGCGGCCAAATTTGCTATTTAGTAAAGTAAGCAAATAACCCTTTTTTTTATATGTCCTTAGTTGTATTGGACATCTGGTGTTAGATCCCTATTTTTAGAGACCAATCAGCATGCCAAGGTTGATATGGTCAAACTCCTGCCGGCTGCCTTGACTTCCCAAGACATTTCTTGGTTCTATTCTAGACTGAATCAAACTGGGAATTCAGATCAATTTTACAAATCCATCTTCATGCGAATTCAGATGTTGCTAGTTGCCAGTTACTATTTTGCCACGTTCATCTATTTCTAATTTCATTGCAGATGAAAGCAAGTATTCACAAATATATACTAGTGGGAACTTCATTATGTATACATTATAAAATAATATAGCAAAAATGATATCCTAAACATCCAAATTATAACCCAAAAGGGTTGAACAGGATATTGAGGGCAAGTAAGAAGAAGAAGTTCTATTTTTGCATCATTCTAATCTACATGATCTTTTTGTCTGCGGGAAATCTCTAAGCTGTGTTTAATCTCCCCATCATTCTCATTCCTCGAGTGCGTCCAGCCAGGATCTAATTGTCACCTTGATT
The DNA here is from genome assembly GCA_963921405.1 of Cepaea hortensis. NCBI lineage: Eukaryota > Metazoa > Mollusca > Gastropoda > Stylommatophora > Helicidae > Cepaea > Cepaea hortensis. The sequence goes on along the minus strand of OY992887.1, from coordinate 103,076,995 downwards.
TTGCAGGCATGAATTAAATCACCCAAACACGTGTGTCATGCAGAATAGGAAGAAAGAGCCATGAATATAATCTTTAAATAAACTAGAATGATCTCAACACAGGAGACAGCTCAAAATAGAAATTAGAATAGGCAGTTATTGTATTCATGTGTTTCACAGAAAACTCGAAGAATTTAGATATTGTATAATAATAAGTTAGATATGAAGTTATAAAAGATAGGTTCTGTAATTTCGCAAGAGACATTCTTATCATCAGAAATTTAATTTTACAAGATTCATGCTCAAAAAAAAAAAAAAAAAAAGGGAACAAATAGTAGTTTGAAAATTTATTGCCAGAAACATTTACAAAATGTAACTCAACCGGTGCTTGAATAAATCACAACTTTATATATAATATAAAGAAATAATTGCTAGATAAAAATAGCATTTATACAACATAAGTTCTGGTTTTTAAATAAGACAAAAAGCACATTCAAACTGAACTAATATTCTTTATTGGCCTTCATCAGACAGCATAATTTTTATACTAAACAAAGTGCCAAGATTTATCAAAGGTAAACTAAAATTACATTTGAAATAAATGTGAACAAGAAAGATAGATTCATAATAAAATTGCCGCTCACATTTACCAAAGGTAAACTAAAATTACATTTGAAATAAATGTGAACAAGAAAGATAGATTCATAATAAAATTGCCGCTCACATTTATCAAAGGTAATCTAAAATTACATTTGAAATCAATGTGAACAAGAAAGATAGATTCATAATAAAATTGCCGCTCACATTTATCAAAGGTAAACTAAAATTACATTTGAAATAAATGTGAAAAAGAAAGATAGGTTAATAAGAAAATTACCACTCATATACAGTAAAAACTACAAACAATTCTGTGTTGCTTGAAAAAAAAAGAATCCTTCGGACATTATAAAGTGTTTAAAAGTCTCAATTATTTACATAAAGACAGTAAAATAGTAGGTGTTGCAACAAACAATTGTCACTGATATATTTATTGTAAGGTGATTTGCTAAGGCTATTATAAAATAGTATAAAATTAACAGCAAGGAATAAAATAGTGAACTGCTGAGATGACAACACACTGACTACAAAGAATAAGTACGAAAATTAAAATGGTAGATACGGTCGTTGAGGTGTGAAGTAGATGGCCTTGAAACATTCTTCATCTTCTTTCACCATTTTTTGCCCCATTAGGGAATAGACCTCAACCAACTCATTCCAAGCCATCCTGTCCTTAGCTATCCCATGTTGCTTATCCCATGTTGCTTATCCCATGTCCTCCTTGTGGTATTCATGTCTGTTTCTACTTCTCTTCTCCATGTATTCTTTGCTCTTCCTCTATTGCTCCCAGTTAGGAGACCTGAGTTTGAATCCTCGGTAAGGTCATTAACTTTTTTCTGACATAGCTCTTAAACAGCTGTCCATAAAAACTGTTTTAAATAGCTGTCCATAAAAACTGTGTCACAGCTCTGAAACAGTTATCAATGAGAACTGTGTCACAGCTCTTAAACAGCTGTCCATAAAAACTGCGCCACAACTCTTAAACAGTTGTCCACGAGAATTGTCTCACAACTCTTAAACAGTTGTCCATTAAAAACTGTCATAACTCTTAAACATCTGTCCATAAAAACTGTGTAACAGATCTTAAACAGCTGTCTATAAAAACTGTGTTATAGCTCTTAAATAGTTGTCAGTGAGAATGGTGTCACAGCTCTTAAACAGTTGTCTGTGAGAATGGTGTCATAACTCTTAAACAGGTGACCATGAGAACTCTGTCACAGCTTTTAAACAGTTGTCTATGAGAACGGTGTCACAGCTTTTAAACAGTTGTCTATGAGAACGGTGTCACAGCTTTTAAACAGTTGTCTATGAGAACGGTGTCACAGCTATTAAACAGTCTATGAGAATGGTGTCACAGCTTTTAAACAGTTGTCCATGAGAACTGTGTCACAGCTATTAAACAGTTGCCTATGAGAACTGTGTCACAGCTCTTAAACAGTTATCTTTGAAAACTGTGTCACAGCTCTTAAACAGCTGTCCATAAAAACTGTATCATAGCTCATGAAACCAGCATTGTGGGCACTTGATTTAATCCTGAATAATCAAACAAAAAGACAATCTGGAGAAGGAGATGTTCAGCTCACATCATAAAGCGATGACCTACTATATATGAAGTCTCAAACACTTTAGTTTACACCTTGACAATGACACCTACAACAGGACATCAAATAACATTATATATATATATGTTTTCTGCATCGATTCTGACATTAATTTTTGGTTTTCATTTTTCAAAAATTATTGCATATTTTTTGTCACATCACAATTAGCAACAATACATAATATTAGTATGACGCACATTAGAATAATGTATATTTGCATATACATTCTTTCAAATATACATTCAAACTTTAAGATTTTGAGTAGTAGCAAAACTGGTAAATCTAGAGAATTAAATTCATTATGAACATAACTGTTGAAGGAATACAGGAGGCATACACACTGCAAGAATCACCGTCACTTATGGACTTTAGTTGGAAGTAGACACAATTCAGCTGAGACCAACAGTTTCCAAACTGACTCTTTCAGCTAGTTACAGTCCAAGCAGTAATAAACCAAATAAAACAAAACAAAACACCAACAAGGTTTGTCCAATGGGCCTGTTTTGCTTTTTACAGTTGAATATCTGAAACACTGCAACTGTCTTCTTTTTCATTTCTCTTTCAAGAGGAGGACATCATGCCCAATTATGCACCTCATAAGTTAATGTGTTTGACTTTAGAGTGCATTTGTGTAAGGTTTATTACCCCTGGACAGATTCTACTCAAAGTAACAGGCTCTATCTACCCTTGGGTAAATTTTCATTACTAACAATTTGGACAGGGCAGCAACCATAAGTCTTTGAATCTAACTGGAATTATTAACATGCAAACTTTCCATGCTGGACCTCCTGTTTTCTGCCAATTTCCAAGAAGACTAGATATCTATTCTCACTACCTAAGTGGTGTGGCGGGCATATTATATTATTAGATACCAGTGGTTGCTGGGAAAATCCCCACCCTATGCTGAGAACGAACCCAGTACCTCTTGAACCTGAAGTGAACACCGCAACTTCTGAGCCATGGTTTCCCCCTACTGTAATTATGTTAACAAAATGTTATCTTTATATCTTCACCTCATTCTGGATTTTCTGGTTAAGTTATCTTTATATCTTCACCTCATTCTGGGTTTTCTGGTTTAGTTATCTTTATAGCTTCACCTCTTTCTGATTGTCCTGAATAAGTTCCCTTTATATTATAGCAATACAATGGACAGTAAACTTGTAGGCAAAAATTGAAGGGACAAAAGTTGTGAAAACTGTTCTACATAACTATGAGGTGACCTACATAAACTGTGAGGTTGCACACATAACAAGCAATAACACCATGCATAACATTGCTATAGGTAAACGGTGCACAGGCATTTCAAGTGCCCCGCAGGTTTCCTGCTAACACAAAAGACAAATGTGCTTATATTTTGGGGGAAGTTTATCAAATGGAGCATTATGGCAATGATGACAGTTGTACTGCACAGTATATTACACATAAATCAAGATTTAAATCTTGGGAAAATGTAAATCAGGGTTTCATTTTGATCAAATATACATGTGGCATTTAACTCCTGATACAAACTTTGGTTAGAATTTAACCAACCATCGATAAATAAAAAATATAATTTAACCTTGATCAAATACACAGTTGAAATGTAAACTTTCACAAATATGAATGAATATTTAACCTTCAGCAAAAAAAAAAAAAGGTTTAACCATTGACAAATATAAGTTAGGATTTGACAATGGACAAATGTAAAATCATAGTTTCATAACCCTTCATTATTATTATGTCATAACTTCAGATACAAATATAAGACAGGCTTTAACCTTGGACAAATATAACACCAGGATTTACCTTTGCACAGTTATAAAGCCAGGATTTACAGTAGGACAATTATAAAGTTAGGATTTACCCTTGGAAAATTATAAAGTCAGGGTTTACCTTTGGACAATTATAAAGTAAGGATTTACCTTTGGGCAGTTATATAGTCAGGAAAACCTGTGGATAAAGTCAGGTTTTAACTTTGGCCAAATACATTGTTGTCACTGAACTTCAAGTACAATTAGCACCCAAGACTGAATCCCAGAAATTAATCAAAGCTGTGATATATACATAAACCAAAGTTGTAAATGTACCGTTCCCAGAACAAGCTTTATAAACTAACCATCTTGTCAGGTGTTGCCCCACAACAAATCCAATGCCTGTCCTGCTCAACAGATTGTCACCCAGGTCAAGCATACTTTTTATATTTGAGTTTTATGTTGAATTCTTTCTGTTCCAGGAGGTTGCACAAGGAGATGCTCATAGACGAAAGAAACAAAATGAAGAGAAACAAAGAAAAGAAATTAAAGAATTACTTTCAAAGAGCCAACAAATGAATCCCAAAAAGCAATAAAATATGCAGTTGCAAATATACCTGTGTATATTTTATATACAACATTTAAGTGTTGAATGGTAAAATAAAAAGACAGATTTCTTTAGTACACTCAGGCCAAATGTAAAAGTGATATTGACATATCATTTATTGTTTGGTATACAAGGATGATCACACAGGTGTGTAATTTGGGACAAAGGTTGATCACACAGGTGTGTCACTTGGGACAGAAAGGGTTTTACAATCTCAAATAATACTTTAGTGAACAGTTATTTGGAGTTTCAGATAAATAAATTATATAGTCATGTGTCATTTCTTACAAAATTTTAAAACAAACTTAGTACAAAATGCATTAACCTGACAATGATTGCAGGACAATACTGTAATCAGTATACCTTTTACACACGTTTAGTAACAGTAATGAAGTCATTATTAATTAGTAATAATTATATATGAGATATTTTTATCACAGATGTTTTGACTAGCTTCTTGTCATTACAAATTTATGACATATTGTGCCAGAAATGAGTTTCTGTGTTATGTATATTGCCAGATTATAGTAATTTCTACAGCAAATACCATAGTCACATTATAATCTTTTCAATAGCAGAAACTAAACACACCTGAGCCATTTCATAGTTAAATATTGTTTAAAATATTTTAATAATGCCAGATGCAGAGACTTTAAATAAGACTTTCCAGCATTTTCATCACAGACAAATAAAAATTTCACCTCCCTCTGAAAAAACAATAAAAAGTAAACAGGACAATTTATCATTTCCAGACTGTACCATAAATAAGATTAATAATTCCATTGGTAAATGGCTTTAATAAGGTACTGTTACTCCTGTATATCTCTTGCTAAAAATAATTTAGCCCAGTTTTAGCATCTCTATCTTTAGCAACCATTTGCAAATTATTCATAAATAAGTACACACACACACACACATATATATATATAAATCACAAGTTCCAGTACTTAGTAAAAATGCTACTATTTTGTCACAAATTCTTGTCAAAAGAATACATGAAAGCTTCATTGCATAACTCTTCTACACTTTCTCTCTATTTCTAATATCAACACATTTTCGTATTGGACAAATCCATAAACTTAATTGTTCATATCCTTACAGACATTTGCAATTCATACCATCTTGAACAGTTAAAACAGACAAATTAGTGAGATAATTATAGATACATATAAAACTTTAATGTGTACACGAGAAAAATTGCACAATAAAAGAATGAGTTTTTGATTGAAACAGCAATCAGGACGGATAGATAAACATCTGGGACAGTTCAATATAATTAAGCAAAAGTACAATAACATATTTTAATATCATCAATATTAGCACCTTAGGCAAAAAGAAGGGTAACATGTTATTTTTTACAGTTGAGACATCACAGACTTTGTTAAAATGTTTGTTAACATGGGTATTTATAAGAAAGCAATTGTTTATATAAAGGAGAAAGGATCCCTGTATAGCCTTAAGGGGTATTGGGCATACGGTGCTTGACCCATATGTTTAAAGACCAGCCAGGACTCAGTGGGTGATGGGGTCAGCGGATGATGGGGTCAGCGGGTGATGGGGTCAGTGGGTGATGGGGTCGGTGGGTGATGGGGTCGGTGGGTGATGGGGTCAGTGGGTGATGGGGTCAGTGGGTGATGGGGTCAGTGGGTGATGGGGTAAGTGGATGATGGGGTAAGTGGATGATGGGGTCAGTGGGTGATGGGGTCAGTGGGTGATGGGGTCAGTGGGTGATGGGGTCAGCGGGTGATGGGGTCAGTGGGTGATGGGATCAGTGGGTGATGGGGTCAGTGGGTGATGGGGTCAGTGGGTGATGGGGTCAGTGGGTGATGGGGTCAGTATCACCCTGGCTGCCTTTACTTCCACAGACATTTCCTGGTACCCAGTTCAGGCTGGGTGAGTTTTAACAATATGAGCCAATGTGGATCGAACCCATGACTGCCAACCTGGCAGGTGAGTGTCTAACCATTATGCCAGCGTGGCTCCCCCAGTTTTTTTAGCCTCACAAGGTTTACGCTGGGTCAACCTGGGAGTCCAGGAAGGCTTTTACGCAGGGATTCTGTAATTCCCCATGAACATGATTTCAGAGGTCACACAAGTCTTTCTTAGCTCCATGTAAAATGTAGCATGATTTTACACAAGGCTTTCTTAGCTCCATGAAAAACATTGTTTGATTTTACACAGCATTCCACGGTTTTCTATGAAGTACATTTAAGATTTTACACAAATCTTCTTGAGTTGATATGAACATTTTACAGAAGTCTTTCTCATTTTACTGAACATACAAACTTGCCTAGGAACCACAAACAGCCAAAAAATGTTGGAGTTGACTGTCAAGTCCTGTAATGGATATGCAACTAACTTTCTAATTTTCCATGCAGAATATTAATTCGGTGCATATGTTCTTATTTCACAAATCTTCCATTTCTTTGATAAGAGAAATGTTGAGATTGTTTAAGTTTTTCAAATCTTCCTTTTCAATGCTTCTGGCTGTGTGCTCCTGTGGTGAGTTTTGTTTATTTAACATCATCAATCATTTGCAATATCGCAAAATTAAACTACATCAAAACTAATATTTTGCAATACAGTACAACTTAATATATTCCCAATAGCTAACACAGTAAACTTATTTCTGCTGCAGTCTGCACAAATGGAGTAATATTATATTTTTAATATTTGCATTTCCTCATGAAATAATGCAAATTTATATGTAGCTAAGAGGGATAAATGTGGCATCATCGAAGAAGCATATTTTTTATCTTTAGTGTATTGTTATATCATTAATCTAGTGTTATTCATAGCCAGATAAGTCACACACCGAGCGTATGAGACATAAGATGGTGCATGATGGTGGAAATGACCACGTGTTCACATGCACCCACTGTGAACGGACATTTACAGCGTGAATTGGCCTTATCAGTCACATTCGCTACCGCCATAAGTAAAAGTTATTATGCCTTTTTAAAGCACAAACTATCGTCTGTCAAGACGGCAAGGTGCAAGGTGCCAATGAAATGAAATATTCATAGCTAGTTTGATAATAACTCTTAAATCTAATCATAAGTACACCTTTTTCATAAGCTTAGTTTTATTCATAATTATAGCTTTATTTATAGTTATGTCATTAGAAACAGTTTTGTTTCATAAGACTAAATATATTTTATAAAGATAGCTTTATTCATAGTTGCATCTTAATTTTGGTCATATTTATAAGTCTAACTTTAAATGCATAATATGTGACCTTATTCATAAATACAGCTTTATATCAGGTGTAGCTTTATTTATAATATAGCTATGTATAATGTGGCTTTACTAATAAATATAGCTTCATATCATGTGTTTTTATTGATAAATATACCTTGATATCACACATGGCTTTATTAATAAATATAGCTTGAAATTTTGAGTAACTCTATTAATAAATATAGCTTGATATTTTGAGTAACTTTTTTAATAAATAAAGCTTGATAGTTTGAGTAGCTTTATTAATAGATATAACTTGACATTTTGAGTAACTTTATTAATAAATATAGTTCGATATCATGTGTGGCTTTATTAATAAATATAGCTTTATATCGCATACTGCTTTATTCATAAATATAGCTTTATATCATGTGTGGCTTTATTCATAAATAAAGTTTGATTTCATGTGTAGCTTTATTCATAAATATAGCTTGCTATTTTGAAAGGTTTTATTTTTGAATATAACTTAATAGTTTGAGTGGCCTTTGAAACTAAATACAACTTAATATTTTTTATACCCCCCCCCCCCCCCCCCCCCCCCATAATGTAGTCTTATATCATGTAGCTTTATTTATAAATTTACCATTATATGTGTGCCTTTATTGATAAATATAATGTGACATCGTTTATGACTTTATTCATAAATATAACTTTATATTATGTCTGGCTTTTGGTCATACATACTGATTTATTCCCATATTTATACTCTGTAATTTATTACATGTTTGCTTGGGAATGTTAATGGTACACAAGCAGGGGTTAGGCCAGTGTTTCCCAATCTTCTTCTGCAGAAGAGCAGAAGAACATTATCGTTTTTTTAAAAAATGGATCTCATTTGTTTTTGCTGGTGCATATCACGAGAATTTTGAGAGATTTTGCAGAGACAGTTGCCATATAGCTAGGTTTTTTTTTTTTTTTTTAAAGAAACCCTGAGCTCTACCAAGGATAAAACAAATGTCCCATGATATGTGAGACACACGTTCTGATTTGATGATTGCTCAGCCCTCTTCTGTTTAAAAATTTTCAGAAAACATACGCTGAAGAGTTACAAGGGAGTTAACTGTTAGAAAACTTAAACACTGAAGAGTTTACAGCCACAAGGGAGTTAACTGTCAGAAAATTAATAAATAAGGGGAAAACATGAGGCAATTAAGTAATATATTAAATGTAGGGGTGAGCTGACATTTACAGAAGTAGACACGCTTGACAACAAACTGAAGAAGTTTCAGATTCTGATCATCTCCAAAACAATGCAATTGTTGAAGGAAAACATTGCCCACATAACTCTTTATGTGAATCCACCATGAATTCATTTATGTCAGTGTTTTAATGCAGTCATTACATTAATGACCCAGTCATTAATGTAGCCATAGTTCTTTGACTAAACTGAGATTCACACTGAATGGAACTGAAATGAGAGGTAACATATGTGGATTAGTTTCTTGGAAAGTAGAAGATGGTATATTGCGGAATGAGAGTGGGAAACACTGACTCTTATATCTGGCAAAAGAATGATCTAATTTTTCCTATTTGCATAACTTTGTTGGTTATAATTCTGCCTTCGTTGTCTGCTGATTTGCATTAGGTTGTTTTGCAACTGTCTGTTTTTGAGCTGTCTGTTTTTGAGGGGTCTGTTGCTTATGGTTTGTTGCTTGCTTGTTAGATGATGGCTGAGATTGTTGTTTTTGGGGTGGTGGCTGCTTCTGAGCTGGAGGTTGTTTCTGTGGCTGTTTTCCTGGCTGGGGCTGTTTTACTAACTGGGGCTGTTTTCCTGGCTGTGGCTGTTGCCCTGGCTGTGGCTGTTTTCCTGGCTGTGGCTGTTTTCCTGGCTGGGGCTGTTTTACTAACTGGGGCTGTTTTCCTGGCTGGGGCTGTTTTACTAACTGGGGCTGTTTTCCTGGCTGTGGCTGTTGTCCTGGCTGTGACTGTTTAGCATTTGGTTGCTTCTGTTGTTGGTTTGAAGTTTGATGCTGTTGATTCTGCTTTGGCAGTTGTTGAACAGCTGGTTTTGCTTGTGGTACATTTGTAACTTTTTCTTTACCAGATGAAGATGGTCTGTTGGCACTCTTTGCTGCCGCAGCTTTTCTCACAGCTTCTTTCAATGCTTCTTTTTCTGCAGCCTTAATGACTGCTGGCTTCACAGGTGGCCTTTGTGAATTTGAGTTTGGATTATTCTGTTTATTTGGTGCTGGAGGTGACTGTGACTGCCTTCCTTTGGGATGTACAATTCTGATAGGAGTATCTGGCAGTTCATCATTCTTGTCATCATCTTTGCTCTTGTCACTTTTATGATGGTCATCATCATCATCATCGTCATCATCATCATCATCACCATTTCCTCCTTTACCCCATATGAATTTCTTGACAACATCTATCAGGTCATACTTCTGTTGATGAGGCTTTTGTTTAACCAGAGGCGGAGGTGGTGTCTTTTCCCTCTGCTTCTCTCCTTCATGCTCCAGAGCGGCGGCCAGTAATTTCTTCAGCGCATTCTTTATTCTTATCCAGAAAGAAGCTTGCTCTTTGGCCAGGTTTCTTTTCTTCAGTGATTTCTTCTCTGGACATTCACTTTTGTCGCACAAAGTTATTCCATCACTGTCTTCGATATCCGGAACACCATCATTATCATCATCATCATCCAGGTAATCAGGAATGCCATCACCATCAGAATCCTGGATTTTGTCTGGTATTCCATCGCCATTGGCATCATCATCCAAATAATCTGGAATACCATCTCCATCAGTGTCCTCTTCACTGTCAGGAATCCCATCATTATCATCATCGTCATCTCTGATATCTGGTATTCCATCGCCATCAGAATCTGGCAGCTTATCTGGAATTCCATCGCCATCTGCATCGTCATCAAGATAGTCTGGAATACCATCACCATCAAAGTCTTCCTTATCATCTGGGATACCATCTCCATCATCATCATTATCCAAAAAGTCTGGTATTCCATCATTGTCATCATCATTATCTAGATAATCTGGAATTCCATCACCATCTGTATCTTTTTCTAAAAAATCTGGAATTCCATTTCCGTCTCTGTCAGTGTCCTTGGAATCTGGAACTCCATCATTATCATCATCATCATCTAGATAATCTGGTACTCCATCTCCATCAGTGTCATTTTCCTCATCATCTGGAATACCATCTCCATCAGAATCTGCATCCTCTTCATCAAGAATACCATCGTTATCATCATCATCATCTAAATAATCTGGAATTCCATCGCCATCTGTATCAATTTCCTGATCATCAGGAATACCATCGCCATCATCATCATCATCATATTCATCTGGAATACCATCATTGTCATCATCGCTGTCCAAGTAATCAGGAATACCATCGCCATCCGTGTCAATCTCCTGATAATCAGGGATACGGTTTTTATTTAAATCTAAAGTTTTCAGTTGGTCAGGAATGCCATCCCCATCATCATCATCATCTAAAGCATCAGGAATACCATCATTATCATCATCATCATCTAGATAGTCCGGAACACCGTCTCCATCAGTATCCTTCTCTAAATGATCGGGAATACCATTGTTATCATCATCTTCATCTAAATAATCAGGAATCCCATCCCCATCTGAATCCCGCTCCTGACTGTCTGGTATTCCATCCCCATCATCATCATCATCAAGGCTGTCAGGAATTCCATCATTATCATCATCATCATCTATATAATCTGGAATTCCATCGCCATCTGTATCAATTTCTTGGTAATCTGGAATTCCATCGCCATCAACATCATCATCAAGATGGTCAGGAATGCCATCATTATCATCATCTTCATCAAGATAATCTGGAATTCCATCACCATCAGTATCTGTCTCTTCATCGTCTGGGATGCCGTTGTTGTTGTCATCATTATCTAAAGAATCTGGAATGCCATCATTATCATCATCATCATCTAGATAATCAGGGATCCCATCTCCGTCTGTATCCACTTGAAATGTATCCACAATACCATCTCCATCCCTATCCTCATCCAGATGGTCTGGAATACCATCGTTATCATCATCATCATCTAAATAATCTGGCACACCGTCTCCATCTGTGTCAGTCTCCAGATAGTCCGGTATTCCATCTCCATCATCATCATCATCAAGTTCATCAGGGATGCCATCATTATCATCATCCTCATCTAGATAATCTGGAATCCCATCTTTGTCAGTATCCACTTCTAAATAATCTGGAATTCCATTTCCATCATCATCATCATCAAGATAATCTGCAATGCCATCGCCATCTGTATCTTTTTCTAGTTCATCTGGAATACCATCTCCATCGTCATCATCATCTTGGTCATTTGGAATTCCGTCACCATCGATATCATCATCTAAATAATCCGGCGTCCCATCACCATCCGTATCCACCTCAAGATGATCTGGAATTCCATTGCCATCATCATCATCATCCAAATGATCTGGAATTCCGTCACCATCATCATCATCATCTAAATAATCAGGAATTCCATCGCCATCTGTGTCTTCCTCAAGATGATCTGGAATGCCATCACCGTCATCATCATCATCTTTATCATTAGGAATGCCATCTCCATCAATATCATCATCTAAATAATCAAGTATTCCATCTCCGTCAGTATCCTTTAGATAATCTGGAATCCCATCACCATCTAAATCCCCTTCCCAACCATCAGGAATGCCATCCCCATCATCATCATCATCTTTATCATTAGGCACACCATCTCCATCAATATCATCATCTAAATAATCCGGAACCCCATCTCCATCTGTATCTTCCAGGTAATCAGGAATACCATCATTATCGCTGTCAACCTCCAGGTAATCAGGAATACCATCCCCATCATCATCATCATCTAAGTGGTCTGGAATTCCATCACCATCTGCATCCTCTTCAGAATCTGGGATGCCGTCACCATCATCATCATCATCTTCATTATTAGGAATACCATCGCCATCAATATCATCGTCCAAATAATCGGGAACTCCATCACCATCTGTGTCAACATCTAAATGGTCTGGTATTCCATCTCCGTCATCATCATCATCTTTATCATTAGGAATGCCATCCCCGTCAATATCATCATCCAAATAATCTGGTGTTCCATCACCATCTGTATCCTTTTCTAAATGATCTGGAATTCCATTTCCATCATCATCATCATCAAGATAATCAGGGACACCATCTCCATCAGAATCCTCTTCACGATCAGGTATTCCATCGCCATCATCATCATCATCTTGACTATTAGGAATTCCATCACCATCAATGTCATCATCTAAAGAGTCAGGAATCCCATCGCCGTCTGTATCCTTCTCTAAGTAGTCTGGATTATCTGCATCAGTTTCAGCTTCCACATCATCTAAATTACCTGGAATGCCATCTCCATCTGTGTCTCTTTTTTCTTTATCATTTGGAATGCCATCCCCATCATCATCATCATCATACTCATCAGGTATCCCATCGTTGTCATCATCATCATCTAGGTGGTCTGGAATACCATCTCCATCTGTGTCTTTCTGTTCATCATCTGGAATACCATTGCCATCATCATCATTGTCTTGGTCATCGGGGATCCCATCATTATCATCATCATCATCTAGATGATCTGGAATACCATCGCCATCAGTGTCTTTCTCTTCTTCATCATCAGGAATACCATCACCATCATCATCATTGTCCTCATCATCGGGGATCCCATCATTATCATCATCATCATCTAGATGGTCTGGAATACCATCACCATCAGTGTCTTTCTGTTCATCATCTGGATTACCATCCCCATCATCATCATTGTCCTCATCATCAGGGATACCATCGTTATCATCATCATCATCTAAATGATCTGGAATACCATCGCCATCAGTGTCTTTCTCTTCTTCCTCATCTGAAATACCATCGCCATCATTATCATTGTCCTTGTAATCAGGGATCCCATCATTATCATCATCGTCATCTAGATGATCTGGAATACCATCGCCATCAGTGTCTTTCTCTTCTTCATCATCTGGAATACCATCATCATCATCATCATTGTCTTGATCATCTGGGATTCCATCATTGTCATCATCATCATCTAAACGATCTGGAATACCATCACCATCAGTGTCTTTCTCTTCTTCGTCATCTGGAATACCATCGCCATCATCATCATTGTCCTCATCATCAGGGATACCATCGTTATCATCATCATCATCTAAATGATCTGGAATACCATCGCCATCAGTGTCTTTCTGTTCATCATCTGGAATACCATCACCATCATCATCATTGTCCTCATCATCGGGGATCCCATCATTATCATCATCATCATCTAGATGATCTGGAATACCATCGCCATCAGTGTCTTTCTCTTCTTCATCATCAGGAATACCATCACCATCATCATCATTGTCTTGATCATCAGGAATCCCATCATTGTCATCATCATCATCTAAATGATCAGGAATACCATCTCCATCAGTGTCTTTCTCTTCTTCATCATCTGGAATACCATCACCATCATCATCATTGTCTTGATCATCTGGGATTCCATCGTTGTCATCATCATCATCTAAATGATCTGGAATACCATCGCCATCAGTGTCTTTCTCTTCTTCATCATCTGGAATACCATCGCCATCATCATCATTGTCCTCATCATCGGGGATCCCATCATTATCATCATCGTCATCTAGATGATCTGGAATACCATCGCCATCAGTGTCTTTTTCTTCTTCATCATCTGGAATACCATCACCATCATCATCATTGTCTTGATCATCAGGAATCCCATCATTGTCATCATCATCATCTAGATGATCTGGAATACCATCTCCATCAGTGTCTTTCTCTTCTTCATCATCTGGAATACCATCACCATCATCATCATTGTCTTGATCATCTGGGATTCCATCATTATCATCATCATCATCTAAATGATCTGGAATACCATCGCCATCAGTGTCTTTCTCTTCTTCGTCATCTGGAATACCATCGCCATCATCATCATTGTCCTCATCATCAGGGATTCCATCGTTATCATCATCGTCATCTAGATGATCTGGAATACCATCGCCATCAGTGTCTTTCTCTTCTTCGGCATCTGGAATACCATCGCCATCATCATCAGTGTCTTGATCATCTGGGATTCCATCATTATCATCATCGTCATCTAGATGATCTGGAATACCATCACCATCAGTGTCTTTTTCTTCTTCATCATCTGGAATACCATCACCATCATCATCATTGTCTTGATCATCAGGAATCCCATCATTGTCATCATCATCATCTAGATGATCTGGAATACCATCTCCATCAGTGTCTTTCTCTTCTTCATCATCTGGAATACCATCGCCATCATCATCATTGTCCTCATGATCAGGGATTCCATCGTTATCATCATCGTCATCTAGATGATCTGGGATACCATCGCCATCAGTGTCTTTCTCTTCTTCAGCATCTGGAATACCATCCCCATCATCATCATTGTCTTGGTCATCAGGAACCCCATCATTATCATCATCATCATCTAGATGATCTGGAATACCATCTCCATCTGTATCTGTTTCTTTATCATCTGGAATACCATCGCCATCATCATCATTATCCTCATGATCAGGTACTCCGTCATTATCATCATCATCATCTAGATGATCTGGAATACCATCTCCATCTGTATCTTTCCCTTCTTCATCATCTGGAATACCATTGCCATTATCATCATTATCTTGATTATCAGGGATTCCGTCATTGTCATCATCATCATCTAGATGATCAGGAATACCATCTCCATCTGAATCTTCTTCATTATCGGGTATACCATCGCCATCATCATCATTGTCTTCGCTATCTGGAATCCCATCACCATCATCATCATCATCCAGATGATCTGGAATTCCATCACCATCTGTATCTTTTTCCAGCATATCAGGAACCCCATTCCCGTCGTCATCATTATCTAAATAATCCAAAATACCATCGTTATCATCATCATTATCTAAGTAATCAGGAATACCATCATTGTCATCATCATCTTCTTGATCATCAGGAATACCATCTCCATCATCGTCACCATCTAAATAATCCGGAATACCATCACCATCGTTATCTGTATCTCGATAATGAGGAATTCCATCGCCATCTTCATCTACTTCATGGTCATCAAGTATGCCATCGTTATCATCATCATTGTCTAAATTATCAGGAATGCCATCCCCATCATCATCATTGTCTGCATAGTCGGGCACACCATCGCCATCCTCGTCATCCTCTTGATCATCTTGCACACCATCTCCATCGTCATCATTATCTTTATCATCTGGTATGCCATCATTATCATCATCATCATCGAGATGGTTTGGAATTCCATCGCCATCAGTATCAACTTCATTCCTGTCATCAATGCCATTATTATCATCATCATCATCTAAATAATCTGGAATACCGTCCCAGTCTTTGTCAATCTCTTTTTCGTCTGGTATTCCATTGCCATCATCATCCCTGTCATTCGAATCAGGTACACCATCATTATCATCATCATCATCAAGATAATCTGGAGTGCCATCTGCATCTGTGTCGATCTTTAAGCTATCCATGTTAAACTGGGACCTTTCTGTTTTGTAACGTCGGCTTGGACCTGGAACAGCCATTAGCTTTCGTCTTGTAAAGGCGCAAGATTCCTGGTAGAAATGAATGAAAAAAAATTTACTTTAGTATTATTACATGGGTAAATAAAAATTGCAGGCACTAACACTAAACAAACACTGAATATAAATATCCTAAGGAAGAGGGATAGGTGAAGGTTCCTCTGCTAAGGGCGTTGTGAATTTGTTTTTGGACTCATCATTTGGTTTGTGGGTACAATTTGCTTCAGATACCCCTAGGAGTTGTTACTGGATCTACAGTTTGTGCTCTTTATGATGATTTTGACAGGGCTCTCTGTGGAAATAGACTGAGCCTTATAGGATGAAACCTGGTGCAATGAAGTCTTGCCTTTAAACAATTTAAAAACCTTTTGATTCTGAAATAGCAGGCATTTTCTTCTGCTTGCTTTGAACTCATCTGAACTCAAGCGTAGTTGATACACAGTTACTACTACTTCTAGTGCACTGGACTGATTTATGCGTGTGGCTCTATGGTTTTAGCTTTCCCTATTACCAGTGTCCCTTGCCATCTGACGAACCCACTCTGATGTCAGAGGTACTTGTAATTTATGATCCCTAGTCAAAGACTTAACATCAAATGACCGGTGTAGGGGTTGAACTCGCTATAGCGTCAGCACACCGGATGTTTAAGAACATGTGCTCTTATCCATTCAGCCATGCTGACCTCCCCCAGATAGCAGGCATGTGTTGTCAATGCTCTCTTGTGTGTCTACAACCTACAATTTGTTGTCAGTGCTCTCTTGTGTGTGTCTACAACCTACAATTTGTTGTCAGTGCTCTCTTGTGTGTCTACAACCTACAATGTGTTGTCAGTGCTCTCTTGTGTGTCTACAACCTACAATGTGTTGTCAGTGCTCTCTTGTGTGTGTCTACAACCTACAATTTGTTGTCAATGCTCTCTTGTGTGTGTCTACAACCTACAATTTGTCAGTGCTCTCTTGTGTGTGTCTACAACCTACAATGTTTTGTCAGTGCTCTCTTGTGTGTCTACAACCTACAATGTGTTGTCAGTGCTCTCTTGTGTGTGTCTACAACCTACAATTTGTTGTCAGTGCTCTCTTATGTGTCTACAACCTACAATGTGTTGTCAGTGCTCTCTTGTGTGTGTCTACAACCTACAATTTGTTGTCAGTGCTCTCTTGTGTGTCTACAACCTACAATTTGTTGTCAGTGCTCTCTTGTGTGTGTCTACAACCTACAATTTGTTGTCAATGCTCTCTTATGTGTCTACAACCTACAATTTGTTGTCAATGCTCTCTTGTGTGTGTCTACAACCTACAATTTGTTGTCAGTGCTCTCATGTGTGTGTCTACAACCTACAATTTGTTGTCAGTGCTCTCATGTGTCTACAACCTATAATTTGTTGTCAGTGCTCTCATGTGTGTGTCTACAACCTACAATTTGTTGTCAATGCTCTCTTGTGTGTATCTACAACCTACAATTTGTTGTCAGTGCTCTCTTGTGTGTCTACAACCTACAATGTGTTGTCAGTGCTCTCTTGTGTGTCTACAACCTACAATGTGTTGTCATTGCTCTCTTGTGTGTATCTACAACCTACAATTTGTTGTCAATGCTCTCTTATGTGTCTACAACCTACAATGTGTTGTCAGTGCTCTCTCTTGTGTGTGTCTACAACCTACAATGTGTTGTCAGTGCTGTCATGTGTGTCTACAACCTATAATTTGTTGTCAGTGCTCTCTTGTGTGTGTCTACAACCTACAATTTGCTGCCAGTGCTCTCTTGTGTGTGTCTACAACCTACAATTTGTTGTCAGTGCTCTCATGTGTGTGTCTACAACCTACAATTTGTTGTCAGTACTCTCTTGTGTCTCTACAACCTACAATGTGTTGTCAGTGCTCTCTTGTGTGTCTACAACCTACAATGTGTTGTCAGTGCTCTTTTGTGTGTCTACAACCTACAATTTGCTGTCAGTACTCTCTTGTGTGTCTACAACCTACAATGTGTTGTCAGTGCTCTCTGGGATTCCATCATTGTCATCATCATCATCTAGATGATCGATATTCCCATGGACTCTGTTATTCCCTGCATCCATCGTTTACGTGGTCGGCCTATTCCTCTGCTTGCCTCTGGTCCGTACATTATTGCTTGTTGTGGTATACTGTTAGTTGGTAATCTACTTGCATGGCCAAACCATTTGACTTGCTGCCTTCTAATAAAATCTAGTACAGTTATAACCCCCACTTTAGTCCTGATTTCTTCATTTCTGATCTTATCTCTTCTTGACACATTGAGTATTCTTCTCAGGAATCTCATTTCTGTTGTTGTCATTTTTCTTTTCTCTTTTTCAGTCATTGTCCAGGTTTGGCATTGGTAGCATAGAGTTGGTAGGAAGATTGTGTTGTAAAGTGCTTTCTTAGTAGTTATTGATACATGTTTGTTCTTTAGTATTGGTGCCATTTGTGCAATGAATTGGTTTGCCTTATTGCACCTATTTTCGATCTCGTCTTCTGATCTGCCATTTGATGATATTATACTTCCTAGCCTCTTTACTTGTTTCAAGGGATGTTCGTTTAGGTGAATCGTTGTTGCTTTTTCTTCTTTAGTTATAGTCAATACCTCTGCTTTACTTGTGCTAATTTTCATGCTATGTTCCCTACAGATTTCATTTAGACTATTCATGTGGTCTTGTAATTCAGCTTCTGATTTTGCTATTAGTGCTTGGTCGTCCACAAACAGTTCTCTAATAGTTAGATTTGCAGATGGTTCTTCTTCTGTGTTCTCATCATGAGGTGTTCTTGCGGTCTCTGTTTGGCTGGTTTCTTTACATATGTTGTCTATATATGTTATAAACAAGAGAGGGGACAGGACACAACCTTGTCGTACTCCGGATCTTATGGTGAAGTGTACTGAGTGTCCTCCAGTTGCTCTCACTATGCATTCACTGTTATTGTATAAGCTTCTACATAGGTTTGTTAGATGTGTACTCACTCCATATTGTTTAAGGATTTCCCACAACTTGTTCCTATCTACTCTATCAAATGCCTTTTCTTGGTCGACAAAGGCTAAGTAGAGTGTTTCATTGAATTCGATTTATTTTTCTATAAGCTGTCTAAGAGCAAAAATGGTATCTGTGTATCCTTTGTTTTTCCTAAATCCAAGTTGTGTTTCGCTTAGCTGGGGTTCTATAATAGTTCATAATCTTTTCTCAAGAATTTTGCAAAATATTTTCCCAGTATGACTCAACAGTGAAATGCCTCTGTATTGTGTGCAGTCTCTTTTGCTGCCTTTGTTTTTCCAAATTGGGATAATTATGGCGTTTCCCAAGTCTCTAGGTGTCTGTTGTTCTACCCAAACGTGGTTAAATAGTCTATGTAGCCATGCTGTCCCTACTTCTCTTGCTGCTTTAATTAGTTCATTTGGTATTTCATCTTGTCCTGGTGATTTGTTCAATGGGGCTAATATGATGGCTTCTATAATTTCTTCTTTTAGTATGTCTGGTTCTAGTTCTTCAGTGACATCTGATGGGATGTTGAGAAGTTGTTCGAAGTACTGTTTCCATCTTATTAGGATTTGTTTTTGTTCACTTATGGTTCTCCATTTTCGTTGTTAATTATTTCAGTTGGGTCAAAGGGTTCTCCTCTGGTTCTCATTGCACTTATCTTTTTATAGAAGTTTCTAGTTGCCTCCTTGTAGTTTTTATTTAGTTTCTCCACACTCCTCCCAGTCTTTTTGTTTTTCTCTCTTTACTATTCTACTCACATGTCTTCTCGCTATTCTATATTCTATGTAATCGCATTCCTGTTTGCTCTTCGATCACTTTTTATATTTTTCCTTTTTGTCTTTTACAGCTTTCTTTACTTCTGCGTTCCACCAACTTGTTATTTTCTTTATCCGTGTTTTGCGTTTTTTCGTGGTTCCACATGTTTTCTTTGCAGTATTTAAAATGTTTGATTTGGACATCTCCCATTCTTCTTCCACTGTCTTTATTTCTATAGGTAATTTTACAAAGATTTCAGTTAGCTCTTTTTCATAATTTTCCCTCACTGCCTTGTCTTTGAGGTTTTTTAAGTTTACTGATTCGCATGGCAAGCATTTTCCTGGTCTTTGCTTCCTAAGTGTTGTGGACAAATTCACCTATCTTGGCAGCACTGTGTCACAAGCTGCCACAATTGACGATGAAGTAAATGCAAGAATCTCCAAGGCCAGCGTGGTCTTTGGCAGACTTTATAAAAATGTGTGGGACAGAAAAGGAATAAGCCTGCAAACAAAGCTGAAAGTCTACAAAGCAGTCGTATTATCCACACTACTATATGCTTGTAAAACCTGGACTGTTTACCAGCGACACGCTGGGAAATTAAACCACTTCCACACAGTCTGCCTCAGAAACTACTGAAGATCAAATAGCAAAACAAGATCCCAGACACTGAAGTCTTAGAAAGAGCTTCCATGCCCAGTATCCACACTCTACTAATGAAGAATCAGATTCGCTGGTCTGGTCACCTTAGAAGAGCTGCGGGAGTAACCATGAGAGATAGAATTAGGAATTAAATTCAAAGACGACCTGGTCTAAAACCAGTCATGCAGTTCATTATAGAACAACAGATTAAATGATCTGGTCACCTGACAAGAATGCCTTGGTACCATCTGCCACAAGGAGCCACACTGAAGAAATATAGCAGATGAAATAGATGAAATATAGCAGATGAAATAGATGAAATATAGCAGATGAAAAGCAAGAGGAAGACCACATACAAGGTGAGTGATTTTTTTTCCCGCGTTTCCATCCTGCTTCAGGATATTGCGGTCTACACCAGCATCTTTCAGCTGTATGTTGATTCCTAGGCTAGATTACGCTCATCAGCACGCCACGACTTTCTGAGCGACCGGCTCCATACTCTCATAAGTTACTGGCACGACTCGAACAGCTTCCAATTCTCGTGCGCTCAAGTCAACCACGAGAGTATTCGGGGTTACGGAGAAAGCTGCTAACCCCTCGGCCAGGGAGACCCGCAAGATGAGTGATGGTATCAAGAATAACATTAAATAAATGTATGATTGCTACTGGAGATTGAGTTGATATACTGTCCTGCTACTGGAGATTAAGTTGATATACTGTCCTGCTACTGGAGATTGAGTTGATATATTGTTCTACTACTGGAGATTGAGTTGATATATTGTCCCACTACTGGAGATTAAGTTGATATATTGTTCTACTACTGGAGATGGAGTTGTTATATTGTACCACTACTGGAGATTGAGTTGATATATTGTCCCACTACTGGAGATTAAGTTGATATATTGTTCTACTACTGGAGATTAAGTTGATATATTGTTCTACTACTGGAGATGGAGTTGTTATATTGTACCACTACTGGAGATTGAGTTGATATATTGTCCCACTACTGGAGATTAAGTTGATATATTGTTCTACTACTGGAGATTAAGTTGATATATTGTTCTACTACTGGAGATGGAGTTGTTATATTGTCCTGCTACTGGAGATTGAGTTGATATATTGTCCCACTACTGGAGATTAAGTTGATATATTGTTCTACTACTGGAGATTAAGTTGATATATTGTTCTACTACTGGAGATGGAGTTGTTATATTGTCCTGCTACTGGAGATTAAGTTGATATATTGTCCCGATACTGGAGATGGAGTTGATGTACTGTCCTGCTACTGGAGATTGAGTTGATATATTGTCCTGCTACTGGAGATTGAGTTGATACATTGTCCTACTACTGGAGATTGAGTTGATACATTGTCCTGCTACTGGAGATTGAGTTGATACATTGTCCTACTACTGGAGATTGAGTTGATATATTGTCCTGCTACTGGAGATTGAGTTGATACATTGTCCTACTACTGGAGATTGAGTTGATATACAGTCCTGCTACTGGAGATTGAGTTGATACATTGTCCTACTACTGGAGATTGAGTTGATATATTGTCCTACTACTGAAGATTGAGTTGATATATTGTCCTACTACTGGAGATTGAGTTGATATATTGTCCAGCTACTGGAGATTGAGTTGATACATTGTCCTACTACTGGAGATTGAGTTGATACATTGTCCTACTACTGGAAATGGAGTTGATACATTGTCCTACTACTGGAGATTGAGTTGATATATTGTCCTGCTACTGGAGATTGAGTTGATACATTGTCCTGCTACTGGAGATTGAGTTGATACATTGTCCTATTACTGGAGATTGAGTTGATACATTGTCCTACTACTGGAGATGGAGTTGATACATTGTCCTACTACTGGAGATGGAGTTGATACATTGTCCTACTACTGGAGATGGAGTTGATACATTGTCCTACTACTGGAGATGGAGTTGATGCATTGTCCTACTACTGGAGATTGAGTTGATACATTGTCCTACTACTGGAGATGGAGTTGATACATTGTCCTACTACTGGAGATGGAATTGATACATTGTCCTACTACTGGAGATTGAGTTGATACATTGTCCTACTACTGGAGATTGAGTTGATATACTGTCCTGCTACTGGAGATGGAGTTGATACATTGTCCTGCTACTGGAGATGGAGTTGATACATTGTCCTACTACTGGAGATTGAGTTGATATATTGTCCTACTACTGGAGATTGAGTTGATATATTGTCCTACTACTGGAGATTGAGTTGATATATTGTCCAGCTACTGGAGATTGAGTTGATACATTGTCCTACTACTGGAGATTGAGTTGATACATTGTCCTACTACTGGAGATGGAGTTGATACATTGTCCTACTACTGGAGATTGAGTTGATATATTGTCCTGCTACTGGAGATTGAGTTGATACATTGTCCTGCTACTGGAGATTGAGTTGATACATTGTCCTGCTACTGGAGATTGAGTTGATACATTGTCCTGCTACTGGAGATGGAGTTGATACATTGTCCTACTACTGGAGATGGAGTTGATACATTGTCCTACTACTGGAGATTGAGTTGATACATTGTCCTACTACTGGAGATGGAGTTGATACATTGTCCTACTACTGGAGATGGAGTTGATACATTGTCCTACTACTGGAGATGGAGTTGATACATTGTCCTACTACTGGAGATTGAGTTGATACATTGTCCTACTACTGGAGATGGAGTTGATACATTGTCCTACTACTGGAGATTGAGTTGATATATTGTCCTGCTACTGGAGATTGAGTTGATACATTGTCCTACTACTGGAGATTGAGTTGATATACTGTCCTGCTACTGGAGATGGAGTTGATACATTGTCCTACTACTGGAGATTGAGTTGATATATTGTCCTACTACTGGAGATTGAGTTGATACATTGTCCTACTACTGGAAATGGAGTTGATACATTGTCCTACTACTGGAGATGGAGTTGATACATTGTCCTACTACTGGAGATGGAGTTGATACATTGTCCTACTACTGGAGATTGAGTTGATACATTGTCCTACTACTGGAGATGGAGTTGATACATTGTCCTACTACTGGAGATTGAGTTGATATATTGTCCTACTACTGGAGATGGAGTTGATACATTGTCCTACTACTGGAGATTGAGTTGATACATTGTCCTACTACTGGAGATGGAGTTGATACATTGTCCTACTACTGGAGATTGAGTTGATATATTGTCCTGCTACTGGAGATTGAGTTGATACATTGTCCTACTACTGGAGATTGAGTTGATATACTGTCCTGCTACTGGAGATGGAGTTGATACATTGTCCTACTACTGGAGATTGAGTTGATATATTGTCCTACTACTGGAGATTGAGTTGATATATTGTCCTACTACTGGAGATTGAGTTGATACATTGTCCTACTACTGGAGATTGAGTTGATACATTGTCCTACTACTGGAGATTGAGTTGATATACTGTCCTGCTACTGGAGATGGAGTTGATACATTGTCCTACTACTGGAGATGGAGTTGATACATTGTCCTACTACTGGAGATTGAGTTGATATATTGTCCTACTACTGGAGATTGAGTTGATATATTGTCCTACTACTGGAGATTGAGTTGATATATTGTCCAGCTACTGGAGATTGAGTTGATACATTGTCCTACTACTGGAGATTGAGTTGATACATTGTCCTACTACTGGAGATGGAGTTGATACATTGTCCTACTACTGGAGATTGAGTTGATATAATTTCCTGCTACTGGAGATTGAGTTGATACATTGTCCTGCTACTGGAGATTGAGTTGATACATTGTCCTGCTACTGGAGATGGAGTTGATACATTGTCCTGCTACTGGAGATGGAGTTGATACATTGTCCTACTACTGGAGATGGAGTTGATACATTGTCCTACTACTGGAGATTGAGTTGATACATTGTCCTACTACTGGAGATGGAGTTGATACATTGTCCTACTACTGGAGATGGAGTTGATACATTGTCCTACTACTGGAGATGGAGTTGATACATTGTCCTACTACTGGAGATTGAGTTGATACATTGTCCTACTACTGGAGATGGAGTTGATACATTGTCCTACTACTGGAGATTGAGTTGATACATTGTCCTACTACTGGAGATTGAGTTGATACATTGTCCTACTACTGGAGATTGAGTTGATACATTGTCCTACTACTGGAGATTGAGTTGATACATTGTCCTACTACTGGAGATGGAGTTGATACATTGTCCTACTACTGGAGATGGAGTTGATACATTGTCCTACTACTGGAGATGGAGTTGATACATTGTCCTACTACTGGAGATTGAGTTGATACATTGTCCTACTACTGGAGATGGAGTTGATACATTGTCCTACTACTGGAGATTGAGTTGATACATTGTCCTACTACTGGAGATTGAGTTGATACATTGTCCTACTACTGGAGATTGAGTTGATATACTGTCCTGCTACTGGAGATGGAGTTGATACATTGTCCTACTACTGGAGATGGAGTTGATACATTGTCCTACTACTGGAGATTGAGTTGATATATTGTCCTACTACTGGAGATTGAGTTGATATATTGTCCTACTACTGGAGATTGAGTTGATATATTGTCCAGCTACTGGAGATTGAGTTGATACATTGTCCTACTACTGGAGATTGAGTTGATACATTGTCCTACTACTGGAGATGGAGTTGATACATTGTCCTACTACTGGAGATTGAGTTGATATATTGTCCTGCTACTGGAGATTGAGTTGATACATTGTCCTGCTACTGGAGATTGAGTTGATACATTGTTCTGCTACTGGAGATGGAGTTGATACATTGTCCTACTACTGGAGATGGAGTTGATACATTGTCCTACTACTGGAGATGGAGTTGATACATTGTCCTACTACTGGAGATGGAGTTGATACATTGTCCTACTACTGGAGATGGAGTTGATACATTGTCCTACTACTGGAGATGGAGTTGATACATTGTCCTACTACTGGAGATGGAGTTGATACATTGTCCTACTACTGGAGATGGAGTTGATACATTTTCCTACTACTGGAGATGGAGTTGATACATTGTCCTACTACTGGAGATGGAGTTGATACATTGTCCTACTACTGGAGATGGAGTTGATACATTGTCCTACTACTGGAGATGGAGTTGATACATTGTCCTACTACTGGAGATGGAGTTGATACATTGTCCTACTACTGGAGATGGAGTTGATACATTTTCCTACTACTGGAGATGGAGTTGATACATTGTCCTACTACTGGAGATGGAGTTGATACATTGTCCTACTACTGGAGATGGAGTTGATACATTGTCCTACTACTGGAGATGGAGTTGATACATTGTCCTACTACTGGAGATGGAGTTGATACATTGTCCTACTACTGGAGATTGAGTTGATACATTGTCCTACTACTGGAGATTGAGTTGATACATTGTCCTACTACTGGAGATTGAGTTGATATACTGTCCTGCTACTGGAGATTGAGCTGTTATATTGTACTACTACTGGATCTCCTCCTATCCTCAGCTATCCCATACAGCTCTGCCCATGTCCTCCTTTCTTCAGCTATCCTAGGCAGCTCTGCCCATGTCCTCCTATCCTTAGATATCCCAGGCAGCTCTGTCCATATCCTCCTATCCTCAGCTATCCCATACAGCTCCATCCATGTCCTCCTATCCTCAGCTATCCCATGCAGCTCCGTCCATGTCCTCTTATCTTTAACTATCCCCTTCAGCTCCCTCCATGTCCTCCTATCCTTAACTATCCCAGGCAGCTCTGCCCATGTCGGCCACCTTACCTCTCATTTGATGAAGTGAGATCCAGCTAGAGCCACCTGATCACCAACACATCCTGCTTCAAGAAGTATTGAACCCAGTCAATCAGGCCATGTGGTGAGATCTCTAACCTTTGTTCTACTAGTGTTTAATACAATAATTTAATATATCATCACAAATTATTCTAACACTATCTCAGTACAGATTACCTTACCCCTTAATAATAATAAAAATAATGATAAGAATAATACAATAATAAAACCCTAGTTTAACAGTCAGTGCCCTTTTGGTAGACAGTATGTTCCCCGTAGCTAATAACAACTGCCACATCATTCATTAATTTTAGTGAATCATGTAGTGGTGATTTTTGCCTTTCTTCCATGCCTTATAAAATGCATATCATTTATACTGTTGTTGTTCTCAGTTAGCATCAAATGATGTGTGGATGACATAATGTATGAAAGAGGGTGATAGAAGGCAGAATGTTAGACGGGCCTGCATGCCCAATTCTTATCCCTGTGAAAATAAAGTTTGTTTAAAGTTAGTTCGTTTGTAATTATGTCACAGTGCCTGTGCATAAATTGTTGAGTTTGAAATCCCAGGTAAAGAGAATCTTGCACACTCCATCTACACCTGTGTTGATGCAGAACATTCATGCCACTTAAGGTAGCATGTCATCATAATCATTATGTGCCCTGCCGGCTGGCAAAAACATTCATGTCTCTTCACACATCTCTCTTTCTGGTGTTCCGAGTCAACTCTGCTGATGATATTCCTCCATCTCTGTCCATCTTTTCTCATGGTTTGCCTCTGCTTATTCTCCCACAGATCTTTCCAGTCGTCACAATGTTTTCCAATGCTTCTCTTCTCATCATATCACCAAAGAACGCCATTTGACTCTTTTGTATAGTTGTATATAATGTTCTACTTTTATTAGCTTGTTCCAGGCAATCATTGTTAATTATTCAGGCAGTCCACGGTATTCACAACACTTGTCTCAGAAACCACTCTCCATTGCTTCCAAGCTTTTCCTGATTCGTTCATTCACATTCCAAGATTCACTGCCACAAAGAAAAACAGGTTCTGTATGCCATTTCAGCACTCTCTCTCACATTCAGTATAAGATGGCATGTAGCTGACCAACAATGATGCTGGAAAATGTCACGGGCAATCTATTTTATCCAAAGTTATTAGCTAGGTAAATGTCAACAACAAGAGAAGACTTGCTAGGACAAGAACTGAAATGTGGCCACATCACAAACATCAAGTGTTCAGTAGCAGTCCAGTAACAAGCATAGTTACAAGCACACTAACAGAATATGTTGGCAGAAGACAAGCAAAACAAATCACATGCACAAACCTTTCAATAGGGATCAAATTACACAGCACAACAAACATACAACAGTTAGAATAATATATATGTACATGCATACAGGTGTGAAAGGTCAATAGAACAGACAACAGTTAGAATAATATACATGTATACAGATGTGAAAGGTCAATAGAACTTACACAAGACAGAATGTATACGTTTACTTATGGACCTTGATGTATGGAATCTCTCTGCATGTGCATGATTGTGTTTGTGTATGCGGGTTAGTGCATACATGTGTATGCATGCACGTGGGAGAGAATATCACAGACACTCACACACACAGAGGGAGGGAGGGAGGGAGAGAGGGGGGGAAGAGAGAGAGAGAGAGAGAGAGAGAGAGAGAGAGAGAGAGAGAGAGAGAGAGAGAGAGAGAGAGAGAGAGAGAGAGAGAGAGAGGAGAGAGAGAGAGAGAGAGAACAAGAAAAGGAAAGTTTATGCCTAAGGCACAGTTCTGGTTCACAGTGTAGAAGAGGAAAGACAAGTGTCCAAATTTCAATGTGATAATGCTTAAGAAATAAGAAGGACAAAAGAAAGAATACATGGGTGTCACTATACAGAAATTACATGTGAAAATAACAGTAAAATCCTATAAACTCTGACCCAGGGATAAAATTAGATCGTCTTTAATCACAGAAGGAGCGAACTGATCACAAGATACATTCGGAGATTGATAAACATCCACAACTATGAGGCATGACTCATCTCACTGCTGATAACATACTCACACAAGCCAAACTCTCCTTCGCATGCAGAGACTAATGCCTCCAGCCTAACTAGCGGACAATACTGATACAGGTACAATTGGTGTCAACTTTTAAAACAGCTGACACCCTTACGAAAAGTTGATTGCGATGTATATCCAGAACTCTGTCTTCCTCCATGACGGTTCAGACAAACATCTTCCTTCCAGTCCATCTTCTGATGATGCTTTCTCATTGAAACCATTCTATTCCGTAGAAACCTTTACCTTCCCTGTGTGTCCTGGCAGGGTTTTGTGCAGAGTATTACGTCTGTCTGTGTATCTTTTACACATCTAACCTGGATTTTGTTGGATCATTCTCATTTCATTCCTCGTTTGTTTAGAGTTTCCGTATGTGGCATTTTATCTTTCCATGACACTGGCCCAATGTTTCAAAATATCAACACTTTGATGGTACCATTTCTTCCTGACTGACTTATAACATGAACAAACAATCACATTTTGATTAATTCTCCAACAAGTACCCACAAACAGTGTCCCATTCAACCGACTACACATAGTTTAGAGTAAACTTTATGCTACTTTCTACAGTAAGTAGCGACCACTAAGAGATGCATAAAGCTTTTGTGAGATCACAAATCTTCCATACAATGTCATGATATAAATGCCATGTAATACTGTTTTTTCCATGTAATACTGTTTTTGGAATGTGTAGAAACCATATTTCTGCAGTTTAAAAAAAAAAATAACTGCTTCATTGTAAAGTGTAAAAGGAACATAATCAAACACAAGGTTAAGTGAACAGGATAATTCATAACATATATCCCTTAGTGGATGTTACAATACGAAGTGTTGGACCTTCACACATACTAGGTTATGGCATGATATGATGGGGGTGACTAGATAACTCCACAGACATGCTAGCCTGCTGGTCCTGTGGTCGTATGTTCAAGTCCCAATTGTGGGAGTGATGTGTTCCAGTGAGCTTAGCTCCCACCTTGACCTGGCCTTAATAGGCACCAAGACATTTCCTAGGAAGTAAAGGAGGCTGGCAGGATACTGATCACATCATGTGTCAATTGGGCTATGTAAATGTGAGACTGGCAGGATACTGATCACATCATGTGTCACCTTATCTATACAAATGTGAGGCTGGCAGGATACTGATCACATCATGTGCCAATTGGTCTACACAAATGTAAGGCTAGCATGTCTCATGGAATGACAATGGGTCCTTAACTTTAAAACAACATCTACAATAAAATACAATTGTCTAGTGAGATGCCAGCAACATACAACAATCAAATTGTCTAGTGAGATGCCGACAACATACTACAATAAAATTGTCTAGTGAGATCCGGCAACATACTACAATAAAATTGTCTAGTGAGATCCGGCAACATACTACAATAAAATTGTCTAGTGAGATCCGGCAACATACTACAATAAAATTGTCTAGTGAGATGCCGGCAACATACTACAATCAAATTGTCTTGTGAGATGCCGGCAACATACTACAATCAAATTGTCTAGTGAGATGCCGGCAACATACAACAATCAAATTGTCTTGTGAGATGCCGGCAACATACTACAATAAAATTGTCTAGTGAGATGCCGGCAACATACAACAATCAAATTGTCTTGTGAGATGCCGGCAACATACTACAATCAAATTGTCTAGTGAGATGCCGGCAACATACTACAATAAAATTGTCTAGTGAGATGCCGGCAACATACAACAAATTGTCTAGTGAGATGCAGACAACATACTACAATCAAATTGTCTAGTGAGATGCCAGCGACATACTACAATCAAATTGTCTTGTGAGATGCCAGCAACATACAACAATCAAACTGTCTAGTGAGATGCCAGCAACATATTACAATAAACATTTGTTATGAAGTAAGACATCATACTAACACAAACACATATTTTGACATGAAATCAACACACTAGAGCAAACAATTATTTTGAGCTGGGGAAAAAACTACAGTAGAATTGTAAACAATTATGTTGAGCAGAAAACAATAAACTACAATAGAAGTGTAAACAATTATTTTGAGCAAATACATTTTTGGAATGACCTTAGATTATTTAAAAAAAACAAAACAAGATCAACAATCAAACAACATGCAAATGCAAACGGCAATGCAGTCACAGCCAGCTGTTAGTGGTAACGGTGAGATCTACGCTCACAACAACAAAGCACAGGAGGGGCCAGTCACAACACAGGAGTGCTATTATGCAAGTAGTTCGTGCTACAATTCCTCCCTGGCAACATTCTTCGACTCCTGAAAGAGAGCAAAGGCAAAACCACAAATAAACAAGATCATGCTGTTGTCAAATGTTTGACTGTTTGCTGGTCTGTACAAGATCGCTTCTATCACACGCAAACATGATTGTATACGATGCCATTTACCTCTGGTGATGATCCCAATGTGACTATACAAGAACCACATGTTATAAATACATGCTGTGGGTAGTGTGTCTAATATAAGCACTGACTGGTCTATACAAATGTGAGCCTAGCACCATAGACTGAAAGCCTCTACACGTGTGTAAATGAGCCCTTCACACAATTCTAATTTACTATAAATTAATGAACTCTATTCCTATTCTAATTTAGTTTTGTCAAACTCAACACAATCCATCTATTTATTCATGATGTACACCACATCACAGTAATCTGTTGTTCTCTTCTTACTTTTTGATTTTTCATCCTAATCTGAATTTTTCTTGTTACTTTCACATTTAATGTACTGTCTTAAATCATACATCAACAGCTCATACAAACTACTTACCCTGTTTTAAAATTGTATATATGACAACATACTTTAATGTATTGTAATCTACTTGTTTCATAAACTCTGAATAGAATTCTCAATGTGTAACTCAACCACTCAACAGTAGTGAGTCCTGCCTAATTCTAGACTCTGCTTCTAACTATAAATGCCCAAAAGAAGCTGTCATGTTTTGAGTTATTTGTGTAAAGGCTGTGTAAGACAGCATGGTGTCTGTTGCTACCATGTTCTGTATATATACCAGGCGGACTCACAAGAAGAAAAATACTGGCGTTCTTCAAAATCTAAACATGAAAGAAACCTGGCTCCCAGACAGCAGCGGGTCTCATAAACTGAAACATGAAAGAAACCTGGCTCCCAGACAGCAGCGGGTCTCATAAACTGAAACATGAAAGAAACCTGGCTCCCAGACAGCAGCGGGTCTCAGAAACTGAAACATGAAAGAAACCTGGCTCCCAGACAGCAGCGGGTCTCAGAAACTGAAACATGAAAGAAACCTGGCTCCCAGACAGCAGCGGGTCTCAGAAACTGAAACATGAAAGAAACCTGGCTCCCAGACAGCAGCAGGTCTCAGAATCTGAAACATGAAAGAAACCTGGCTCCCAGACAGCAGCGGGTCTCAGAAACTGAAACATGAAAGAAACCTGGCTCCCAGACAGCAGCGGGTCTCAGAAACTGAAACATGAAAGAAACCTGGCTCCCAGATAAGCAGGTCTCAGAAACTGAAACATGAAAGAAACCTGGCTCCCAGACAGCAGCAAGTCTCAGAAACTGAAACATGAAAGAAACCTGGCTCCCAGACAGCAGCAGGTCTCAGAAACTGAAACATGAAAGAAACCTGGCTCCCAGACAGCAGCAGGTCTCAGAAACTGAAACATGAAAGAAACCTGGCTCCCAGATAAGCAGGTCTCAGAAACTGAAACATGAAAGAAACCTGGCTCCTAGACAGCAGCAGGTCTCAGAAACTGAAACATGGAAGAAACCTGGCTCCCAGACAGCAGCAGGTCTCAGAAACTGAAACATGAAAGAAACCTGGCTCCAAGACAGCAGCAGGTCTCAGAAACTGAAACATGAAAGAAACCTGGCTCCCAGACAGCAGCAGGTCTCAGAAACTGAAACATGAAAGAAACCTGGCTCCCAGATAAGCAGGTCTCAGAAACTGAAACATGAAAGAAACCTGGCTCCCAGACAGCAGCAGGTCTCAGAAACTTAAACATGAAAGAAACCTGGCTCCCAGACAGCAGCAGGTCTCAGAAACTGAAACATGAAAGAAACCTGGCTCCCAGACAGCAGCAGGTCTCAGAAACTGAAACATGAAAGAAACCTGGCTCCCAGATAAGCAGGTCTCAGAAACTGAAACATGAAAGAAACCTGGCTCCCAGACAGCAGCAGGTCTCAAAAACTGAAACATGGAAGAAACCTGGCTCCCAGACAACAGCAGGTCTCAGAAACTGAAACATGAAAGAAACCTGGCTCCAAGACAGCAGCAGGTCTCAGAAACTGAAACATGAAAGAAACCTGGCTCCCAGACAGCAGCAGGTCTCAGAAACTGAAACATGAAAGAAACCTGGCTCCCAGACAGCAGCAGGTCTCAGAAACTGAAACATGAAAGAAACCTGGCTCCCAGACAGCAGCAGGTCTCAGAAACTGAAACATGAAAGAAACCTGGCTCCCAGACAGCAGCAGGTCTCAGAAACTGAAACATGAAAGAAACCTGGCTCCCAGACAGCAGCAGGTCTCAGAAACTGAAACATGAAAGAAACCTGGCTCCCAGACAGCAGCAGGTCTCAGAAACTGAAACATGAAAGAAACCTGGCTCCCAGACAGCAGCAGGTCTCAGAAACTGAAACATGAAAGAAACCTGGCTCCCAGACAGCAGCAGGTCTCAGAAACTGAAACATGAAAGAAACCTGGCTCCCAGACAGCAGCAGGTCTCAGAAACTGAAACATGAAAGAAACCTGGCTCCCAGACAGCAGCAGGTCTCAGAAACTGAAACATGAAAGAAACCTGGCTCCCAGACAGCAGCGGGTCTCAGAAACTGAAATACCTTGGCCACATCAAACGTCATTGTGGTTGATAAATATTAATCCTTGGAAGGAAAACAGTCAAGGGAACATGATGGTTCCTTGAGGATGAATCAGGTCCCCCACCAACACACGAGGGGCCCGGGACAGTAAAGACACCCTGGGTATTACGATGCATGAGGCAGGGGAACTCGTGACAGATCAAGGTCTTTCTATGGGGTTGTGGTGAGAGTGATGTTCTGCATAGAAATGACAACATGATGATGACGATACAAGTTTGCAAAGCAAAGACAAAAGAAATAGCTGAAAGAAACAAGACCATCTCAAACAGAAGTTAAGCTGCCCCTGAAAATAACTACTCAAATGTCAGTTTGTGTTTGCATAATCATTAATAACTCTGTACATGCTGGCAACATTTCAATACAAATATTCCAGAAACGTGGATGTGCTTGTTGGTCGATTCTGTCTCATTACTATACACTGCCTTAACTACGCAGCCATCAACATAATGATGCTTGTTCTACAGCATTCTAGAATACTTACAAAACATTGTTCCTTTAACAAATGATTATTGATCGAGAAAGGCTACACACTAGAGATTGAGATTGTCTACTTTTCAATTCTGTATGACCGAGAACAAAACAATGTTCCTTTAACAAATGATTATTGATCGAGAAAGGCTACACACTAGAGATTGAGATTGTCTACTTTTCAATTCTGTATGACCGAGAACAAAACATTGTTCCTTTAACAAATGATTATTGATCGAGAAAGGCTACACACTAGAGATTGAGATTGTCTACTTTTCAATTCTGTATGACCGAGAACAAAACATTGTTCCTTTAACAAATGATTATTGATCGAGAAAGGCTACACACTAGAGATTGAGATTGTCTACTTTTCAATTCTGTATGACCGAGAACAAAACATTGTTCCTTTAACAAATGATTATTGATCGAGAAAGGCTACACACTATAGATTGAGATTGTCTACTTTTCAATTCTGTATGACTGAGAATGTCTGCTCTTGAGTTTTGTTACAAGATTGATAATTATATTCTTTAATTTAGCTACAAGATTGAGAATGTAAACTCTTTAGTTTTGCTACAAGATTGAGAATGTAAACTCTTTAGTTTTGCTACAATATTGAGAATGTCTACTCTGAAATTCTGCCACAAGACTGAGAATGCCCATTCTTCAGTTTTGCTACAAGATTGAGAATGTCCATTCTTCAGTTTTGCTACCAGACTGACAATGTTTCCCTGTTATGTTTGCTAGACAAGACAATCACCCAGATTGTCAGTTTCAATCATTATGTCAATAAAATATACGGGGCTAACACCACATACTCAACATGACCCATGACGTACAAAAGGATCCCTTACTTCCCTCTTTCACTTAATATCACACTAAAACATCCCTAATCACGGAGAAATACATCGCTAATAGAGAAACAATATTTCTCCACCTGCATTTAACTTCGAGGTCATCCAAGCCTATACAAGTTAATACTATAGAGGAAAAAGATGCCGGTGATGCCACCTCACCGTGCAAAAATCTAGTATATGACACCTCATGGTATTACCTTTCCTGCTAACCATATCGCTAACTTAGAAGCTGTTTTACTGCACATCAATTTGACAATGCTGGACCAACTCCCAAAGCCTTACTTGAAAGAAACAATCTAATTTTGCTACTGCTATACAATGGCCAGCTCCATGGCGAAGGAGTTACGGACGTAGTTCATAATCCTGCATACCCACGTTTGAAACACACCTGCAGGCAATTTGGCAGCAGACTGCCATGCATTGATTTATTTTTACAAAATGGTATGGGTGCCAGTAGTTCAGAAAGCAATGGCAAACTGCTGAACATAAACTTGCCAAGAGATCACAACAGCAAACAATGCTGGTGTTGACTGTGATGCCCTGCAAAGGATATGCAACTAACTTATTATACAATGGATCCCAGACCTTGCTGTTGGTAAGCCAGAGAACTACACACTACACTACCTGGCTTTTATTTATTTATGATAACAGAAAGATAATAAAACACAAACAAATAAAGACTAGAAATGGCTAGAGAATAGACAAATTGATCTTCACGGTTGTCTGAAAAAACCCTGATCTAAGAAGGATTGAATCCAGACGTAAATGCTAGCAAGTCAGGGTATATTCAATGAACCTACAACAGCTGTTTAGAGATATGAATAAAGAAACAACACCTTTTAAGAAGGAAGTAATAACCCATCAAATATACATTTGTCTCAGAAGGGAAGTAACACACAAAATGATGGAGTAATAACATCACCAAATGTTGGAATATAATAATCATCAAACTAGAAAGTTATAACATATCAAACAAGGAAGTAATAACACCACCAAACAATGCACTAATATAACCATCAAACTAGAGAGTAAAAACACCATCTAACAAGGAAGTAATAACACCACCAAACAAGGAAGTTACAACACCATAAAACAAGATGGTGACAATAGAACATGTTCAAATGAATCAGTGCTCAAAACCAGCACACTGCATTCTCAAATACAGCAAGTGTTCATTTAAAGTCTTTTATATAATCGTTCAAGCAGGAATCACCTACATAATGATGATGATAATAATAATAATAACTGAAGGACAGTTATTAAAGTCTACCACAGTTATAAAATGAGGAGTTAAAAAGAACTCCAGATAATAAAAATCGTTGTAGGCTTTTTTCACTTAACAATATTCAAATAAAAACTATTCTAAAGTGATGATCGTTGTTTTTTGTTGAAAACATTCGAACCAAACATTTAGAGAAGACAGAAAGAGAAAGGGAGTTTTCTGGCATTTTAAAAACCAAAGCTTGAATTTGTTTTGCAAAACAAATGGAAATGTCATAAACAGAACTTAGACAGGTGTTTCAAGATGCTTTAACATGTCACCCCAACATAAATCTACTTGTGTTACTGCCTGTAAACTTATTCTTGGACAATGTATGTGATGGTTTCCTCTGACCTTCCACATGACATATGAGAATATATGCTGTAAATATTGCGGGACTGTGTCCTATTGTTCAGGACATGAGACCTGTTGGGTATATGGTGCTAGCCCCATATGTTTGTACCACCAGGCACATGCTGGGTGATATGCTCAATATTACACCAGTCGCCGATACTTCCTACAGAAGTTCCTGGTACCCATTTCAGTCTGGGCATCGAGGTTACTGAACAAGTGTCCACCTCAAAGGGATTTGAACACATGACTACAAGGTAGGCAGGCTAGCACACTAGCCACAGAGCAACTGTGCCTACCTTAACTGTGTGTAATTATGCGTACAAGCCACAGAGCAACTGTGCCTACCTTAACTGTGTAATTATGCGTACAAGCCACAGTGCAACTGTAGCTAACTTAACTGTGTGTAATTATGTTACAATAATAAACCAAAGTGATCACATGGCTCTGGGGTCCACCAATCCCCTTAATGTGGGTACCATAAAATTTCTTGGGAAGTAAAAGATAGCCTAGCACCATATCCCCAATATATCACATGACATGGAAAGCTGAGATCTTTCGCTGTAACTATTAACTAATAAAATCAGACTAAAAGTTAAACCTAACGACAGAGTGAAAAAGGAAAATGAAATAATGAACAGTTAGGCACAACAATATTAAAAATCTGGTAATGAGCACTGGTCACAATCCAAGCAGGCAACAATACCAATAACGCGTGCAGTACATTGATACACAGCACACAATTAGTGGAGGAGAAAATCACACAGCACACAGCAAGCAGCAATCTGATTAGGATGTTATGTTAACAATCTGGCATGTCACCACAGCACATCAAACCAAGCTCTTGTGTCACTGGGTAGGGAACTAATAGTGTGTCAGGTGGCGATGCCGACAGTATCACTAGACAGGTACAAGCAACAGATAGGTCAGTGGTTCTTCCTCTTCTCCACCTCCTTTCTCTTCTTCTTCTATTTCCTTTTCTTCCTCTTCTTCTGTCCTTTGTCCCCTATAGGAGCACAGAACTATTGACACAATGATATGAGGATTATCTATCTGGCATGGAAACAGCTGTCAGCACTGACACTGTCAATATACTGACACAACAGACTAGGTCACTGCTGTCACATTATTGGAGACGATTGGATCTGTAACTATGTGACCTTACTAAGGTCAGGACTACCAAATGTCCTCCTGTTTCAAATTTGACCACAGGTAATTAATATTATTTAATATTATCGTTTCTCTGCAAAATTTACTTTTAGTGCCAAGAAACATGTAATGTGTGACTGGCTCTGCCCCTTGAATCCCAAACATCACATAATGTATTCTCTAACATTTCACATTTGGTCAGAACATACTAATGAAATCTGGCTTCACCAGAGACCCGCTTCTACTGTGTGTTTAATCTCCTTATAGTGGTTATTTCCCACTTTGTGTCTATTGTGAAACCTTCTAAAATGAAGAGTTGATGGGACTGGTAACGTTTGCCAGTGAGGTCTGTCTAATCTCCCACATTGTAAAAAGCAAGAGAACCATACTAGAAAGACAATGACAATAGGCACTCTTTCGCATTATGATAATAATTCTACCAAATACTCACCTTCTCATCATCATCACCATCATCGGCTTGAATCTCCACTTCTTCCTCCTCTCCCAATTCATCACCAGCAGTGCTGTCTACTGTCTTCTCTTCTTCCTCTTCTGGTTCATCTTCCACCTGAAACAAAAAGATAAATACATCTGTAATTTCCTCTACTTGGTACAATTTTACACTGAAATATTGCCCACTTGTTACCAGGGCCCACAATAGAAGCACAGAATAACTACTCTGTAACCTCCCATGCATGTCACAATAGAATCACAGAATAACTACCCTGTAACCTCCCTGCATGTCACAACAGGAGGAGTAAATTTGGACTGGATGCCACATCCCATAGACAACTTAACTGCAAAATCCAACCAACCATACAAAGGACTTGACAGGAGGTTGTAGAGGGCTTATGCTCCACTGGGATATGAAAAGCAGATGGAGATGAAGAAAAGAAGAAGAAGAAGAAGAAGAAGAAGAAGAAGAAGAAGAAGAAGAAGAAGATTATGAAATATTCACCACATTACCACACACATAAGTTGCAGTAGTTGTTAGTGCATTTTCTTGCCAAGACAGTGTTCTAGCTTCAATTCCTAGACATGGCAGAATTTCCTGATTAGTATAATGCTGGTGTTGTCCCAGATTTATACAATGTGTGAGGAAGGAAATCCATCCATCATTTTCTCTATTTCTTGTGCTATTAGTTCAAGCACAGATAATCTTCCATGCTAGTCTACCAACCCATACATTATTTTCTCTATTTCTTGTGGTATCAGTTCAAGCACAGATAATCTTCCATGCTAGTCTACCAACCCATACATTATTTTCTCTATTTCTTGTGCTATTAGTTCAAGCACAGATAATCTTCCATGCTAGTCTACCAACCCATCCATTATTTTCTCTATTTCTTGTGGTATTATTTCAAGCACAGATAATCTTCCATGCTAGTCTACCAACCCATCCATTATTTTCTCTATTTCTTGTGGTATCAGTTCAAGCACAGATAATCTTCCATGCTAGTCTACCAACCCATCCATTATTTTCTCTATTTCTTGTGGTATTAATTCAAGCACAGATAATCTTCCATGCTAGTCTACCAACCCATCCATTATTTTCTCTATTTCTTGTGCTATTAATTCAAGCACAGATAATCTTCCATGCTAGTCTACCAACCCATCCATTATTTTCTCTATTTCTTGTGCTATTAGTTCAAGCACAGATAATCTTCCATGCTAGTCTACCAACCCATCCATTATTTTCTCTATTTCTTGTGGTATTAATTCAAGCACAGATAATCTTCCATGCTAGTCTACCAACCCATCCATTATTTTCTCTATTTCTTGTGCTATTAATTCAAGCACAGATAATCTTCCATGCTAGTCTACCAACCCATCCATTATTTTCTCTATTTCTTGTGCTATTAGTTCAAGCACAGATAATCTTCCATGCTAGTCTACCAACCCATCCATCATTTTCTCCTGTGAACTTGACAGCTCAACCTCTCACCATCTTCCACATTACCCTTCCAACCTCAGAAGCGACAGTAAAGGACAACTTAAATAAAAGCTTGACGAAAAGTTTCTTTTAAAACCTTTCAAATGATGTTTACACAAGACAGTGGAGAGACACGACTAAAACCAAGACATGGCCGTTTCTATTATACAAAGTGAAAAGGTTCTCCCATGACAGAAACTGTCACTGGGATCAGAAGTAAGTTTGTTTAGGACAAGGACTCTTGTACACGCCCTAAGACGCACGGATGTACGGTGCTTGACCCATATTTGATATACCACTCGGCAAGTAAGTGGGTCATGTGGTCAGTATCACACCGGACGTGTTTACTTCCTCAGACATTTCCTGGTTCCCAATTTAGGTTGGGTTGAATTGAGAGCCCAGCCTAATTTTAAAAATCAGCCCCAATTCAGAGGCCGGGTGGCTGTTTCAATTATACAATAAATAATTTGTCCATTTTATATAGTGTTTTCAAAGTTTACATAAACTTTATTTTCTGTTTTATATTATTTACATTATTGTTTTATTTAATAAATATTGTTATTTGTTTAATATTTTAATTTTGTATATTTTCCAGCTCTTCTCCCACTTTAAATATATACTTTTTATATTCTCTATTTCAAAATATATTTGCTTCTAAGTTACTTATCTGTGTTGGTCATTGTACATAGTTTTTAACAATTAGATATATTTTTATATCTTTTTCTATGCGTGGGCTTCAAATAAAAACCTTAAAAGTGTGATAGAAATTACAATAACCATGCTATTGTCTTGTAACTTGTCAATATTGTTGTTAAGGATGTCAAGAGTGTCAAACATGTGACATCACAGTGCAGATGAACACAGTGATGTCAAAAGGGCAGTTTAAAGATGGCCACCCCAGTTTTGACATGGACCAAAGAGGAGTAGCGTTCTTTTATTAATTTTTTTATCAGTGAAGGAGTGAAACCTATAGAAATTAATCGACAAATGAAGGTTCAGTATGGTGATACATGCCTGTCAGTCCAGCTAGTGTATGATTGAAGTAGGAAGTTTCAAAACTGCGTGACTTCTACGACAGACTGTTCACGACTGGGTCAAGCACACAGAGTCGTGACCCCAGAGTTGATATTTCTACAGGAATCAAAGCACTTTATCAACGCTGGAGGACTTGCATTGAACGTAGTGGTGACTACATCATAGAATGGTACAGTTGTTCTTTACTTTTTCAGAATATATTCACCCACACAAAAACTTTGAGGGTTTCATTTGAATCCCCCTCGAATAGTAAAGTAGAATATAAAGGACTCTGTTATAATCCTTAAGGAGTATTGAGTATACGATGCCAGGCCCATATTTGTATATACCAACTGGCATTCAGGTAGTGATGTGGTTAATACCAGGCCGGCCAACTTGACTTCCATCATTTCCTGGTACCCAGTCAGGCTGGATCAGCATGTTTTCTTACAGTCCATGCCGTGCGGTATCGGTA
This sequence comes from Cepaea hortensis, assembly GCA_963921405.1. Classification (NCBI taxonomy): domain Eukaryota; kingdom Metazoa; phylum Mollusca; class Gastropoda; order Stylommatophora; family Helicidae; genus Cepaea; species Cepaea hortensis. Next base: position 103,035,971 of record OY992887.1, on the reverse strand, counting down.
TTGGTGATCATATCTGTGAGACATAAGATGGTGCATGATGGTGGATATGACCACTTGTTCACATGCACCCACTGTGAACGAACATTTACAGCGTGAATTGGCCTTATCAGTCACATGCGCTACCGTCATAGGTAAAAGTTATTATGCCTTTTTAAAGCACAAACTACCGTCTGTCAAGACGGCAAGGTGCCAATGATCTGTGCACATGTTTCTCATGCTTCCAATTATTTCATATACTGATGTTACCCAATGCCATGGTGTCAAACTGTCCAGCATCTTCTCTCATAGTCTCTCCTTGCCTCTCTTCCCCTCCAACCTTCCTGTTGTGACGACATACTTCAGCTTTCCCCATGACATGCCCAAAGAATGTGGACTATCTTTTTCTAATGTGAGTAACCAGTTCTCTTGTGAGTTAACTTCTTTACAGATATTTTCACTGTTCAATTCTGTCTGTCCATGGTGTTCTCATCATTGTAATATACAATCACGTCTCAACAGCTTCCACTAATTCCTCACTTGTTGCTAATTGTCCATGATTTGCTTTCGTACATCAGGTTTAGCTCAATATAGTTCTTAAGATTTATTTTCCTCATCTCAATTGACAAAGATACATTTTTTGTTATATATGACATATAATTTTAATGTTTCCTATTTTACTGATATGTTTTTCAAACAAATACAGTCCAGAATTTAAAAAAAAAAGCAGTGCAGAGCAACAATCATAATGTGTCTTCCCCATGTATCAAATACAGCTGATGACCTGGTGAATGTATAAGAAGCAACACTGCGAAGCACATTTCAACAAATTCACTCACCGTTGCACTTAAGGGAACATTGACACTCTTTCTCAGCAACCTCTCAATGCGCTGGGCAAAGTCTTGTGTGTCCTGGACTTGGAACCCTGACCTTAAGGTGGCCGTGTCCATCAGCACTGTAGCCAGATCCTTGGCCGTCTCATCATCAGGGTTAGCCTGTGGACAGAGTGAGAGTTGTCTGTAGTCAGAGCTAGGAAATCTTCCCTGCTTCTTATACTTTCTAGAAATGACTCCACAAGATAAAGTAGTATATCAACTGTTGATTAAGTCAAGTACTTTCACAGCTGTTTTGGCCATTAACTATCTGAAACAAAAATTGCATGCCATTTGCCAGGATGTTGTGATCAACCCGAGGTTGATTTCCTAAGCATGTTACGTTCAGTAGTTTGCCATAGCTTTCTGAGTGGGAATTCAACATCGAAGTCCAAGTGACTGGCGTGTGGAAGGAACCCACTACCTCACTGTCAGAAGAGAAAGCTGAAGTATATTAAACCTTCATTTAACTATTTTTTAAAACATGTCCTGAAACAGGGATTTGCCATGGGACTGTGATGTGATCGGACCATCACACTCTGCAGACCTGAATACATGGAGGAATAGGTTGCCAGATTTTTCCTGTGTTGGCAGATAAACCCAGGCATGGAGCCCTCATCTGATTGCACTCATGACATTTCAGCACAACTAAAAGAATCTTCTCCAAAGGGACACGGACCTGCAATCCCCAGTCAACCCAATATATGTCTGGGAGACTGATGCCTTATCCATTTGGCTAAATTGTTTATTAAGACACAATATTGTCTGTAAGCCAGTTTTATACGATTTTCAGATCTTGTAGAATTTCTGCATTTTCTTCTTCTTGGTCAACGATATTCTAAGAACTTTTCTGCAGCATGTGAGTTCAAGATCCCCCATTTTCTTTGTTAGTGATTGCGAGACTGTACATACACACAGCAGGTTCTTGCTACTTGTGTGTGTGTGTGTTCTGTTTTTGTGTGTGTATTCAATCTTGTTAATGTAATGGTCTCTGAAGTAGCAGCCCAAATGTTCTCAACTTGTTTTGTCAGATTGTGTGTTCACTAAGCCTTCTACACTGACACTGAAGCTCTAACAATGCTGCCATACCTCAATTTTTGCTTTCAGCTTCTTGATGAGAGGGTGCCTGGCATTGATTTCCAGAGTCTTCTTCTGACTGGCATAGTATCTACGTTAAAACAGGAAAACAGAACAGGCATCAGTGAACAAGACAACACACACATCAATGAAGGCAAAAATGATGATCAGTAATACTGGTTGGAAACAACTAAAAGCTTTAATAATTTAAAGGTTAAACACTTGTCTAGGATCCAGAAACTATCAAATTACTTCATGATAAAAAATGAATTTAAGAAATTAAAAATATTGGCCACATTATAAGACCTGATACTCTTATTTTAAAAAAACAACAACAACCTTATCAGGCATAAATACACCACCCAACGGTACAGACTCAGCCTATCTGTCCACCTGTTTCTTTCCTACTACTCCAGCATGCCCTGAAGAAAAGATTCAACAGATGCCCCCTATCTTTGTTTTTGTGTGTTAGATCGAAGCATGCCACTCTGAGCAAAGCTTCTAATAGGAATAAGGAATGCTCCAACAATCTAAGGATTAGAAACACATCTAAAAATGATTAACAGCTCCAACAATACAAGGGTAAGAAACACAACTCCAAACATAAAGGTAAGAAAAACATCTAAGAATGAGACAAGCTCCAACAACATAAAGGTAAGAAAAACATCAACAACATAAAGGTAAGACACAATTCTAATGAAAATAACTCCAACAACATAAAGTTTAAAGTTAAGAAACATATCTAATGAGAATAACTCCAACAATATAAAGGTAAAAAACATCCAAGAATGAGAACAGCTTCAACAACATAAAGGTAAGAAACACATCATATAAAGAGAACAACTCCAACAACTCACTGGTTAGAAACATCCCCTTGTTTGGCATAAGCCTGTGACTTCATGATCCTCTCCATGTTTCCTGACCAGCCGTACTGACTAGCAACTAGAGCACAGGGAGAGTTGATCAAACGCTCAGACACAGTGGCTTTTTCAATCTAAAATGGAAGAAAAACAAATACCTGTACCAAATATTGTAAAAAAGTAAAATAACCTGTCTGTATTATCAGTATTATTATTAGTATTATTATTATTAGTATTATTATTATTAGACTCCGTGGCTAAAGGCTTGCGAACGCGGTTTGTGAACCGGGTACCAGGCGTTCGAAGCTCAGCTGCGACCGATTTGTGCATCAGACTGTGTCCCGTTGTGTTATAACGTGCTGGTATGGGAGCCGGTCGTTCAGAAAGCAATGGCAAACTACTGAACGTAACACTTGCCTAGTACATCAACAGCAGCTGAAAAATGCTGGTGTTGACTGCAACGTCCCGTAAGGGATACGCAACAAAATTATATATATATTATTATTAGTATTATTTATTATTATTATTCTTAGTATTATTATAGTAGCCATATTGAATACCAAGGTAAATCTCTAGTAGCTACTTCGTGAGGCTAGATAGATCTTCATTGTCCAGGATAAGTCTCTGGCACCCAGCTCACGAGGCTACACAGATCTCATGACTGTACTGGCTGGATCCTGTTACCACTGGGGAATGAGCCTCAAGCAATTGGATTAATAAGCCTCTGCCCTAACATTAAAGTACAACAGCTACTGCTTTGTCCAGTTCAGTTTAGCTAAACGCAGATTGCCATCATCACACTTTGAATGCATCTTCTAGAACAGTGGTTCTAAACCTTTTTTTGCCCATGCCCCCCCTTTACCATATATTCAGAACGTCACGTCATTCCCCCCCCCCCCCCCCCCCTTTTGAATTAATTTCCTCCCTATAAATTCTCCCCCCCCCCCCCCCTATACAGTATACATAAAAATGGAAGCTAAATTTAATAACACATACTAGAACAAGTGGGGACATTCCCCACCGGTTAAGAACCAATGTTCTAGAAGCACAAAATAAATCCTGGACTCATATAAAATAATGATTAGGTTATGTCAATGCCACAATTATATGTTCTACTGACAACAGGCACCAGTGGAAGATGTTTAGTTCGGTTCTCACACTTTATGTTATAATGGCAATAGAAATCAATGCAGATCTTTCACTGCACCTGGTGTATTCCATATGACTTTGCCTCTATTGGAAGGATGGCCTGCTGAAAGCATCATACAAAACATAACTCACTATAGGAAATATGCATCTTCCTAGTATTCTGTCTCATGTTGCTCTGTCTAATCCAACCCATAAAACTATTACAGTGTTAGATCATCACATATACTAGACCACAACATAATGAGCTGGGGTGAATAGTTTCCTTTGACATTCCATCTTTCTTTCCCGGATAGTGACCAGAACATTCTTAAAATTACCCAGTGCACATTTCATAAGTCAGCCTGGCAAAAAAGAAATCCTGCCATGCCTGAGAATTAAACTCAGACCAGTTGTGTCTGTAAGAAAATGCACTAACCACAAATACCACCATGACTTAAACATAAAAGCAGACTAAGTAAAAAATAATGCAAATTGGTCAACATTTTCTCAGCTGAGAAAAGCTATTCTGCCTACAACCAAGAATAACCTTGTTATGAATAAATGTTGGAGTTTTTGGGGGCATATTATGAGAAGAAATAAACTAGAAAATTTGGTGACAACTGGCAAAATTGATGGGAAAAGTACAAGGGGAAGGGAAAGAGATAAATACCTGGATAGTTAGGCCACATGGCATAAATGGGACAAAAGCACTGACCTGATACGAAACTGGTGATCATGTGAAGTGTGAAGTGTAAACGCACATGCTTATCAACATGGCAAATAATTATGATGAATGCATAGATCATTTACCTTATCTTTAAGAGCTTTATCCTTCAGCCAGTCAGTGAGAGGTTTAAAGTCCTTCTCCAAAGCCTCCTTTCGTTCCTTAGCTTTCCCCGAAGTGTCAATATTCAGGCCTTCTTTGGCAATGTTTTGGAACTTCTTGCCTTCAAACTCTGGCAAGGACTGGATGCAGTATTCATCGACAGGCTCAACCAGAAAGATCACCTCATAACCTTTCTTCAGGAGACGCTCAACAAATGGTGAGTTCTCTACCTAGACAGGCAAACAACATCACATATGGATTACATACCTCGAGTCAGGTTTACATGATTCATTGTGTCAGTGTGTTGGGGAATAGAGACAGGACATATACAGGACAAGGGAGATATTAGGGACAGGACATAGGCAGGGACACAGGGATGTTATAGACAGGACGTATACAGGACAATAGAGATATCAGAGACAGGACATAGGCAGGGACACAGAGAGGTCATAGACAAGACTTAGACAGGACAAGACCCAGATATAAAAGGGCAAACAAGTCTACGGGACTCCGTCCTGGATTGACCGGACAGCCTTGCACTGAGGGACCGACAACACAACTGGACAGCAGTACAACGTGACTGCTGAGACAGCCCGACTATCCTGAGGCACACGAGGTCCAGTACCACGTGACCAACAGGCCAACGTGAGGAGACTCAGACTGGGACTAGACGTTTTAGGGGAAGGACGCATGTGTTTCGAGAAGCGAGTGTATAGATTTGCGGGAGAGCAAACTAGCGTTGCCATGTTAAAGATAGCCAGTATTGAGTGCAGGGTTTTTGTGATTGCCTGAGTGCTACGACTGTTTATTAACTAGCACTTATGTATATAGAGATGATGTATTGAATTAACCGCCCTATGTGCGCATCTTGATGATATTGAGGTTCTACTGAATAAATGTTTGATTTCCACATGCAAGGTTGATATTCTTGAGTGCATGTAAAGGAACTAAGAATGCCTGTGTTTGTATGAGACGTTGACACATTGTCTCTGCTTTGCTATTGATTGAACCAGGTTCTATTAAATGTTGATTAATGTTTATGCACTACAGCATGGATGTTTTGACAGTAATGGCATCAGAGGAAGAGAATGATTGGAAACTGTGAAAGATAAGTGATGAGAAAGGTTGAATGTTAGACAGTGGTCATAATCATGGCCTTGCCAAGTGGCATAGGTGTTCATACATATCCACAGATCGTGGTCCCTGAAGTTCTGGATCAATTCTGGTGATGATATTCCTCCATGCAACCATCTCAGTCTGTCCAGCATCATTTTTTTCAGTCTTAGAGAGAGGGGTAAAGGGAGAATAAAATGGAAATGTACAGTATGAGGAAGTGAAGGTTGCATGTGAAAGAGGAGAAGCATAAAAACAAAGATGAAGAAAATAATTATTTAGAGAATAATAATGAAAAGAAAAAGATGCAATAAATGATGGAAGATGAGGAGGAGAAAAATATGTGATAGGAAGTGGTAGAGCAGGAGGAAGAGGATGAAGAAACTGCTGGAGAGAGAATATGAGAAAAATAATAAATAAGAGAAGAGGGAGAAGTGATAGATGCACAGAAATGTGGAGATTGAGCAGGAGGAGTAACGATAGACACAAAGGAATGTGGAGATTGAGCAGAATGAGAAGAAGAAGAAGTGATAGATGTAAAGGAATGTTGTGATAAAGTAGGAGGAGAAGATGGGGGAAGTGACAAATGAAAAGCAATGTGGGGATAAAGAAGGAGAAAGATGATGAAGAAACTGCTGGAGAAAGAATATGAGGAAAAGAATAAATAAGAGAAGAGGGATAAGTGATAGATATAAAGGAATGTGGAGACAGAGCAGGAAGAAAAGAAGTAGAATAAGAATTAGGAGAAAGGGTCACAGAAAGAGGCAGCTGACTAAGAAGCAACTGAAGATTGAGGAGGAAGAGAAAGGGCAGAAGAATGATAGGGAATGATGAAGATGCTAAAAGAGCATCATAAGGTCTCAAGAAGAAGAAGAGAGAGAACAAGGAAAAGGAGGAAGAGAAGCAGTAGCAGCAACATCTAAACTTCATATACTACTTACACTCTTCAAATATTATTTACACACTTCAGTATTACAATCTTCACATATTACTTACACTCCTCATGTATAGAGTGGGGGGGGGGGGGTGTATCCTTGTATCAAGTAGCAAAGGAGATGTAAGACGCCTCCTTCCTTCCACTAGTCTATGGGACACACTTGGGCAAGGTGGAGTACTCATTTCTCTCCCCCCCCCCCCTCCCATATCAGGGTTATGTGAAGCCATGGGTACAGGTGGTGGATGAAGTTGAAGAGCAGTCAACAGATATTTGTAGGTTATGGTCTCCAACTTCACGATGGTAGGCAGAGGATCTCATTTTTTGGGAGACAATGGCTACGTTCATTGACCAGTATGGTCACTGTTAAGAAGGAAAGCAATGGCAAACTACCTTCTGTACAGATGCCAAGAAATTCATGTTTAGAAATCTCATAGAAAACTATTACAATACCACTGTCTGACCACTAACCTCTTCCCTGCTGGTTCCAGCAATAAAATAAATGGCCTCTTGTTTGTCCTTCATTCTCTCCACATATTCTGCTAAAAATGTGGTGTCTGTGTCAGAGTTGGAGGAGTAGAACTTCAAGAGCTTGGCCAATCGTGTCCTGTTGGAAGTGTCTTCAATAACACCGAGCTTGATGCTGCAAATATCAAGTGAAACAACACCGTCAGATATTTCCAATATATATACATTCTTTATTAAAAAGATCTCATTGGCATAGAGAAGATTTAGACAAAGGAGATGTGCACAAAGAAGAGTACACACACAAGAGCTAAATTATGGGGTAAACAATATAAAATAACACAAAGTAATGCAGCTTTACAGAACATAATTACGGAAAACATAGAATGATTATGCATAGGTCACTAGCCTTCATCAGCAAACAAATACACAAAACTCACAACCTAGGATTCTGAAATAAGCAGCACATTTTTTTCATCTTCTTTTCATTTTTCTCATTTTTAATCTTTCTATTCTTCTCATCCCGTTCTTATGCCTTAATGTAGTCACCATAGTGTCTTCTCCATGATTATATGTTGTATTTATTTGTTTGCTGACGAAGGCTAGTCGCCGCAACATCACATGCTTTCTGTAATTCTGTTCTGTAAAGCTGCATTACTTTGTGTCATTTAATACTGTTTACATTTCCACAGCATTACCGCAGTTCCACTAATTTTATTAATAAATTACAGTGAAATCATTCATGAATATACATTTGATACTCAATGTATAAGGTCAAGGTTGTACCATAGCAGACATGCCACTGGGGTGTGGCATGTTTGACCTTCACATATTTTGGTCCATGACGCATGAGGTAGAGTGGTCAGTGCCCTTATTCACTGCCCTTCCTTCCCATAGCACTCTAACAATTGTCTGGTCCATAGTTTTATGAGGCTAGGTCCAACCTAGAGTCATATTGATTGGGCAAAAAAAATCTGCCTCTCGTGAGGATTGAATCTGGACCAATGTTTTCAAAGCCAAGTGCACACACCAATGTAACAGTCAATGTAGGATACTTTATCTACTGTAAGGATGTTTCATAAAGAATACTGTTACTTTTCAGTTGCACAGTGAGCAAAAACTAGGTTACCAACTGATAGTATATCACACAAGCAATGATGTACAGACCAAATGGGACCAGAAGAAGAGACCGAACCTGGGCAGAAGGAATAACAGAGTTCATGGGAATCTCGAAACATGAAGCCCATAAATGGGCACTCTCCCGCTATTTATGCTTCACCTTGACACAACAAAGTACAAGAGGTGCAGGATGTGATATGACACAGAGCAGGATCTGCAGGATTAAGTGGATATTGTTATTGTACACAGTGAGCAATTGGGGTTAGAATTCAATTGTACGAAAACAGAGATTATGGTCGTCTCCAGGAAACAATACCACAATGTAACATCCAAGCAAATGTCAATTTTCTTAAACAGGTGATTTGGCATAACTGTCTTGGCACAGTTGTAACAACTGATGGAAGATGTCTTGCTAAGATTTGAACAAGAATCTGTCATCTACTATCTATAGTACCTTGTGGTGTAGTACAGAGGGTCTTGAGCCTGAGCAATTAAAGCTGCCTGGCTCGCTGCAAACTGTGCAGGTGAGAGTTTTCTTTTTTTTTTCTCCCAACAGAAAAAAATCCACACCTTACCAAGGATTTGAATCACAACGGCAAAAGTAGCTTTTGCAAGATGCAGAACATACTTATCAATAAAAAAAAGCTGTCAAATGCTGTGAGAAATGTGTAAATTTATGAAAGAAATTATATGTACACTGACACATCTCTTAATGAAACTTCAAGATTATGGTTGGAGTAGGGAAACAAAGGAACTGTTTGCAATAAACTCAGGTGATTACAGTTACAACATGTAGGTCACAGCTGACAACAGGGACAATCAGCAAGCACACCCTTCAACTTCTGCTGGGAGAGACCAAGCACTCATGGTCTTGTCTCAAGTGCAGTGACATGAATTCTTCGTCATAAATCATTTTGGTCCTGGCCTGAGAAAGCTTGCTGTCTGATCCACCACCCAGAGACAAAAATGGAGTCTAACATTCTGACATTACTGTAACAAAAATCCTCAACAACTGGAACCATACCTAGTGTTGTTGAAGTTAGAAGTGAACACCAAACCTCAACATTATTCGCCGATGTCTACTAAAGGAGAGCTTGGCATATGACACCACAACCTCAAGTCTGAGAATGGAAGTGGAGGAGGTTACTGCAGCTTTCCGCTGGTTGGAGAACAAACTGTATACACATGTTGTGATTGTAACTGATTCACAAAGCATGCTGGCAAAGGTGAAGACTGGCATGCTTCATGCAAAATGGCTTGCAGAGATTCAGAGGTCGTGGGTTGTGAACATTCGCTGGATCTTTTCTACAGGACACTGGTGTGGTAGGAAATGAACAGGCAGACAGATTGGCTGGGGCCACATCATGAAGGGGTGATTTGATGCATGATAAGGCAGATGTGGTGAAGGCCCTCTGGGAGAATGTCACTAATACAGAAGAAAAGATGGACTATCATGGTCTACAGAGAACGCAGCAGCAAGGGGTGGTCAGAGGATCTGGTCGACAGTCAGAGGTAAAGCAAGACGGACATATAATCACATTTAACTGGTACAATTAGTATCAGAACTCTACGCTGGCTGTTGAAGATGAGGACTGAGTGCTTATTGGAATACCCCGAGTGCAGTGATGTCGGTTCTTGACTCAACTCAACTCAACTCCCCAACATCATTCCAACCCCATGAGAGAATACTTACTTGGTACTGTACTCCCTCCAAAATCTGTCGTAGGTTTCCGGATCAATCTTCTTGATCATGTCCAGAGCCTTGCGGACCAGCTTCTTCTTGATCACCTTCAGGAGCTTGTGCTGCTGGAGGGTCTCGCGGGACACATTGAGTGGCAGGTCGTCCGAGTCGACCACTCCACGAATGAAGGTGAGGTATTTGGGCATCATGTCTTCAAAGTCATCAGTGATGAACACCCTGCGCACATACATCTGTGAACAGGCATTATGACAAGCACATCAGGATCACATACATCTGTGAACATGCACCATGACAAGCACATCAGGATCACATACATCTGTGAACATGAATCATGACAACCACATCAGGATCACATACATCTGTGAACATGAATCATGACAACCACATCAGGATCACATACATGTGTGAACATGAATCATGACAACCACATCAGGATAACATACATCTGTGAACATGAATCATGACAACCACATCAGGATCACATACATCTGTGAACATGTACCATGACAACCACATCAGGATCACATACATGTGTGAACATGAATCATGACAACCACATCAGGATCACATACATGTGTGAACATGCACCATGACAAGCACATCAGGATCACATACATCTGTGAACAGGCATTATGACAACCACATCAGGATCACATACATCTGTGAACATGAACCATGACAACCACATCAGGATCACATACATCTGTGAACATGAATCATGACAACCACATCAGGATCACATACATGTGTGAACATGAATTATGACAACCACATCAGGATCACATACATCTGTGAACATGCACCATGACAAGCACATCAGGATCACATACATCTGTGAACATGCACCATGACAAGCACATCAGGATCACATACATCTGTGAACATGCACCATGACAAGCACATCAGGATCACATACATCTGTGAACATGCACCATGACAACCACATCAGGATCACATACATGTGTGAACATGAATCATGACAACCACATCAGGATCACATACATCTGTGAACATGCACCATGACAACCACATCAGGATCACATACATCTGTGAACATGCACCATGACAACCACATCAGGATCACATACATCTGTGAACATGCACCATGACAACCACATCAGGATCACATACATCTGTGAACATGCACCATGACAACCACATCAGGATCACATACATCTGTGAACATGCACCATGACAACCACATCAGGATCACATACATCTGTGAACATGCACCATGACAACCACATCAGGATCACATACATCTGTGAACATGAATCATGACAACCACATCAGGATCACATACATCTGTGAACATGCACCATGACAAGCACATCAGGATCACATACATCTGTGAACATGAACCATGACAACCACATCAGGATCACATACATCTGTGAGCATGCACCATGACAACCACATCAGGATCACATACATCTGTGAACATGAACCATGACAACCACATCAGGATCACATACATCTGTGACCATGAACCATGACAACCACATCAGGATCACATACATCTGAGAACATGCACCATGACAACCACATCAGGATCACATACATCTGTGAACATGAATCATGACAACCACATCAGGATCACATACATCTGTGAACATGAACCATGACAACCACATCAGGATAACATACATCTGTGAACATGAATCATGACAACCACATCAGGATCACATACATCTGTGAACATGCACCATGACAAGCACATCAGGATAACATACATCTGTGAACATGCACCATGACAACCACATCAGGATCACATACATCTGTGAGCATGCACCATGACAACCACATCAGGATCACATACATCTGTGAACATGCACCATGACAACCACATCAGGATCACATACATCTGTGAACATGAACCATGACAACCACATCAGGATCACATACATCTGTGAACATGCACCATGACAACCACATCAGGATCACATACATCTGTGAACATGCACCATGACAACCACATCAGGATCACATACATCTGTGAACATGCACCATGACAACCACATCAGGATCACATACATCTGTGAACATGCACCATGACAACCACATCAGGATCACATACATCTGTGAACATGCACCATGACAACCACATCAGGATCACATACATCTGTGAACATGCACCATGACAACCACATCAGGATCACATACATCTGTGAACATGCACCATGACAACCACATCAGGATCACATACATCTGTGAACATGCACCATGACAACCACATCAGGATCACATACATCTGTGAACATGCATCATGACAACCACATCAGGATCACATACATCTGTGAACATGAACCATGACAACCACATCAGGATTACAAGTAAAAGGAACCATTTTATATGTGTGTAGAAGTACAGGACATATGGTGCTAGCTGGACAGTTTTACATTTTACATGTCTGTAGATGTACAGGACATATGGTGCTAGCTGGACAGTTTTACATTTTACGTGTCTGTAGATGCCATGGCGAAGGTAGCCTTTTGCAAGATGAAAAACATACTGACCAATAAAAAGATATCATTTGCAACGAGAAAAAGAGTGTTGAGGTGCTACATAGTTCCTGTACTTTTGTATGGATGTGAAGCGTGGACAATGAGCAGTCAAGCTGAAAAACATCTGATGGCTGTGGAAATGTGGTTTCTCAGGAGAATGCAAAAAATACCATGGACAGACAGAAAAAAACCAATGACCAAGTCCTACACGAAATAAATGAAAATCATAAACTGATTAGAGAAATTAGACGTAGGCAGTCAACATTTTTTGGACATGTGAGAAAAAATAAATTTGAGAGCAAGATCGAGGGGAAGAGAAGAAGGGGAAGACAGAGAAGTAAACACCTGGATGGCTTGACCATGTGGCATGGTAGAGACAAGAACACTGAGCTGGTCCACGAGTCTGGTGATCGAGTGAAATGGCAAATCATGACCACCCACGCTCACCAGCATGGCACATGATGGATGGATGGAGATGTACAGGTGCTAGCCGGACAGTTTCACATGACAGTAGATGTGCAGGACATAAGGGGCAAGCCAGACAGGTTCACAGACCAATCAGCACATGAGGGCTAATGTGGTCAATACCAAGCCAGCCACCGTTACTTCTCAAAACATTCCTGGTAACCATTTTGCTGGATTAAAATGGGAAGCCAGGTCAAAGTAAAAATCTATAATAATAATCCATCTTGAAGCGAAATTGAACCTGTGATCACCAGGTTGGCAGGCAAGTGAAAGGATAATGGTGACTGACAAATAATCGTACAGCGTCAATTAATTTACACATTCCATGGATGCACTGAAAATCTACAATGTGCTCGTTTGCTCACTGTTGATGGTCATCTATCCTGAAGTATTTTTAAAATTAAGAAAATTGTGCAGAGATTAGATTTTAAACAGAACACAACTATGGTGTATTTATCTCTGACATATCTTGACTTACTTGAATAATAGAAAGACAGAAGTCATGGTGATATCAAAGAAACAGATTGTGCCTAAATGTGCAATTAAAGTAAATGAAGTTATTTTGGGGTAAGTGCAGAAATTCAGATATCTGGGCACATAGATAACATCAGAGTGAAGATGCATCACAGAGATAAAGCAGATTGGGTAAGCAAAAACTGCATTATCAAATGAAGAATGTTTTGTGCAATAAGTCCTTGAACATGAGAACATGAGTTGGCTGAAGTGTCAACCACAGTTAACCATAATTACAAATTACGAGGAGACAGAGTAACTAAATGATGAAATGCCATGGGATGATTAATTGTTTTTAAGCGACTTCCCGTTTCTGCCATGGGGTCAAACATCACCAAAATGTTGTCACTGCGTTATAATACAACATGTCTGCTACCATATTAACAACTTTTAAGTCACAACTGTGACACGTCCCTACTTCAAATTTTCTAACACCCATTTTTGTGTGGTTCACACCTACTTGCTGTTTCACACTGAATCTGCTAACTAGTGCTTGGACTATACTAATGAAAGGAGAACATTATATACTAATATAATAATACTGTCTGCAAGGTGTGGACTGCGCCTGGCCATGCAGCCAGCAGGGTTAGGATCGGCTATGCTCTCCTAGGAGGGGTGAAAAGTGAAAATTAGTAGCCTGCCGATGACCCACAGACTACACAAGTCAACCCCATCTCCACGTGGTGCAGACTGGGAAACCATGACCGTGAAGTCATGGGCTAACGGGGATATGGCTCGCCATAGGGGATGGACTCCCTATGGTAGGATTTTTGTCCTAAACCTGCGACTGGCCTAGCAAGCCAGCAGGGGATCATCATACTGCTCGTAGGAAAACTAAGAAGTATAAACAGACTGACCCTAATGGATATAGACCTGGCAATGTTAATGGACTACGAGATAGATCAGGCCATGCAAGTAGGTTACCAACTAACAGTAGACCACAACAAACAATGATGTACAGACCAGAGGGAAGCAGAGGAAGAGGCCGACCACGTAAACGATGGACGCAGGAAATAACAAAGTCCAAGGGAATATTGATACATGAAGCCCATAAGCGGGCACTCTCCTGCTGTTTATACTTCACCTCGACACCGCAAGGTAAAAGAGGAACATGATGAGATGAGATGAGATGAGATGAGATGAGATAAGATGGAAACAAACAATGTTCTGTGGTCATGCAAAGAGATTATGGGCAACAGAAAATATTTTGAAAACTAGCAAAATCTGGGGCAGACGAGGCAGGGGTAGACCATGACAAATTAAGCCGGACAGACTTAGACTGTGGTATGGAGGAATATTGTCAACGGGATTGACCCAGAACACTAAGGGCCGAGACCTGTGGGAATGCATGAAAACATAATCCTGATGGCAGTTCACAAGATGATGATGATGGAACCAACCTTGATGTGATCAATTCGTTTGCCATAATTGGTGAACGTGTCGTAGGGGGCTGTCTGAGGCACAAACAGAATGGACTTAAAGGTCACTTCTCCTTCAGCAGTAAAGTGGATCTTGGCCATGGGTTCGGAGCTTTCCTTGGAGATGGACTTGTAGAAGGCATTGTACTCTTCATCCGAAATGTCCGCTGCCCTGTGCAAAATATTAATAGGATATCTGAACATCAGGCTTCCAATGAAAATATGCAGTCAGATGTTTTAGATTGTTACATCTGGTAACTTAACAATAACAAAAGTGACACAACCTGGTCATATATCATTAGTAACTGGCAATTTTCAGAAATTGGTCATATAACAATAGTAGTAGTGGCACAACTAAGCACGTCAGGTCTTAGTCAGATATGACTCAGCTACCGTATGACAGTAGATGGTACTACCTGCTACTGTTGGCACCGAATGTTGGGCGGCGCTTACCAAACCCGACACCCCACATTGTGCCAATGACTTTTGGCGGAGGAGCGCAACTGGGAGGGTACAAGCCTTATCCTGGTGTGAGGAAATGCAACCTAAAGACTAAATGTCATGGCAGGACAGACCAGGCCCTAAGCCTTGGTTTGGCAGCTGGTCTAGGATGGAAGCTCCAACAGGCGGACAGTTAGAGTATTGCTTTGCTGATCTAGCAGCTTCTGCAGCTTGTCTTGTTCCAGACGTATTGGTGTTATCTTTCCTCTGGAGTAAACCAGACAGGCCGAGAGAGGGATCATGCTGCATGGACAACACATGGTCTCTAAATTCAGCCCAGGCTTTGTGTTATGGAGAGGTATAACTCCATTTTACAAACTATCGTCTGGCAAGACGGCAAGGTGCCAGTCAGTGGCACAACTTCAGAAACTAGTCGAATAACAATAGTAGTGGCATAACTTCAGAAACTGGTCATATAACAATAGGAGTAGTGGCATAACTTCAGAAACTGGTCACATAACAATAGGAGTAGTGGCATAACTTCAGAAACTGGTCACATAACAATAGGAGTAGTGGCATAACTTCAGAAACTGGTCACATAACAATAGGAGTAGTGGCATAACTTCAGAAACTGGTCACATAACAATAGGAGTAGTGGCATAACTTCAGAAACTGGTCACATAACAATAGGAGTAGTGGCATAACTTCAGAAACTGGTCATATAACAATAGTAGTGGCATAATTTCAGAAACTGGTCATATAACAATAGGAGTAGTGGCATAACTTCAGAAACTGGTCATATAACAATAGGAGTAGTGGCATAACTTCAAAAACTGGTCATATAACAATAGGAGTAGTGGCATAACTTCAGAAACTGGTCACATAACAATAGGAGTAGTGGCATAACTTCAGAAACTGGTCATATAACAATAGGAGTAGTGGCATAACTTCAGAAACTGGTTGACATAAGCCTGGGTCATTGACAATGAGTTGAGTGACCGGGCATGAGAAAGAATGGGTGAAAGTGGGAGACAGTAAAGTGACTGACCTGGCTATGAGAAAACAGCCAGCCCTGAGAAATAAAATAGTGAGGGTAGAGAAAAAACCCCTAGGGTGGATGGGGCGAGAGATAGGGTATTTGTGTGAAGTCAAGGGACTTCAGGGAGTTGAGTTTTAGATACCGAAGGAGTCGGTAGTCGACGGAGAACTGTGTTGTGTGATTCTCCGAGCTGGGAATGCAGTCCTAAAACCCAGAGTGGGTTACATAGAGAGCAGAGGCTCCGACCCAGTGGGTGGGTCGTATTGTGGGAGATCCAGCCGTGGATAGTAGCTGGACTAAATGTCTTGTGGATTTGAGATTCAGCAGGCTTGAGAAGCCAGTGATGTGTGCGGGTTAAATTGTGAGGAGGATATTTATAGTCTATGGAATACATTGTTTCTGGATATATACATATGTTCCGTGAGTCTATGTTATTTCTGTAATAAAGGATTATGTGCGCCAACTGAATCTTGTTTCATGACTGGTGAAGGTGCACTTCTGGGGTGAGTTGGATTAAGAGACAGTTAGATAGCTCAATTGACACACCATGAACATCGTTACCTAGACAACGACCATCACACGAAAACTTATCATCACGAACATTGAACAGTATCATTAAGAACATCGTGTGACATCTGGGGTCTCTCCTGGCAAGAACGACGGGGATATATTGATATCTGAGAGCTCGTCCGATCAAGAAACCCATTGCATCATAGAAATGGTGTCATTCTGAGATATTTGTGGGCTCTTCGCTGAGAGAGGAGTTAGTATCTGTGACTTTGTTCCATCAATTTAGACAGTACTGCGTCAAGAGATTAACAGCAACTCTTTTGTGTGTGTAAGACGCCACATCGAAGAAAAACTGTCAGCGCGTGTGGAAAAATACGCAGCAGAAATCACAAGCGAACAATCAGTTCACTACAGGTGAATTGGATACCAACCATATCGCTGAAGCGAGCGGGGGTGTCAGAGATTTAACGCAGCACAGATCAACCGGCAGAGTCGACTACGGTGACAGGGGTAGTCACTAGTCAAAACAGCACAGAGGAAATGTCGCGTGGACAGTGAGGTGTTTGCAACAAGAGCGGTCAGTCCTAGTGCGTGTGTGTTTGACAGGACAGGATTGAAGACAGCGAGCAATTTCGTCGCAACATCCTGTGCATGGTGGGATATTTGTGTGTGTGTGTGTGCTGAGGCAACGCACTGTGTTGGTCGCGGGTCGACAAGTGAAGAATTCCACCACAGCTAACAAGGCCGGGTTGAGAGAGGGTCAGCACTGTTTACGAGGACAGCTGGAAAAGAGGTATTAACGGTACCCCTACCACAGGTGCGGGGGCAGAAGTGGAAAGTGTTTGTGTATTGCGGAAAAGTTCCGGGCAGTTTACAGACAGGTTAAGTGTGACTTTCCACGAAGTGAAAAAGAGCAGCCGGAGTGGGGCTGAGAAGGTTATGTGGAAATATTTACGGAGGATTTTTCCACTGAGTGTGATAAAGATGTACTGATGTACAGACGGAGGTACTGACTGAGGTTGACTGCGAAGGTCAAGGTCAGGGACAGTGGACATTTACTAAAAATTGTCCACAGGAGATCTGGATAAACAAGGTGTTTTGAAAGAAAGCCAGATTTTATGTTTCGTCTTTGTTGAACTGTTCTACTATTGTCAACATTATTCTGTTACGAGCAAACATTTTAACGTGGCGTCATCACCGCAGGCTGGGTGGCATACAGTTACCGAAAAAGAACTGACTCTACACAGTTAAAGCGGCGGACAGTTGAGGTCTTTTTGGTGATGAACTTTGGCTTTAAAAGTAAATCTATCACATAATTGATACAACTACGGACTGTGTCGAGACAGAACAGTTTGGATATCACTATCATCTTCAATTTTTGCGACAGTTGGAACTTATGCTCACCATGCGAATTCAGTAACCACTCAACAAATCAATCAGTCATTTTGAAATCTAGTGTCGTAGACTTTTCCAGCGGATTGCCAATAACTATTAAAACGAACAAAATAAGGACTTTTATGAGATTTCACCATTGCATTGGTGTCTGCGATTTTTTTTTTCTCTTGCTCTCATCGTCCTAAGTATTGTTGTTGTGCGTTACGTAATTATTTGTATGTGGTCCAGTGGTCGTAATATGTAGGATATTTTTGCATTGTTTCGCGATGTACGGGAGACAAAGCAAAGAGAAATTGTCTAGGTACACATTGAATGTTGTTGAGAGGCAGCTGACGAGTCAGTTTGTTTTGTGCGGTTGAGCATTGGGTCGTCTCGACTTTATACACGGTGTCCAAGTGTCTATCGTCAGATCTATGTACATTATTCATTTTATATTTGTTCTTTTTACTGTTTTCTTCTTTTCGTTATATTTACATATGATATATGTTATTATTGTGAATATCTTTCATCATGTCTACTGTCTAGTGGTCTTTGTCAGTTTATATTTATATATTACGCGCACTGTGGGTGTCCCTACACAAGCTTGTGGTTGTTACTGTAGTTTATGTCTTTGTGATCACCGTCTCCGTGTACTTGGCTTGTGAGTCTAACGTTTTTATAGAAAACACTTACTGTTATCATCCATTTGTTTGTATATGTATTTATATGTATGTTTAACAATATTTCCAGAAATGTTATACAACTATTTGTTATAGATATATACGAGGGAGGATATTTTCCCTCACTACCTAGTGCTTATAGAGTGACTGGGTGAGTACAGAGTGATATTTTAGCACTACGAATTTACGTACACAGGGAGTGCAGGTGTACGTAGGGAAGTGACACAAAGACTAACAGCAGAGTCATCACATTTATAGTTGGCTGATTGACAGCAACGTGTCCACAAGTACAAGATGCCTACTTTAATGGAATATATTGAAGCAGGTGAACGAATAGGCCTGAAAGGTAAAGAGTTACAGGAGTATGCAGAAGCAAAAGAACAAAAACAGACGGAAAGAGAGGAGAGGCATAATGAACGCGAGGCAAAGCGTCTACAGGAAGAGACACAAGTAAAACTAGCTGAAATGGAAAACAAACGTCTACAGGAAGTAAAGTTAGCTGAAATGGAAAACAAGCGTCTACAGGAAGAGAAAGAGACACAAGTAAAGTTAGCCAAAATAGAAAACAAGCGTCTACAGGAAGAGAGAGAGAGACACAAATGGAACTTGAAAAGTTAAAACACACAAATGCGGTGGAAATCAAGAAAGAGAAGATTAAGTGTCAGATGCAAACTGAAATTGAGTTGAAAAAAAACTAGAACTATCTTCGAAGGGTCAAAGTGAGGAAAGCAGAAGACCTTCGCAGTCGTCACAGAGATTAAAACTGCCATATTTTACAGACCGGGACCAACTTGAAAATTATTTGGCCAGGTTCGAGGCATCAGCCAAAGCGTTAGGTATTCCAGAGAAGGAGTATGCGATGCGACTTGGCGAGTTTCTTACGGGTAAGGCACTAGACACCATGTTCAATTTACCGGTAGAAGAAAGAAACAACTACACTATCTTACGTCAACGTCTGCTGACAAAGTTCCAACAAACTGAACATGGATATAGAACAAAGTTTAGACAGTTAGTGCCAGAGACAAATCAAGATTTCACAGATTTTGTTAACACTGTAAAGAATACATTTAACAAATGGATGGAGCTTGCAGAGGTAGGGAAAGATTTTAATAAATTAGTAGATCTAATGTTAAGAGACAAGGTAGTATCTGCATGCAATTCAAACTTAGTAGCTTTCTTTGAGGAACGTAAGCCAAAGGACATAGACACAATGTCACAGTTAGGGCAAAACTACATGACTGCACATCCAAACAGTTCTATTGGTAAACTAATGAGTATGGAAATAGTCTGTGCAGCGTACACTAAACAGGACCAGAATCCAGTCATCAGACCAAGGGCGAAAAGTGTGGATTCAGCACAGAAAGGTGAGCAGCAAGAACTTCAAGATAATGGTTTCCGAGGAAACAATGTTGGTAGAGTAGGACGGTACCCATATAGAAGAGGGAATTTCCAGAGACATCCAAATTATGCCGGATGTTGGAATTGTGGGAGCTGGAGACACAAGGCAGTGGAGTGTGACGTGCAGCCAGCCAGTGAGCCAACAAGTAACGCAAGGAAGGAGATCATCTGTTTCAAATGTGGAAAGAAGGGGCATGTCAGTCATCAATGTAGGATGAGAGAAACAGAGCACTCAAATGCAGCGCAAGTAATTGAGACGCTGAATAATGAAGATTGTAGTGGGTGCAAACCTCGTTTTGAAAAAGACAGTCAGCCAGTCCTAATATGTGGTCATACAGTGAAAGCAGGATCAGCAGTGCATGAAGGAGGAAGCTTGAAGCTGCATCAGGGATTCGTCAATGATAGACCAGCGTTAACAATTAGGGATTCCGGATGTACGTCTATCGGAGTGAGGAAAAGTTTAATTGATCCCTCGGATTATACAGGGGAAAAGATTAGATGCATAACATTCAACGGCACAGTAGAGTTCTACCCATTAGCCATAATAACAGTAAAAACACCATATATCACTGGAAGAGTGACAGCGTGTGTTTTGGACTCACCAGTGGCTGATTTGATCATAGGAAATGTTGTAGGAGTTAAAGATTGTACAGAAGAGGAAGTAGTTTATTGGGACCAAAAATATAGTGTAAGCAGTAATGAGGTAGTTACCACAAGAGAACCTAAATTAGTGAGTATAGCTGAGGTAGAAGAGGCACTTGAAGTAGACACAGGAACTCAGGACAAGGATAGTACAGTTGAGCAGATGAGAATGGATCCCAAATATAGTGCTAGTGACTCCCAGAGACAAGATACTACTCTGAACAAATGTTCCCAAGGGTGTAGGAGAGTAGAACATAGGCAGTCAAAGAAAGGTAGATGGTGCTTCGAGAGGAAGAACAATGTTCTCACTCGCCGCTTGTCAGATAGTGGAACTGCACGTGGGCAAGGAGCAGTACCTTTAGCACATAGAGACCGATATACTAGAACAGCTCAGGATAGTGCATGTGCAGGGCACATAGGCATAAGGCGTATGCAGCAGAAAGCAAGGTGCCAGGTATATGGGCCAAGATTGAATAAAGAGTTCAGACTAAACAGAGACTCAAGTGTAACGGTGCAATATGCAGATAGGAAAGTTGAGTCAGGTCAAAAGAGTGTTCACGACATTACTGACCCAGGACTAGGGTTAGCAAACAGATGTTGTAATTGTAGAGGTACCATGAGTCATGGGTACACGAAAGGTAAACACAGCATCGACAGGAATCAGAGGAGGGTTAATGCAAGAACAGAACCGCCTGATATAGGGTCGGTACACAAATAGTATTGTGTGGTCGTGAAGTAGTAAGAGACCTGTGGGTACATAAGTATAATGCTTTCCTATGATGTATTATTATTATGTGATGTATTAGTTCATGCATTGGTACACAAGATAGAAAGATGGTTGTATTTATGTGTGGGGAATATGGGAGTGTACTATGAGCATTGGATGTATTATTTAGGGTGGTAGCTAAAGTGAGATGGAGCCATACTTAGGGCTACCCAGGCAATATGTCTGGGTCACATGTTTAGTAAGTTTTAGTCTCCCAATATTTGAAAACGAAGTTTTCTTTTAAGAGGGGGGTTATGACATAAGCCTGGGTCATTGACAATGAGTTGAGTGACCGGGCATGAGAAAGAATGGGTGAAAGTGGGAGACAGTAAAGTGACTGACCTGGCTATGAGAAAACAGCCAGCCCTGAGAAATAAAATAGTGAGGGTAGAGAAAAAACCCCTAGGGTGGATGAGGCGAGAGATAGGGTATTTGTGTGTTGAAGTCAAGGGACTTCAGGGAGTTGAGTTTTAGATACCGAAGGAGTCGGTAGTCGACGGAGAACTGTGTTGTGTGATTCTCTGAGCTGGGAATGCAGTCCTAAAACCCAGAGTGGGTTACATAGAGAGCAGAGGCTCTGACCCAGTGGGTGGGTCGTATTGTGGGAGATCCAGCCGTGGATAGTAGCTGGACTAAATGTCTTGTGGATTTGAGATTCAGCAGGCTTGAGAAGCCAGTGATGTGTGCGGGTTAAATTGTGAGGAGGATATTTATAGTCTATGGATTACATTGTTTCTGGATATATACATATGTTCCGTGAGTCTATGTTATTTCTGTAATAAAGGATTATGTGCGCCAACTGAATCTTGTTTCATGACTGGTGAAGGTGCACTTCTGGGGTGAGTTGGATTAAGAGACAGTTAGATAGCTCAATTAACACACCATGAACATCATTACCTAGACAACGACCATCCCACGAAAACTTATCATCAAGAACATTGAACAGTATCATTAAGAACATCGTGTGACTCTGGTCATATAACAATAGTAGTAGTGGCATAACTTCAGAAACTGGTCATATAACAATAGGAGTAGTGGCATAACTTCAAAAACTGGTCACATAACAATAGGAGTAGTCGCATAACTTCAGAAACTGGTCATATAACAATAGGAGTAGTGGCATAACTTCAGAAACTGGTCACATAACAATAGGAGTAGTGGCATAACTTCAGAAACTGGTCACATAATAAGAGTAGTGGCATAACTTCAGAAACTGGTCATATAAGAATAGGAGTAGTGGCATAACTTCAAAATCTGGTCACATAACAATAGTTGTAGTGACAGATATAAAACTGTTTGTGCCAACTGGTAGAAGACCTAGAAGTGGAGGCAACTGGTCTAACTTACTTGCGTGTCCAAATGGGCTTGACACTGTTCATAAGTTCCCAGTCTAATACAGTTTTCCTCACTTTCTTTGTCTTTGGTTTATCGCTTTCTTCCTCCTCTTCAACTGCACCATCATCATCATCTTCAGTAGATGATTCATCTGTCTTTGTTTCTGCCTTCTGTTCTTCTTCATCAATGGGCTCCTCAAATTCTTGTTCCTGTGGTAGATAATTAACAACTTCAATATGTGAGTCATATTGGTTTTAGCAAACTGTGACCGAACTCGAACTGTATAGAAAATATTGACACAAATATGTCTTGGCAACACTGATATAAAAAAACACTGTCAACATGTACATTTCACAAACATTGATAATTAAATTTAGCAAAAATTAACACCAAATTTAATAGCAGTAACAATAGACTAATTTATAATATATGGATAAACACAAAATTTAACAAACATAGGCAATAAATAATTTAAACAAACAGAGAGAGAGAGAGAGAGAGAGAGAGAGAGAGAGAGAGAGAGAGACAGAGACAGAGAGACAGAGACAGAAACAGAGAGAGAGTGCATGTGTGTGCAGTAGTGCATTCCCATCCACACACCAAAAAAATGCCCAAAAGGCAACAACAAAGTGTATCCACAACACATACCTGTCTGGTTACGATCCACCAGGGTAATGACAGCACATACCTGTCTGGTTACAATCTACCAGGGTAATGACAACACATACCTGTCTGGTTATGATCTACCAGGATAATGACAACACATACCTGTCTGGTTCAGATCTACCTGGGTAATGACAACACATACCTGTCTGGTTCAGATCTACCTGGGTAATGACAACACATACCTGTCTGGTTCAGATCTACCTGGGTAATGACAACACATACCTGTCTGGTTCAGATCTACCTGGCTAATGACAACACATACCTGTCTGGTTCAGATCTACCAGGGTAATAACAACACATACCTGTCTGGCTACGATCTACCAGGGTAATAACAACATATACCTGTCTGGTTCAGACCTACCAGGGTAATAATAACACATACCTGTCTGGTTCAGATCTACCAGAGTAATGACAACACATACCTGTTTGGTTATGATCTAACAGGGTAATAACAACACATACCTGTCTGGTTCAGATCTACCAGGGTAATGACAACACATACCTGTCTGGTTATGATCTACAAGGGTAATAACAACACATACCTGTCTGGTTACGATCTACAAGGGTAATGACAACACATACCTGTCTGGTTACGATCTACCAGGGTAATGACAACATATACCTGTCTGGTTATGATCTACCAGGGTAATAACAACATATACCTGTCTGGTTAAGATCTACCAGGGTAATAACAACACATACCTGTCTGGCTACAATCTACCAGGGTAATAACAACATATACCTGTCTGGTTCAGATCTACCAGGGTAATGACAACACATACCTGTCTGGTTCAGACCTACTAGGGTAATAACAACACATACCTGAGTGGTCCACAGGTAGATGCTGAAGTTGATGAACTGGCTATATTTCTTGACCAAGTTCCTTAGCGTGTGCTCTTCCAGATAATCTTGTGCCTCCTCTTTCAAATGTAAGCTGTGGAAAAGACCAGATAATAAAAGTCAGGTTGATAACTGGCAGCAATGTCAGGACAGATCACAACCAAGTGATATGTAATATTTCCTTGAAAGGATGTCTCTCAGGTGAGATCACAACAAAGTGATATGTAATATTTGCTTGAAAAGATGTCTCTCTGGTGAAATCACAACAAAGTGATTTGTAATATTTTCTTGAAAAGGTGTCTCTCTGGTGGTTGAAGATGAAGACAGAGCACATATGGGAATGTTGCGAGTGCTGTGATGTGGTTCTTGACATAATCCATCTCTGGGGTGGTTGAAGATGAGGACAAAGCACATATGGGAATATACCACATCCCAATGTTAAGGTTAGCCAATTCCTAACAATTGTACCACATCCCAATGTTAAGGGTAATCAATTCTTAACAATTGTACAAAATCCCAATGTTAAGGTTAGCTGATTCCTAAAAATTGTACCACATCCCAATGTTAAGGTTAGCCCATTCCTAACAATTGTACCACATCCCAATGTTAAGGTTAGCCGATTCCTAACAATTGTACCACATCCCAATGTTAAGGTTAGCCAATTCCTAACAACTGTACCACATCCCAATGTTAAAGTTGGCCAATTCCTAACTGTACCACGTTCCAATGTTAATGATAGCCCCTATCTCACAACTCTAGCACATTCCAATGTAAATGATAATTCCTACCTCACAGTTGTACCACGTCCCAGGGTATTCCCACGTGGATCTTTAACCACACTGAAGCTCTCAGCATCCGACTCCCACACGTACTGGTCATCAGAGTTATGTTTAGAAGTCACAATCACTCTATCAGCAACTGTAAACAGTGCATTATGTTTATTCATGGATGCAAATGTCAGACAATGCATAATTCAATAGTGAAGAAACATGGGGGGGGGGGGGCATTGAGATATGGTTTTTTAGAAGAATGTTGAGGATAGCATGGAGGAGAAGAAATAAACATAAAGGAATTGATTGCTGCTGTTACTAGATTACTCATCCATGCCATAAGTGACAAAAGGAGGCTTCTGATCATCAGAGGAAGTTACCCTTCCCGAAATGTTATGGCCCTTTATCTTCCTCACACTCTCTGACTCTCTGAGGGTAAGCCCTTGGAAGTGTGGCTCGTGAGCCATGAACGGGTACAAGAATAACACAAATGAAATGTATGGGACATGTCAACAGAAGAGGTGAAATAGAGAAGTAGTATAATGCAAAGATAGACTGGTGTTAAAGTGTTACTGGCATGCTTAAATTTGAGTTTCAAACGTGGTACGTCGAATTTCGAATTGTGTTCATAACCGCATTGCCGGTGCCGGTATAAAAACTGTACAACATGTTTTAAAAACCACTTCACTATCCACAGACTGCAGCCCAATGTCCAGGGGAATAGCTGACCTTTGAAGTTTGCATGTACCACAGTAAATGATGTATTCACACATTTTGCCACTTAAAGTGACCTTCTCTATGCTTAACTAGCTAAGCCTCACTTTTTTCTATGCAAAATTATACAAAAAACTAGTTGTTCACTGTATACAATAACCATATCTACTAAATGCTGCAAGATCAATGAGTAAATACTACAAGAAGCAAATGAAAACTGTAAACTGATTTGAGAAATTAAATGTAGACATTCAAAATGTTTTTGGCATGTTATGAGAAGAAATAAACTAGAGAACTTGGTGACAACTGGCAAGATTGAGGTGGACAAGAACAAAGGGAAGGCAGAGAAATAAATATTTGGAGGTTTTGCCACATGGCATGGTCAAAACAAGAACATAGAGCTGATCCATGACTCTGGTGATCGTGTGGGATGGCGAAACATGACCATACGAACTTATCGCATGGCACACGATGATGACTAAATGTTGCAGATCCTGCTCATTGTCTGCAATCAATATCATCTATATATCTTATATTACTAATGTTATGACCTCCAATGATGATTCCTCTCATATCCTCTAAATTTCTAATCTTTTCACCATATAAGATATAAACATCTGGATATATTACAGATGCCTGTCCCACACCTCTCTTGATAGGCTAATACTGACCTACTTCATTATCAATCTGTATGGCAACTGCTTGTTTCCAGTATATTTTTTTACAAGTCTTTCCCATCAATTTGTAGTTCTGCTGGTATCTTTATCATGTTGAAACGACTAATTTTATTGAAAGCCTTTGTGTAGTCAATGAAGCAGAGATATAGTTCTTTATTTACGTCTATCGACTGCTCCATTGATATTGCCAGCACAGCATTTGCTGTACCCTTGCCTATCCACAGAGGGCATATCAGATGTGGCTAGTCTCTACAACTACCAGAGTTTATAAAAGCATATGTTACTGGGCACATTTTAATGGCAATGACAAGCTAAATATAAAAATACCCCTATCAATCCCAAGAGAATACCCACACAATCCACACACAATCCTCACACAATTCCCAGACAATACTCCCACAATACCCACACAATCTCCAGACAATGTTCGCACAATCTCCAGACAACACCCACACAATCCCCAGACAATACCCACATAATGCCTAGACAATACTCACACAATCCCCAGACACTACCCACACAATCTTCAGACAATACCCACATAATCATCACACAATCCTCAAACAATACTCACACAATCGCCAGACAGAACCCACACGATCTCAAGACAATACCCACACAATCCCCAGACAGTACCCACACAATCTCCAGACAGTACCCACACAATCCTCAGACAGTACCCACACAATCTCCAGACAATACCCACACAATCCTCAGACAGTACCCACACAATCTCTAGACAATACCCACACAATCCCCAGAAAGAACCCACACAATCCTTAGACAACACCTACACAATCTCCAGACAATACCCACAAAATCCATAGACAATACCCAGACAATACCCACAAACCCTCACACAATCCCCAGGCAATTGCCAGCAGATTGATTATTTTCTTATCAGTATGATTCTGGGGTCGAATCAGCCTCATAAAAAGGTCCTTTAAAGACCTTGGAGGTCCTCTCATTGTACTGACAAGCATGGAGGTCCTCTCATTGTACTGACAAGAATGGAGGTCCTCTCATTGCACTGACAATCTTGGAGGTGATCTTAATCTCTACAGCAATTGAGCGAACCAAGTGTCGATTACAAATCCGCAACCTTGACCAGACGGCAAGAACATCACATCAAAAGGGAAGAAGCCGGACAAGAGGGATATGCAGGGTGGCCAAAGAAATAGTCACCCATCACAAGAAATAGTCATCCATCACAAGAAATAGTCACCCATCACAAGAAATAGTCATCCATCACAAGAAATAGTCACCCATCAAAGAACTGGCGTGGCGCTACATGCTGAGGGAGATACTGAGGAGGGGATCCACACGCTTATGGACTAACTGGTAGGATGTGCAGTGAGGATAGCCTGACATCTAACTAACTAGTCAGACTTACCAAGGAATGAGGAGTAAAACCCAACTCCAAACTGCCCAATAAGGTCACTAGTTTCAGTCAGGGTGTTGCCTTCACCAATTCTAGCCAGGAAGTCGCTGGTTCCAGATTTGGCGATAGTGCCCAGGTGTTTGATGAGGTCGTCCTTGGTCATGCCAATACCCGTGTCTGTGATGTGCAGCACTCTGTTTTCTTTGTCAGCCTGGGAGGAGAGAAGATTCATTGCCATAACATTCTATCTCACATCTCTGTGGACTTCTAAGTTCTAGCACTGGTACCGGTTGTGTGGATTTTATGTTTGTCTGTGGCGGCACCACAGAGTACAAGAGACAAGAGGAAGGAATGACTAGGCACTAACCATGACAACAGTTGTGCTGACTTTGTGTTTGTCTCTGGCACCAAAGAGTACAAGAAAAAGGAGAAGAGGAAGTCTTTGCAGCTTTTCCATTAAGTTTTTGGTAATGGTAACTCAAACATTGTTTTATATATATATATATATATATATATATATATATATATATATATATATGAAAGAGAGACAGCGAGAGAGAGAGAGAGAGAGAGAGAGAGAGAGAGAGGGAGAGAGAGAGAGAGGGAGACAGAGATAGAGGTGAGGGGTGGGGGAGGGGGTGGGAGAAGAAAGTAAGAGAGAAAAAGGACAGAAGAGAAGAAAAAAGATAGAGAGAGAAGAGTAAGTGAGAGAACAGAGAGAGAGAGAGAGAGAGAGAGAGAGAGAGAGAGAGAGAGAGAGAGAGAGAGAGAGAGAAGAAGAAGAAAGTAAGAGAGAAATAAGAGAGAAAAGAAGAGAAAAGAGAGAATGAAGAGTAAGCAAGAGAACAGACAGAGAGAGAGAGAGAGAGAGAGAGAGAGAGAGAGAGAGAGAGAGAGAGAGAGAGAGAGAGAAGAAAGTAAGAGAGAAAAGAAGAGAAAAGAGAGAGTGAAGAGTACGCAAGAGAACAGACAGAGAGAGAGATTGTGTTGCTTCCTTGCTTCCTTTATTTTATTATACCTACCCCGTTCAACATCAAAATAGAAGTTATAATTACGGTGCATCCCATCCGCAGATTAATAATCCTTGACAGTTAGCCAGAATTAGGATATTAATCTAACGGGGATTGTCGTCCATTGAGCTAATGCGTAACCCTACTATTAAATTAAAGAGGGAAGGCAGAGAAGTAAATACCTGGATGGCTTGGCCACATGGCATGATCGAGACAAGAAAACAGAGCTGATCCACGACTCGGGTGATCGTGAGAGATGGAGAAACATGGCGCCCACGCTTATTGGCTTGGCACAAGCTGATGATGATTCAATTTTTTTTCCCAATTATACCATTACCCCAACCTCGTTCAGCCTCAAAGAGAAGTTACATTAGGGTCCATAACCTGGCTCGGATTAATAATCCTGGGACTGAGTCCGCCACAAATAGTGGCTGACCACGGTTTCACCCACCCATGATATTAAAATTTGAAGGTGATTGCTGTCCAAAGAGGGTAACAATAATGATTCACTTCGATTATACTATTACCCCTACCCCGTTCAACCTCAAATAGAAGTTATAATAGGGTCAATCTCTGGCTTAGAATAATAATTCTGAGACTGAGTCAGCCACAAACAATGAATGTTGTCCAAAGGGAGTAATGGATCGGTGATTAAATTGTATTGAGGTTCGCAAAGACCATGTGTTTGTGAGTACATTTTGAGGATGTAAAAAGGTGAATGCAATACTCCAGGCAGCTGTTAATTAAATCAACAACCCAGCCAAGCGACAGCACAGGAGCCCCCCTCACCGCTACGAAACGTGTTCGATTAAACCATCGCATAATTAGACCTCCTGGAGTGAAATAAACAACCTGCAAATATTCCTAGCAAAGTCTAGCAAAGGGGCACAACTTTCTCCCACTCTCCAACATTGATCTCCCCTGTAACCTCAATTTTCGGGCTAGGTCAAAGACACCTACGTCTAATTTCAGTGCAGAACCTGTTTACTTGTGAGTTCGTAGTCTCGTCATTTGCTGCACAGCAAACGGAGTAAATGAGGATTATTTCTGCCTGGCTACGTCCGTCGTTGGTGAAGCTGGGTCTCAGAATATAATCTTCAACCTACGTAGAACACTAAAGCATGGAGGACGCGTGACTGTTCACAAAATGTACCCATTTCACAAAGTCCCTACTTCTTAGGCCCGGTGTCCTTTGGAGTCCTCTGTTAGCTCCAATGTTCTTGGGGGTCCTATCATCACCGTTACATTCTTGGGGGTCCAGTTACTGAACTGACAGTCTTGAAGGGCCTCTCATAGTCCTGACGTTCTTGGAAGTCCTCTCATAGTCCTGATAATCTTGGAGGTCCTCTCATAGGGCTGACATTCTTGGAGGTCCTCTAATACTACTGATAGGTCTGACAATCCCGCTGGTCCTTCTGTAGATATGACAATCTTGGGCGCTCTTTTGTAGAACTGACAGTCTTGGATATCCTCTCATAGTCCTAAACAATATCGGACAAGTACCGACAATCTTACATTCCCCAAAAGATACAATTAAAATCGACCGGTTGAGACTAATCACGTAAAGGGGTGTAACCTCAGTGTCTACACAAACCACGTCACCTGCCTGCCATTTCTATGTCACACCCCACTCCCTGTCCTGCCCAGCAACAAAAGCCAACAATTCAACTTGTTATAACAATCATAATTATTATAGAAAGATAGAAGCAAGAACGCTAATACTCATGCATATAACACAAGTGTATTAGGTCGTGCGCAAAGGCCAGAACTTCTACAGAATTATCCCCACTTACTGAATTACCTCCACTTACTAAATTATCTCCTCACGAGCCAGGTCTCGAATCAGCTGCTGCAGTTACCCTTCACCTTACGAAGATCCAGAAATAGATCTGCTGTCTTATTTCTAACAAATGGTATTTGTCTGTGCTTCTGTGCGCGAGTAGCAGAGGGTGGAGGGGATACCCCCAATGAAAACCAGGTGCCTGACTTGTACATCAGACTTGTCAGAAACTCCCCAAGCCCCCAGATCAATTTATGGTGTAGATGTTTCTGAGACATGCATATTATCTACGAATAGAAGTCCCACAGTTCTTCGGCTTATGCGTCAGCATCGACCAAACGCGGCAACTGCTGTCAAATGTCAGTAAGAGTAACCTTTGATTTACAAAAAGAAAAGGTTCCCAACATTTTGACAATAAGATGACAGCTGTTGTTGTGGTTATTTTTACCGATATTCATTTCATGTCCACGAGATGAAGAATAAATGCAACTCAAGTTTGTCAAAATGAAGGTGAAAGGGGGAGTTCTCAAGAGTTATCACAATTATCATCACGTGCCATGTCGATAAGCGTGGGCGGTTATGGTTCGTCACCTCAAACGATCACCAGTTCTGGATTACGTCCCTGTTCTTGTCCTGGCTATGCTATGCGGCCAAGCTATCCAGGCATTAATCTTTTTGCCTTCCCCTTACACTCTTTCCCATTAATTCTGTCAGTTGTCACAAAAGTTTCCATTTTATTTCTTCTTTGCATCTTTGCGGGGGATCGGCAGGGGTTCTGGAAGAATCTCAAAACTAAGAGGGAAGACCAGGAGAACTTTTAATCAGATAGCGGTGGGAACGATTAGTAGTAGGACTCTTCGCTGGCTGTTGAACGAGAGGACGGAGCACACATGGGAATGTCCTGAGTGCAG
Organism: Cepaea hortensis; assembly: GCA_963921405.1. Lineage (NCBI taxonomy): Eukaryota > Metazoa > Mollusca > Gastropoda > Stylommatophora > Helicidae > Cepaea > Cepaea hortensis. The sequence continues at coordinate 103,004,065 of OY992887.1, read as the reverse complement.
TGACGTCGGTTCTTAACTCAACTCAACTCAACACAACTTTTCTTTGCATCTTCATTAGAAACCATACTTCCGCCGCCATTGGACGTTTCTCAGTTAGTCTGCGAATTATTCATGCTTCATATGGAGTTTTATAGAGTAAATTCTCCAGGTAAAAGGCGATTCAGGGTCGACCAGCAGCTTAGCGAGAAGTTATTCTGAAGGGCAGAGGGATGTGTTTCTATAGAAACCGCTGGGTGGGGGATTGGTGCACGATAAGGTAGATGGGTCACGGCCCTTTTGGATCAGGTGTATGGTGTGGAAGGGAAGATATTTCACTATTGCCTGGAGAGAGTGGTATGCCAGGGAGAGACCAGAGGATATGGCCGACACTCAGTATTCGGAGGATATATAATCAGACTGCAGCTGGTACTGTTAGTAGTGTTAGTACTGGGACTCTTTGCTGGTTATTGAAGATGATGCCGGAGTGCGTATGGGAATGTCTCAAGTGCTGTTATGTCGGGTTTTGAATCAACTCAACTCAGAAAATTTGTAACATCTTGGAAAGATAAATTATGCAATGAAGATGCCTTGACAGAAACCAACTAAATAAGAAAACTGGGCATTCATAGCATTCTCGGAACATATTATGACACGGATAAAACTAGAAGTGCGACAAGTGGAAATTAGAAGGGGAAAAGAGGCAGGGGAAGACATACAGAAAACAATTATATACAGTCTGACATGGTGACATCTGAATCCGTCATAATTTGCAATACGAAAGACAGGAGGCTGAGGACATATCTGAAGCCCGACGACATACGTCGTCATTATATAGGATTAAAAGAAAGATAAGAAAAAGAGAAGGAAACAGTAGAAGAAAAAAAAAGATGAAGAAGAGGAAGAGGAGGAGGAGGGGGAGAAGGAGGAAGAAGAAGGAGGAAGAAGAAGGAGGAGGAGGGGGAGAAGGAGGGGGAGGAGGAAGAAGAAGGAGGAGGGGTGGTCACTTGCTTATTCTAGACCAGGGAATAATGAGGCTGTGTGTGCAGTGCCCTTTCTCACCACTTGTCCGTCTCAGACACGCATATTATCTGATATTCACGTTATAAGACCGAGTCTACCCTACAGCCGAACTGAGCGACTGAAAACACAAACCCCGTTCTTGCCGGGAATTGAACCCGAACCATTGTCTTACTAAGTAACAGAACAAACCACCATGTTAGCACGACACCTTACACAACAGCACCATTGCTAAACAGTTCTTCAACATCCCTGTCTAAGCTGTGATTGACAGCCTTCCCTGGCCAGTATATCTTTCATCTACGACGGAAGTTCCGGGCAGGAAGCCAGCGTGTCACCCTAACATATGTTGCTACCTAATATGTGTGCAGTAAGAACATATCAACAAGCCCACATAATGAGATTATATTTAATCTAAGTTTAAGTTTATCCTCCCTGTTATCTGTTATACAAATGCGCGGGTGTAGATATAAACAGTGCTATGTATAGATTTAAAACAGCAACTATAACAGTGTTACATGACAAGGGAATCAACTGCCTTGCATCCGGTTGTATCCTATATAGCTCGGTGGCTCTCTTCAGATCGGCTAACCGCGTATTGGAAAGCCTCGCACAGAATACTAACTTCGTACATCTATCGTTAAGAGTAGGCCTGAAAGACTGCTGCCTGGCAAAATTGTTAGGAAAGAAAACCTACCCACGGGTGGATAGAGTCCGTGACCTTGGACGGAATCTGTCTAGTGGAAGCAAACCTTTCACAGGCTTATGCCCAATCCGGACACACTGACCTCTGACTCACTTCTCTGGAAAGAGGAACGAAGAATAGGAAGTACCTCCGGTTAGGGCCTCCAGGAATCACCAGAAAAACAAATTGCACTCGTTAACAGAATGACGAAGCCGGAAAACGAACCCAGGAACTTCTGAGTGCGAGGCAGATTGCTTGATCGGTTGGCCACGATATACCCCAGATTGCTCGATCAGTTGGCCATGATATACTCCAGATTGCTCGATCAGTTAGTTAGCCACGATATACCCCAGATTGCTCGATGATATAAGAAGATTGGCAGTACACGAGACAGAAGGCTGTGGACAGACATGATCACCAACGCCACACGGCATGTACAATAAGGTTGACAGTACACGAGACAGAAGGCCGTGGACAGACATGATCACCAACGCCACACGGCATGGGCAATAAGGTTGGCAGTATACGAGACAGAAGGCTGTGGACAGACATGATCACCAACGCCACACGGCATGGACAATAAGGTTGACAGTACACGAGACAGAAGGCTGTGGACAGACATGATCACCAACGCCACACGGCATGGGCAATAAGGTTGACAGTACACGAGACAGAAGGCTGTGGACAGACATGATCACCAACGCCACACGGCATGGGCAATAAGGTTGGCAGTATACGAGACAGAAGTCTGTGGACAGACATGATCACCAACGCCACACGGCATGGGCAATAAGGTTGACAGTACACGAGACAGAAGGCTGTGGACAGACATGATCACCAACGCCACACGGCATGGACAATAAGGTTGACAGTACACGAGACAGAAGGCTGTGGACAGACATGATCCCAACTCCACACGGCATAGACAATAAGATTGGCAGTACACGAGACAGAAGGCTGTGGACAGACATGATCACCAACGCCACACGGCATGGACTATAAGGAGTAAACTTTGCTGGCATCGGTGTTCAGTTTTGGTGGCCCCGGGTTCACCCATTATCCGCCAGTCTTTTAAAAAGAGGAAGAAAGGAAGAATTACTCGACACCACAGGGAAATAAATGATAGAGGTGTCAGAAATCCATACGGTCCAAGAAAAACCAATATGTCGGCGTATGCAAGTTGGCAAGTCGAGCTAGGATTATTCGTTAGACACTGCGAAGATCTCTCTAGAGGACTGGCGTTGAAATGAGATGGCGAGTGTTGGCAGCCGAGTATATATCTATTATCTCGGCCTAATACACAAGGGGGAATGGTGATAACGCGAGGCGGGGCGAAGATGAAACGAGGAAAGGGGAAACCGGAGAGATGAGACGGGGAGGTATGAGAGAAAGAGAAGCCTTAATACGAAGTAGAGAAAGGAATATAGAGGTGGAAGGCAGAAACGAAAGGTGGGCTTACGGCCAAGGTGAGTCGACAAACGACGTCAAGACATTCCGAGCAAGTACGCCGCAATGCAACATGATGTCAGGCTGGGGGTTGAGAGCAAGCACGCAGTAGAAGCACGGCCAAGTCTCCCTGTGTGCTGGATAACCCGGTCACACTGGCTGTACACGCGTGTTAGGTGGTGCATGCAGCAGGTCGCAGCAAGGAGACAACAGGATCTGGCTATCCACGCCTCAGAAAACTAGACAACACAAGATCAAGACTAATTATCGTATTCCTCTTCTACCCTTGGGTGTAGTGGGACCCCACGGTCTCATTTTTGTTTGACATTACGCATACGAGTTCCGGACTAAACCTGTGAGGTGCTCAAGGGTACTTAACCGTAGGCAATCTAGACAGCAGGCGAGTGTTAACTGTGCTCCATTCGTAAACATTTAACAGAGACCTCGCACATTCCAGTTATTCCTGAACTATTAACAAGGATACCTAACACATCAACCTATTCCTAACCATTTAACAGCGGAGACCTCACGCAGTCGACCTATTCCTAAACATTTAACAGTGATACCTCACACAGTCAATCTATTCCTAAACATTTAACAGTGATACCTCACACAGTCAATCTATTCCTAAACATTTAACAGTGATACCTCACACAGTCAATCTATTCCTAAACATTTAACAGTGATACCTCACACAGTCAACCTATTCCTAAACAATTAACAGGGAGACCTCGTACAGTCCAGATATCCCTAAACATTTAACAGTGATACTTCACACAGTCAATCTATTCCTAAACATTTAACAGGGAGACCTTGCACGGCTCAGTTATTCCTGAACAATTAACAGGAAGATCTCGCAAAGTCCTTAAGATTTAACAGGGAGGCTACGCACAGTCAAGCTATTCCTGAACAATTAACAGGGGGACCTCGACAACTAACAGATATACCCCGACAACTAACCTTGACAATTAACCAAACTCAGAATGTTAAACTCAAATACTAAATCGGTACTACTGTATAGGAAAGAAGTATTAATATACTACAAACAAACATTCACAAACTGGCACTTGTGCATAATAGTGGGAATAAAATGGTATGACAGAATCACCAATGTGGAGCTCATGGAGAGAGCTAGACACATCCCTGTGAACCAAGAGGTGAAGAAACGACGCTGACGCTGGATAGGACACACACACTGAGAAAGCTTGAGGACAATATAACTATAACTAGAAACTGTCTTGTCGGGAACCCATAAAGAAAACACAACAGCGGGAGAACTAAAAACATATTTGTTATTGTTATTGTTGTACAGGAAGGCCCGGGTTAACGTCGGGGTTACGTTCTTGGAAAACGCGACTTTAAGTGAAACGACGTATAGCGAAACACTATTTCCCATATAATTAAATGAAATACAGTGTATTATGTAATGTTTATTTTGATGGTTGTTGATATTTATTGGCTAAATAGAGGTGGGTTGGAGGGCGAGTGGTAGAATTATTGGGACATAGAGGCATTAAAATTACGACTCGCTCCAAAGACTGCTTTCTCTTGGATAGCCATCTTGCTCACAGGCATATTCCGTTGGTTCTGGTCTTCAATTCAGACGGCCAATTGTGCTTCCATGTTTTCCATAAGAGTACTTCTGGTACGAGTGATCTTGGAAGCACTCAAAGAGGTTACGTTTTTAGCACCCTCTTTGATTTTGTCATCATCTGCACGAATTACCTTTACCGTGGTTGGAGGTAAACCATGGACTTTAGCGATATCAACAGCCCGATCACCAGCCTCAAAACGACGTAACACATCTAACTTCACCTCAAGAGTAACACTTATCCTGGTTCTCTTACAACCAGACACACTATCAGCACTTACTGTGCGCTTTGAACTCATACTTTTGGGTGATTACACGATAAAATCCTGGAAAAACGCAATGCACAAAATGTAAAATGGCGACGTTAACGCAGTATAGCAAGACAGGTGACGACGAATAGCGGAACGTAACGACGTAAAGTCAAGTTATGACCCATTGTGACAACGACGTTATAGCGAAACGACGTAAACCGAAGCGACGTATAGCGGTGCCTTCCTGTATGCCCTTTACAGCACACGTACAAGAGAATTGCAGAGATGGATAATAGTGGGGTGACACGCGGAAGCTGCAGGACATTGCAACAGACACATCGGCTTGGCCTGATGGGTTCAGGACCTATGCTCCACAGGGGGATACAGATACAATGCAGAAGAAGAGTACACGGAGGAATATGTGGCTAGCCCCTTTCTCCCGTACCGAACGACGGCAGCAGGAATCGAACCTTGTAGCGTAATGCCCGAACTATTACAAAAACGTGCCAGTGTATAATATCTATCACTGCCATTATTCCCCTTCTCCTCCTCCTGTCTCGTGTTCTCCGCCCCAGCCCAAGTTGTTAAAGTGTGTAAAGTGCTGGGACTCTGCCAGCATAATAAACCAGGTGGCCTGTCTATTCCCCCAGGTCTGTGTTAATATCTGCTCCTGTATACCATCTACCAGAATCCGTTATACAGCTGGGACAACTCACCAACAACTAACTAACAGGAATACAGTTAGCCAAGAACAGCACATATGCACTCACTCACGTACAATTAAGTTAGTGGCAAAAACAACATCAAACAATATTAAAATGAGACTTTCGGTTAGTCAAGATAAGCATGCGTGTTTTCTCTCAGAGAGAGAGAGAGAGAGAGAGAGAGAGAGAGAGAGAGAGAGAGGGAGGGAGAGAGAGAGAGAGGGAGAGAGAGAGGGGGAGAGAGAGAGAGAGGGGAAGAGAGAGAGAGAGAGAGAAGAGAGACAAAAGAGAGAAGAGAGGAGAGAGAGAGCGGAGAAAAGAGTGATAAAAAAGACAGCAGAAGAGAGAGACATGGAGTAGGGAGAAAAAAAAGAAAGAGAGATGAAAAAGACGGAAGAAGAGAAAGAAGAAAGAGATGAGATAGAGAAGAAAGGGAGAGAGGGGAGAGAAATAGAAGAGGAGAGAGGAGAAAAGAGGACAGGCGAGAGTCAGAAAGGAGAAAGGAGGAAGAGAGAGAGAGAGAGAGAGAGAGAGAGAGAGAGAGAGAGAGAGAGAGAGAGAGAGAGAGAGAGAAAAGAAGCGAGAGACAGAGAGTCGAGAGAGGAGAAGAGAGAAGAAGAGTGGGAGAGAGAGAGATTGGGGTATGGGGTGGGTGGGGGGGGGCGGCGGGGAGGTTTCCTATACAAACACAAATAGCTTAAAATATCTGTTTGATAAATGTCTGTAGACGAAATGATTTTACTGTAAACACAGCTATTATCTCGTTTTGACAGAATTGAAACAAGTTATATTCTGTATAACCTGTCTAGCTTATAACTTGGGAATAAAATGTTATCATTTCAGGTTGATGTATGTGGCTTTTATTGCTTATGTTGTTGCTGTTGATGTTGTTATTGATGATGATGTTATTGATGATGATGTAGTTGCAGATGTTGTTGTTGTATGTTTCTGTTCCTGTAACTGAATTCTTTACATTTAACGGCCAGGTCCACCTATTCCCTAACATAACCCCTACGCCAACATCGCTCTTTTACACAAATAAGTGAAACACCGATAGACTTGACCAAATATGGACTCCAACACCGTTCTTTCAAACAAGCAAGTGAACAACCGATAGATTTGTCTATATCTCAACACTGATACCGTTCTTTCAAACAAACAAGTGAACCACCGATAGACTTGACCACATCTAACCTCCAACATTAAAACAAACAAGTGAACCACCTATAGACTTGACCATATCCCAACTCAAACACCCAAACAAACAAGTGAACCACTGATAGACTTGATCATATCCCAACTCAAACAAATAAGTCAACCACCGATAGACTTGACCATGGCTCAACTCCAACACTCAAACAAACAAGTGAACCACCGACAGACTTGACCATATCCCAACTCAAACAAACAAGTGAACCACCGATAGACTTGACCATATCCCAACTCAAACAAACAAGTGAACCACCGATAGACTTGACCATATCCCAACTCAAACAAACAAGTGAATCACCGATAGACTTGACCATGGCTCAACTCCAACACTCAAACAAATAAGTGAACCACCGATAGACTTGATAATATCTCAACTCAAACATCCAAACAAATACTGATAAATTTGACACATCCCAACCCTAATAACACCGCTCTTGCACCGGCACAACTGAACCAATATCGTGATGTAATTCACCTCTCAAATGTGCAGGTAATTAACGGAAAACTCCACTTCTGATAAACAGATCAGTTTCTGTTGAAAGCGTGCGGATGCTAACAGCGCAGTCTCAAGCGGGTAATGGCATACGGTGCCATGGTTTACACGAATAGTTGCCAAGCGGCGTGGCGCGAAGATTCGAATACAATATTCTTCTTGTTCTTTTGCCCTACTGCTTTTCCCGTGAAACGTGGAAGAGACGAAGCATATATAATGTTCTATGCTTCGCTTTTCGTTTTATCTGCACTAACGTCATATATGCCGGTCTCCCTGGCGAAGATGTTCGTAATCCCGTATACTTACGTGTGAAACACAGCTACGCGAGATTCGGCAGCGGATCGCGTCGCGCTGGTTACTTGGGGAGGTATGTGAGCCGGTCATTCAGAAAGCAATGGCAAACTACTGAACGTAAAACTTGCCAAGACATCAACAGCAGCTGAAAAATGCTGGTGTTGACTGCAATGTCCTGTAAAAGAGGATATGAAAAAAAGTTATATATAATTACTTCAATCTCTGTTACTCCATCTAGCCAACTCTTCCAGGGTCGCCCTCTCTCCTTGTATCGCCATGTTCTCACGGGGAGCGCTCTAGCCTCTGCTTGACCTTGTATGACCCTAATTAAATGTCCGAATCATTCTTTTCTTTGTCTGCGTTGGCTCGCTTTGAACTCAAACCTAGTCCATACACATGCTACTACTTCCAGTGCACTAGGCTGATTTTTGCGTGTGGATTAGCTTCCCCTATTACCAGTGTCCCTCGCTATCAGGCGAACTCATTCCGACTTCTGAGGGGCTTGTAATTGACGTCCCCAATTCAAGGACGAGAGGTCAACATTTTACTCCAACTGTCCGGTGTGGGAGATGGACTAAAATGTTGACTTCTCGTCAACAGTGGTTGAGAAGCATGCGCGTTCCAATGACCAAACAGCCATGCCGACAGTAGAGCAGCTACCAGTAGGATCTCCTATGTCGGACAGGTCAAAAGGTAGGGACCAGACGAAACGATACACAAAAGGGACAAGACGAAGCGATACCCAAACTAGTGTGGAATGAACCCGTTTCCCCACCATCAGCGCACAGGAATTATAAGCGCGAGTGCGATAAACATTTCGGCCACGTTGACCTCTAATATTGCTACCTATAACCTCGAAGAAAATGTGTCCTACTTCCCTAAATACCCCCCCCCCCTCCCTACCAGCTTATCTCCTTATCTACTCGATTCCCTACATATATACCTGCCAACCAAACTCCCTACATACTTACCTATGCCCCTACCTACCTACATGCCCACCTACCTTCCTATATAACTATCTGCTTACCTATCCACCCCTTACCCCCCTGCATGCGAATCTACATCCCGGCACACCCGCCTACCTGTCTACCTACCTATTTGCCTGTCTATCCCTCCTCCAATTCACGGCGAATGAGGCCACAAGCCACGAAGTAAGCGATACATAACAGCTACAGCTCAACCAGTCCCTCGGTTCATCCAACTCCACTGTCATCAGTGGAACTGCCACCGACTCCAGCAGGCCAGCCACCATGTTGCCTTGATCACACATTACAGGTTGTTGTATACATGTTGCAGCCAGCCAACATGCCAGGGTGACCTCAGGCGGCGCATGTGTTTACATGAGCTGGCAGAAGACAACCTGTGCAACGTGTATCATTTCTGCTACTGTAGCAATCTCTGGGGCTGCCAGAAAACACTTGCCGCGGGGGAAGGGGAGAGGACGGGAGAAAGAGAGGGGAGCGAGAGAGAAAGAGAGGGAGAGAAAGAAAGAGAGAGGAAGACAGAGAGAAAGTCAGAGAGTGTGAGACAGAGAGATGCAGAGGGAGAGACAGAAAAAGACAAAGAGAGAGACGAGAAGAGAAAGAGAGAGTGTGTGGGAGGGAAAGAGAAAGAGGGAGAAAGAGAGAAAGAGAAAGAAAGAGAGATAGAAAGAGAAAGAGGAAGACAAACAGACAGATAGGGAGAGAGAGAAAGCCAAAGAGAGAGACAATGAGAGAAAAACAGATAGAGTGCGGGAGGGAGAGAGGGTGTGGGAGGGAGAGAGAGAGAAAGAGAGAGAGAAAGAGAGAGAGAGAGAGAGAGAGAGAGAGAGAGAGAGAGAAAGAGGAAAACAGACAGAGAGAGAAAGAGAGAAAGTCGGAGAGAGAGAAAGTCGGAGAGAGAGAAAGTCGGAGAGAGAGAGAGAGGGAGAGAGAGAGAGAGAGCGAGAGAGAGAGAGAGAGAGAGAGAGAGAGAGAGAGAGAGAGAGAGAGAGAGAGAGAGAGAGAGCCGTCACACTAACACGACTTCAAAGCAGTCACAAGGATCACACAACAGGCAGAACAAGGAACATGTTATGTTTTGTTGTAGCATCCTCTAAAGTTAAAGCGAATGCTTCCAGTGATATTTCAGCTGCCCCACTTTCTCGGATGTCCCCAGTGACTTTCAGCTGGTTACCAATTCTGTTCACAACTTTCTGTCTTTTGTGTCATAAATATTCTGTCCAATCCTCCTGGGTTATCATTAGAATAATGTATGTTGTCGCACATGTGTTACCGCCGCCTCAAGGGGAACGTAAAGGATATCACCGATGCAGGCCTGCTGTGCATGTCGTAAAGTCGACTAAAGAGGGTTGGTCTGAATCTGGCTACTTCATTGCGTGGACAAATATAAGCTAGTATTCAAGAAATAATGAACTGGCCTACAAGGGGCTTGGCATGCGTGGTTGTGTGCCTTTACTCCACCAGGAGTCTCAGGAGAGAGAAGAAGAAGAAGAAGAAGAAGAAGAAGAAGAAGAAGAAGAAGAAGAAGAAGAAGAAGAAGAAGAAGAAGAAGAAGAAGAAGAAGAAGAAGAAGAAGAAAGCAAGAAAGAAAGGATTATATACTGTGCATATTTAAGTATTCATTTTTGTTTATAATTTTATATAAATATCATTGGTAACGTAAGTTATTTTACAATGTAATGTGTAATGCATGGTGTAATGCATGTATAATGTACGCATGTATAATTAAGTTCTGTCTACCATATAGTTGTGATGATCGCGTCTTGGCCTTTAGACTAAGATCAAAGAGTGGTATCTGCACTTGAACTGGCCACGGCTTCCACAGAGGCGGTCATCCGAATGATACACAGGGACGTGGGACCTCATGGGGCGGATCTGGCCCCTGGGGGACCGCGAGTTTAAAAAAAATAAAATTGTGATACTGACTTAGTTGACCCATTACCCTCCTTGGACAATAATCATCTTCAAATTAATATCCTGTATGTGGCTCACTCAGTCACAGGATTATTAATCTGAGCCAGACTATGGACTCATAACTTCTCTTCTGAGGTTGAACGGAGTTGGGGTATTGGTATAATGGAAATTGAAATATAGTTGTGAATGTTTATATTGACTATCGTCTTCTATGACATAAGTATAATTCTAGTCCTTGATTAATAGCTATCAATTTGCCATACTACACTTCGCATATTCTATTTGTGGATGTTAGTTCTGCTAACATATTGCGCTGGTAGCCATACTACACTTCATATATTATATCTGTGGATTTTAGTTCTGCTAACATAATGTGCTGGTAGCCATAATACAATTCCCTTATCCTATTTGTGGATGTTAGTTCTGCTAACATATTGCGCTGGTAGCCATACTACAATTCCCATATCCTATTTGTGGATTTTAATTCTGCTAACATATTGCGCTGGTAGCCATACTACAATGCCCATATTCTATTTGTGGATGTTAGTTCTGCTAACATATTGCACTGGTAGCCATACTACAATGCCCATATTCTATTTGTGGATTTTAGTTCTGCTAACATATTGCGCTGGTAGCCATACTACAATGCCCATATTCTATTTGTGGATGTTAGTTCTGCTAACATATTGCGCTGGTAGCCATACTACATTGCCCATATTCTATTTGTGGATGTTAGTTCTGCTAACATATTGCGCTGGTAGCCATACTACATTGCCCATATTCTATTTGTGGATGTTAGTTCTGCTAACATATTGCGCTGGTAGCCATACTACAATTCCCATATCCTATTTGTGGATTTTAGTTCTGCTAACATATTGCGCTGGTAGCCATACTACAATGCCCATATTCTATTTGTGGATGTTAGTTCTGCTAACATATTGCACTGGTAGCCATACTACAATGCCCATATTCTATTTGTGGATTTTAGTTCTGCTAACATATTGCGCTGGTAGCCATACTACATTGCCCATATTCTATTTGTGGATGTTAGTTCTGCTAACATATTGCGCTGGTAGCCATACTTCAATTCCCATATTCGATTTGTGGGTTTTATTTCTGCTAACATATTGCGCTGGTAATGCTACGAGCACGGTCGGGCGCGGGTACGAGGCCTGGGCTTGTCCAAAGAGTGGGGGTAAGGCAGGCCACCCAATTCTCCTGCATTCAGACCCACACAATGTGATGGCGTTGCCACATCACAGACCTATAACAGCAATGTATAATTATTCTTGATATATTGTTAATCCTTTTTGTTTTCGTATACTGTATTGGACGAACTATCAATGACTGCACAAATATAGTGAGGGGTTAGCAATTAGGTGGTTTCAGCGGATTTTTTTGCAAACAGAAAGAGTTTGTGTTAAATTTGAAATTACCACGTGGATAACAGATGTTCCACATTCTAAAAATACCTGTGAATATGTGTTGTAATAGTTTCAGCTTAAGTATTATTGATTTATTCACTTCAGAGATATATAACTCTGCAGTATGCACCTGACGAAATGCAGCGAAATATTCCACGCAATAAATCGTGCAACATATTGTTTGTGGCTTCTGTGTTTAAATTCACTAAAAGAATACATTATTTTGAATATAATGAAAAGTAGAAGATCAAATGGGTCGACCATCCTAAAAGAATGCAACACCATCAACTACCAGCACTGGCGCTATATCAAAGAATGATACGAGATTGACGACATCAAAGACATTGTAGAATCACATGAAATGACACTATCCAGTGCCATCCATCGGGTGCTGGAACTTCAGGTTTCCCTCCCCACGACGCTTGACGGCAAAAGCGGAAGATGACGATGACTGCGTCGATGACGTCATCTGTCAACTATTACGGATCTGATGATTCTATACACCCTAACCTAGTAGCTTAACTTCCCGGCCCCATCTATTTATTTGTTCATGTTTCTATTCTCAGCCTAGACGCGCAGTAACAGATAAACGCTAGGATGTGTCGTGTCAGTCCCCAATGAGAGTCATTGCGCCAGCAAGCACGAGTTTAGCTGTCATTTCTGTCATCAATCTCCGTGTAAGGGATCGATCAATTACACAGTATTGACATGTGTCACAGAGCAGAGCAGAAGTCAGTGGCAAAGATGTTACCATGTTAACATGTGATAACCCGTGTTTACAGCTGGTGACGCACGGACAGGCTTAAGGCGGCTTCACCTAGTATGCTTGTCCATCGTCTCCATTTATCCACTCCTCGCCGCCTCCAGATAACGATATCATTATCCAACTATCTGTCTCTATATCTATCTCCCTCCCACTGATCTATCTCCATACTTTTCCACTTACCTATTCATTTATCCACTTGTTTCCCCGTCTGTGTTTCTGTCCATCCATCCTACCACCCAACCATCCGTCTATCCTCTATCTCCCTTTCTCTACGCCTACCTACCTACCTACCTAGCTACCTCGGGCACCTACGCACTATAATGATGCAAAACGCATAGCCATCGTTCATCGCAGAAGAACAATAAGCAGCATGAGATGACATACCTACCTAATTATCTGTATGTCTGTCTGTTAGTCTTGGTTTCTATCTATGTATCCGTATATCTATTCTTGTCTAACCGCATATGCTTGTATATCTACCTTCCCATGTTTCTTCGTCTACATCACTATCCTCCCTCACCCCGCAAACTACCATCTGCCAACAGCAACCACGGACACCTGTGTAAAATAAATGCTATACAGATCCATTACTGCGGTCTACCAACCACGCTTTCATAGCAGCATTAATCAACACTTGTTGAAATGCTAGAAAAATGGAAGGTGTGAATACTGAACAGGTCAACAACCAGTCAATGTCAGGAAGGAAGGTGTTAATGCCCAAGGCATGAACTGACAGAGAATACCAGGAGAATGCGTGATTACTGAACGCATCAACAGCCAGTAAATACCAAGAGAAGGTGTGATTAAGAGGTGTGATTACTAGGTGCATCAACAGCCAGTCAATACTAGGAGAAGTCGCGAATACTGAATGCATCAACAGCCAGTCAATACCAAGAGAAAGTATGGATACTGGACGCATCAACAGGCAGTCAATACCAGGCGAACGTGTGAATATTGAACGCATCAACAGGCAGTCAATACAGGAGAAGGTGTGTGTAATGTGCTTGTTTTTACGCCAAGGTAAAGCGGATGTAGAGGTTAAGAATTTGAAATATACAATTAAGGTTACAGGAGGTGAGATAAGAGGAATGCGGATGTAGGGTTGAGTAGAAATCCCAAGAGAATGGTATAGCCCCAAACACAGTAGATTGTTTTAAGCACGTAGATGTCAGTCTGAATCGCCAGAGGACAAAGAAGAATGTGCTAGAGAGGGAATAGGCAAAGGGAAACCCAGAATGGTATTTGCAGGGATGTGGTGATTGGGAGCAGGGGTTAAAATGGCGTCTCTTGGGAGGTCCCGGGGAGAGTGAATAAAGACAGAAGTTTGGGCAAATTCGGGGAGTTTAGTTTTGGCAGCAAACTACTGAGCGTAATCTTGCCTAGTACATCAACAGCAGCTGAAAATGCTGATGTTGACTGTAACGTCCTGTAAGGGATATGCACCCCCCCCCCCCCCCCCCCCCAAAAAAAAAAAAAAAAAAAAAAAAAAAAAAAAAAAAATTGGCGAGATTAGGAAAAAACTTCGCCTGGTGGAAAGTTAGAGAAAACTTGGCCCGAACAACAGACGAACAGTTGAATTCTGGGGCTGAGTGAGGGAGACTTAGCCAGGCAGTTGATTTCTGGAGCTGAGTTAAGGAAACTTAGCCAGGAGAGTTGAGTTCTGGACCAGTGAGGGAAACTGGGTCCAGAGATAAGATACCCAGAGGAGTTGGTTACATTCAAGGACGGAGAAGAGTCCGTAACAGGGTATTATGCAAGGCCGGTAGACGGTAAGATTGTGTTTGCAGGATACTAATGTGTCGAATTATACTCCTGGAAATGTGCATGTGCAGTGTGTGTGTGTGTGTGTGTGTGTGTGTGTGTGTGTGTGTGTGTGTGTCTGTGTATATATATAATAAAGTTGTGTGTGCACAGGCCCATGTTCTATATTGACTTTTAGTTGTTGAGCAATCGTCCATCACAATACTCACACTGACATACACCAGACACAACCACAGCGCATTCTATCTGTCAATAACCTTGTGACAGTAAGAAAGATTATCTGGGGGAAGGTCAATTCTACAGCGGACCCGGTACAGCCAGTTATGTTCTGGGAAGCTGGTCTTTAAAGTGAACGAACCATTTGCGCCAACAAATTGAAATAACTGTACGAACATTAGTTTGAGATTTGAAAATCAGTCAATCTGTTTTTCGAGTTCGGCAGACCATCAGAGTAGATAGCAGACGCCACAGAGAATTAACGGAGGCAAGTCAAGAGCGCATGCAGAATACACGAATACACAATCAGGACAGGATATCAGCGGTGGATTGTTGCCCACGACACGATGACAAGTCTGATGTGTGTGTCGCTGAGTTTACCGTTGAAGAAATACAGACAATCAGAATACATGGGCGAATGGAAGTTTAGGTAAACTTCGGAGTACGGAGTTACTAAACGCATCAACAGCCAGTCAATACTAAGGGGACGGTGTGATTACTGGACGCATCAACAGGCAGTCAATACCAGGCGAAGATGTGTTTACTGGACGCATCAATAGGCAGTAAATACCAGGAGAAGGTGTGTTTTACTGGACGCATCAATAGGCAGTCAATACCAGGAGAAGGTGTGAATGTCGGAAGTCTCAATAACTAGTCATTATCAGGAAGGTGGAAGGTATGAATGTAAAAAATATCAACAGTCAGCCAATGTCATGAATGGAAAGTGTGAAAGCTGAATGCATCAAAGGTCCGCCAATACCAGAATGATGGAAGGTGTGAATATTGAACGCACCAACAGCCAGCCAATAATAGGGTTTTTATCCCATAGAAATAAAAAATCATCATTAGTATAGGATGCAGTGAGTGATGTAACACTGGATGGGACAGAATGATTTAAACACAGCGTCCAATGTAGAAGTAACGAGACACCACAGAATGTGTTAAACACAGCATCGAATGTAGAAGTAAAATGAATAACCACACAATGAGTTGAACATAACATCCAATGTAGAAGTAACGATTAACCACACATTGAGTTGCCTAGTATTTGATTAACAGCAGATGGACACGATGTTTTAAAGTTAAATGTAGAATAACTAAAGCTAAGGCAGCATTTCACAAGCTGAATATTCTCTGCAATATAAACGTGCCAATCGTGGACAGAAAAAGAGTTCTTAAGCGCTACAGTAGCTAATCAAGACCGATAGATGTGAATTATCGATAACTAGCAGACTAGTGAGGAATTATGTGGAAGTTACCATGATGTGGTTTTATATAAGAATGATCATAACACTGGACGGATGAAAAAGTAATGAAGATATCTTGAAAGACGTTCATTCACAAAGAGAACTGGTCACTCACTGAGAGGACAGCACAACAACCGGAAAGATAGAGAGAAGGCAAGCAGGGGAAGACCGAAGAGAAGAGTCTGGATAGTTTGACATTATGACTTGGAGGAACATCTGAATTATAAATCATTGGCAGTACACGAGATGGAAGCTTGTGGATAAACATGGTCACAAACACCACACGACATGGACTATACGAAGACTGGCAGTGCACGAGACAGACGGCTGTGGACAAACATGATCACCAACAGCACACAGTCGGGACTATAAGAATACTCGCAAGACAGACGGCTGTGGACAAACATGATCACCAACAGCACACAGTGGGGACTAAAAGAATACTCACAAGACAGACGGCTGTGGACAAACATGATCACCAACAGCACACAGTCGGGACTAAAAGAATACTCACAAGACAGACGGCTGTGGACAAACATGATCACCAACAGCACACAGTCGGGACTAAAAGAATACTCACAAGACAGACGGCTGTGGACAAACATGATCACCAACAGCACACAGTCGGGACTATAAGAATACTCACAAGACAGACGGCTGTGGACAAACATGATCACCAATAGCACACAGCCGGGACTATAAGAATATTGGCATTACACGAGACAGGCGGCTGTGGATAGACATGATCACCATCACAACACGGCGGCGTGGACTATAAGAAGAGTTGTCTCGTACATACAGAAAGCCCCATAGAGGAAACCTACTATGAGCCCGTGAAGTAATAGGACTGCATTTTGAGGGGGTGAATTCACGGAGGAATAGATGGCCGGAGGAGTAAGTGGCCAGTCTCATTTAACAAACGACAAGCGCAGGATTCAAACCCTTGTCCAAAGACACTCATGACATCAGCACAATTCCCTAACGATTCCACCAGCCTCGTACATTAATAGTTAAAAAAAAAAAAAAACGATTCTGACACACTAAGAGTCAAAGTTGTTGCATACCCTTTACATGACGTAGCAGTCAACCCCAACATTTTTGGCTGTTCGTGATTCCTGGGCAAGTTTACGTTCAGTAGTTTTTCTATTGCTTTCTGAACGGTCGGCACCCATACCTTTCATAAAAAACCAACGTAAGGCGATCTGCAGCCAAATCGCCCACAGCTGTGTTTCGAAGCAGGTATGCGGGATTACGCCAAGGAGCCGCAAGAGTAAAAGAGAACAGTGGGAAAAAAACCCAACTAAGAAAGACAATTGAGAAGTAAGAAGCAGACTTCCAGCAGTAAAGCTAATGTACCACGCAAACAACAAGCACACACGAACGTCACCAGCCGTGCACAGTCTGCTCACATTTTCCTGGGCAGGCCTGCAGATAAAAGACAGCAATAAAGAGTGAGTTGTGAGGCAGGTAAAAATATACCCCAGCACAGGAGATAACAAGACGTGAAGGCATCCCTTCGTGGACCAGGTCACGGCTGGCTATATGGGAATACATTCGTGCAGGGCTGGGAGTGAGATGGAGTCAGGAGAAAGACAAGAGCACAGCGTTACTAACTTCACAAAAAAGCTAGTGTGTGCACTATGCTACCTCAGTCGTCTCACTGAATTTGTCTAAGGAATACTGACAAAGACAAGGATCAGAACACAGGTTTTCACGCGTTTAATTCCGCTCAGCAACAAGGCTTATCTTCATTCTGGGAGTAATGTAATGGTTTGAGACATGGCTTCTGTTGACGTTGTGATAATTTCTGTTAGAAGCTCTCCCTCCCTACTCTCTCTCTCTCTCTCCTTCCTCCTTTTTCATGATCTCTCTCTCTTCCCCTCCTCTCTCTCTCTCTCTCTCTCTCTCTCTCTCTCTCTCTCTCTCTCTCTCTAAGTAAATGCAATGAAAGATTACATTTCTGTTTCAATCATATTATGTTACTAATGTTATATTTCATACTCTCTTTTCCCTCTCCCCATCTATTACCCCCTCTCTCGGTAAATTCGATGAAACATTACATGTGTTTCAATTATATTATGTTACTAATTTACATTTCCCTCCCTCTCCTCCCGCCCAATCCCTCTCTCTCACTCTTCCTTCTCCTCCTCTCGCCTCAATTCCCCCCTCTCTCCTTCTCATTCTCTTTCCTCATCCACAAGCAAAATTCAGATTGAATGAAAGAATGTATGAGAGGAAATAGAGAAGAAGGGCAGAATGTCAGAGGGCCTGCGTGCCCAATTCTTAACCCTTTGAAAATAAAGATTGTTCGTTCATTCGTTTGTTCCTCCTCCCCCATCTCTTTCCCCTTCTTTCTCTGTCTCCCCCCCCCCCCCCGGTCAATAAATTCCTCGAAACATTACATTTCTGTTTCAATTACATTATGTTACTAATGTTACATTAGCCGTGTTGGCATAACAGTGAGCTTGACATCCCACCCCTGTCCGACATGCCACTGAATAGGACACACGCTGAGCAAACCAACTAACATCTTATTCTCCTTCTTATAGTCCATGCCGTGTGGCTTTTGTCCCAAACTGCCTGGCATCTTCTCTCTGTGTCTCCCCCAGCCTACTTTACCTCCACCTTTCCTATTGTCATGATGTACTCCAAGTTACCCCTTCTCATAATGCAGACTGTCAGCTTCTGATGACAGCCACCACTTCTATTTCTCAGTGAACTTCTTTCCAGATATCCTCGTTATGGTTTTAAACTGTCCACTTGTTCTCAGTAATCTTCAGTAAAACCACATCGCTGCAGCCTCCTAACTAGCAACAGTTTTTTTTTCCTTTTCACTGCTGGCTTCAAACCCAAATCCACACTGGACTAAATTTTGCATGTGGGCTACCTGTCCCTATTATAATTAACCCCCACCATTGGAAGAACCCACTTTAACGTCTGAGGTACTTGTTATTTACACCCCCAAGTCAAGAACAATATATAAAGCAACACATGAAGATGGGGGTGGCTGTGATCACTGCAGCTTTGAGGTGACTAATTAGTTACCCCAGTCACCCCAGCAATCGTGGTATCTAATTCTCAGTCTGTATTGCAAAGTTTTAAATGGACATATGTGGCATGGCTGGGCAGCGAGAATAGACATTTCTCTCTTACAAAGACATAGTGGACATATACCGTCCTGGTCATGCCGGAGTTGGAGGTAAAGGACAAGGAGATTTGTGGGCTCCAAGAATGCCAGTTGTTGGAACAATGGACATGGGAGATATTCTGTAGGTTATCCTGAATGACTGCTAGTTTACAATACACAAACAGACGAAGCAACAGATGAAACAACACAAGCAAGGCTTGAAACACAGCAACCTGTGTCTACATTCACTAAGGTAATACATTTTCTTGAGAGAGAAATATATGCCTCAATATTCAGTGGTCTAGCACACATCCAGGCCTGATACTTCACACTCAAACAGCTTTATCTGTGATAGGACCACCTTCACCATTATAATATATTAGGGGCGTTCATTTGAAACCAGTTCCAATGGCTTTATTACAAAAGCATAAAAGAAACATTAACAGGTGTGGTAGAATTAAACAAAGAATTCATTTTGAATGAATTATGCACCAGAAGAAGTCGCCATAGGCATTCAGGCAAGCATCTCATTGCTTAGGTAGGCGGCGAATGCCGTCCGCAAAAAAAGATTGTGGTTGCTCACTAAACCAAGTGTTTACCACGTTAATTACGTCTGCATCTGTGTGAAATCGTTGCCCCTTGAGAGCTTTTTTTAGAGGTCCGAACAAATGAAAATCACATGGTGACAAATCAGGACTATAGGCTGGATGTTGCAAAATTTGCCACTTCTTCCTTGCTAATGCTTCCTGCACAATCTTTGCGACATGCGGACGACCATTATCGAGCAACAAAATCACACAGCGAGAAAGCATGCCAGGCGTTTATTCTTGATGGTTTTTTGCAGCTTGTCTAGTGTCTGCAAGTATTGGGTAGAGTTGATGTTGACACCAGGTTCTTTAAAGTTGGCGAACAATAGCCCTTCATGGTTAAAAAAATGCTCTCAGCGGAAACCTGTAACTTGAATTTTTTGGCTTTTGGTGATCCAGCATGCTTCCATTCATGCTCTCTCTTTTGCTGCTCAGCTCAAAGTGGTGACACCATAATTCATCGCCTGCCACTATGCAGAAGAGAAATGCATCACCCTCCACTCTGTAATGCAGCAAATGGTTAAAACACCATGCCATGCGTTCCTCTTTTTGTTAGTCGGTCAACATCCGTGGTACCCACTGTGAACACACCTTCCGATATTGCAGTTTCTTACGAACGACCTTTTGAATTGTTCTAACTGACACATCAAATTCTTTCGCTAGTGACCGTATGCTTCAACAACGGTTCATCTGTACTGCTGCATCAATTTTGGCGATGGTTTTTTTTCTGTTGCAACAATATGCGCTTGACCCGACCCTAAAAGATCTGTCGTGAACTGATGTCCTTTCTGAAACATTTGTGCCCAGTCTGTCACTGTTGTCTTCAACACACATGTGTTACCGTACGTTGCATGCATTCTTCGATGAACGTTCACTGGTTGACATCCTTCAAATGAAAGAAACTGAATGACCGCTCTTTGAGCTTCTTTGGACAGATTTTGGATCAACCCGACCATTTTCTCAACGGTTAGAAAGAGAACCTATGCATCATGGGACGATAAGCAGTGCTCTTTTATTCATTGGTCAGTACTTATCACATGACTATGACATGATCATGTTCAACGTTCGCAATTATGCGTGGTGTGGCGTGAACGGATTTCAAATTAATGCTCCTTATACATTTCTCTCTTACAAAGACAAAGTGGATATATACTGTCCTGGTCATGCCAGAGTGGGGGGTAAAGAATAAGGAGATTTGTTGGCTCCAAGATCGCCAGTTGTTGGAACACTCACAATGGACAAGGGAGATATTATGTAGGTTATCATGAATGACTGCTAGTTTACAATACACGAACAGATGAAGCAACAGATGAAACAACACATGTAAAGCTTGAAACACAGCAACCTGTGTCTACATTTACTAAGATAATACATTTTCTTAAGAGAGATATATATTGCTTCAATATTCAGTGGTCTAGCACACATCCAGGCCTGATACATCACACCCAAACAGCTTTATCTGTGATAGGACCACCTTCACCATTATAATATATGATGTTCATTCAAGTGTTGTACTAAGTGTTGCTTGTCCATAATTGCTGAAGAGGCCCATATCATGTCAGTCCTAGAATGGGTTTAAGGTGACTGATTAGACCAATCTAAGTTGGTGACTGATTAGACCAATCTGAGTTGGTGGCTGAATAGACCAACCTGACTTAGTGGCTGAATAGACCAACCTGACTTAGTGGCTGAATAAACCAATCTGACTTAGTGGCTGAATAGACCAATTTGACTTAGTGGCTGAATAGACCAATCTGAGTTGGTGGCTGGTTAGACCAATCTGACTTGGTGGCTTAATAGACCAATCTGATTTAGTGGCTGAATAGACCAATCTGACTTAGTGGCTGAATAGACCAATCTGAGTCGGTGGCTGAATAGACCAATCTGAGTTGGTGGCTGATTAGACCAATCTGAGTCGGTGGCTGGTTAGACCAATCTGAGTTGGTGGCTGAATAGACCAATCTGAGTTGGTGGCTGAATAGACCAATCTGAGTTGGTGGCTGATTAGGCCAATCTGAGTTGGTGGCTGAATAGACCAATTTGAGTTGGTGGCTGATTAGACCAATCTGAGTTGGTGGCTGGTTAGACCAATCTGAGTTGGTGGCTGAATAGACCAATCTGAGTTGGTGGCTGGTTAGACCAATCTGAGTTGGTGGCTGAATAGACCAATCTGAGTTGGTGGCTGGTTAGACCAATCTGAGTTGGTGGCTGAATAGACCAATCTGAGTTGGTGGCTGAATAGACCAATTTGAGTTGGTGGCTGAATATACCAATCTGAGTTGGTGGCTGAATAGACCAATCTGAGTTGGTGGCTGGTTATACCAATCTGAGTTGGTGGCTGAATAGACCAATTTGAGTTGGTGGCTGAATATACCAATCTGAGTTGGTGGCTGATTAGACCAATCTGAGTTGGTGGCTGGTTATACCAATCTGAGTTGGTGGCTGAATAGACCAATCTGAGTTGGTGGCTGAATAGACCAATCTGAGTTGGTGGCTGATTAGACCAATCTGAGTTGGTGGCTGAATAGACCAATTTGAGTTGGTGGCTGAATATACCAATCTGAGTTGGTGGCTGAATAGACCAATCTGAGTTGGTGGCTGGTTATACCAATCTGAGTTGGTGGCTGAATAGACCAATCTGAAGTGGTGGCTGGTTAGACCAATCTGAGTTGGTGGCTGAATAGACCAATCTGAGTTGGTGGCTGATTAGACCAATCTGAGTTGGTGGCTGAATAGACCAATCTGAGTTGGTGGCTGAATAGACGAATCTGAGTTGGTGGCTGGTTAGACCAATCTGAGTTGTGGCTGAATAGAGCAATCTGAGTTGGTGGCTGAATAGACCAATCTGAGTTTGTGGCTGATTAGACCAATCTGAGTTGGTGGATGAATAGACCAATCTGAGTTGGTGGCTGATCAGACCAATCTGAGTTGGTGGCTGAATAGACCAATCTGAGTTGGTGGCTGGTTAGACCAATCTGAGTTGGTGGCTGATTAGACCAATCTGAGTTGGTGGCTGAATAGACCAATCCAAGTTGGTGACTAAATTAACCAATCAGAGTTGGTGACTAATTAGACTAATCTGAGTCTAGAAATGGCTGTTTCAATGAAGACGAGGAATGCAGACTGTTGATCCAATAAAGCTAAGTAGAAAGAAAACCAACTATAAACCTATAAACCTTACAGGGATATGTCGCTGAACCCATAATTTTCAAGACCCAACAGAAAATGTGATCATGTATTATGAGATACTGCCAAGAAGGGGAAGGGAGATGTGAGTGAGGGAAAAACAACAAGAAGGGGGAGGGAGATGTGAGTGAGGGAAAAACAACAAGAAGGGGAAGGGAGATGTGAGTGAGGGAAAAACAAGAAGGGGGAGGGAGATGTGAGTGAGGGAAAAACAACAAGAAGGGGGAGGGAGATGTGAGTGAGGGAGAAACAACAAGGGAGAGATGGATGTGAGTGAGGGAGAAACAACAAGAAGGGGGAGGGAGATGTGAGGGAGAAACAACAAGAAGGGGGAGGGAGATGTGAGTGAGGGAAAAACAACAAGGGGGAGGGAGATGTGAGTGAGGGAGAAACAACAAGAAAGAGGAGGGAGATGTGAGTGAGGGAGAGACAATAAGAAGGGGGAGGGAGATGTGAGGGAGAAACAACAAGAAGGGGGAGGGAGATGTGAGTGAGGGAGAAACAACAAGAAAGAGGAGGGAGATGTGAGTGAGGAAGAGACAATAAGAAGGGGGAGGGAGATGTGAGGGAGAAACAACAAGAAGGGGGAGTGAGATGTGAGTGAGGGAGAAACACCAAGAAAGAGGACACCAAGAAAGAGGAGGGAGATGTGAGTGAGCGAGAAAAAAGAATTTGACTTACCCTTATCTTGATAGTCAGTTCTTCAGTTGCTGCAAAAGCAGTTTCATCTGTCAGCGCGATGAAGCGAATCTTATCCAGAGCATCAGAAGCATTCGAAATCAACTCCCTCAAGAAAATCTGGAGATAACAAAAGAACAAACTGATATTGGTTTCTTAAATATTACCACAATCTGCAAGAGAAAGTCGACTATCAACTCACAGAAAAGAAAATGTCCATGCACCCTGTCTAAACTGGGTGAAATGGTTAATTGAATTTATAACGGCAAACCTGTATTATCGATAACCGAATGTTGTGTGAGATGTGGCCAAACAAATTAAACAATCACAATTAATCATTGTGAGAACATGCAACTTTCCTGTGGCAACTGTGTGAATTCTTGCATGAATGATCAATCTCACAAACATTCTACTCATTCATAACTAGGTGTGACATATTCCCCTTGAAATAAGAAAATGGAGGAGGTGGAGGAAGAGAAGAAGGAGGAGGAGGAGTGGCAGAAGAAGAAAGAGAAAAAGAATAAGAAGTGAAGGAATAAGAAGAAGAAGAAAATGAGAAGGAGGAGGAGGAGGAGGAGGAGGAGGAGGAGGAGGAGGAGGAGGAGGAGGAGGAGTAGGAGGAGGAGGAGGAGGAGGAGGAGGAGGAGGAGGAATGGCAGAAGAAGAAAGAGAAAAAGAATAAGAAGTGAAGGAATAAGGAGAAGAAGAAGAAAATGAGAAGGAGAAACAAGAAGAAGAAGGAGGAGGAGGAGGAGGAGGATGAGGAGGAGGAGGAGGAGGATGAGGAGGAGGAGGAGGAGGAGCCCTATATGTACTTGTTTGTTTCTTAACAAGACTAGAGACACTACACTAAAGTACAGGCACCTCACCTCTTTGTTCTTGTACAACGAGTTGATAATAAGCTTCATCATTCGATTGACTTCAGCCTGGAATGCAAATTTCTCTGACTGCTCTCGAAGCTCTTTCATCTGTGCTACACTCAGTCCATCCAGGCTGATGGCTTCCTCTTCCCTGTGGAGGACACGAATTACACTTGTACTGTCTCTTTCATATCTAATACAAACTGGTCAATTATAATGTTACAATATCAGACAAATATGGTTAACAGTTTACTTGCAAACAACAGAATCATGGAGGTATACAAGAAAGTGTGTGGGTCTGCCAGCGTGTCAATTCAGGTTCAGTTCCTCACTGAGAAGGGATTTGTTCTTCCACATGTCAATATCTCTGGAGCTGATTTAGTATTATGTCATTTATATGTTGCTGTGCTACCTGTTTGGTTTTTACTCCCACCCTTAGGTTCTCCCAATACCGCAGAGTTGTTTATTCTTGGTAGTTCCAGCCTCATGTTGTCTCAGAGTTGCAGAGTTGCCCATTCTTGGTAGCTCCAGCCACATGGTATCACAATGTTGCCTATTCTTGGTAATCCCAGATTTGTGTTATTCCAACACTGTTGAGTTGCCCACTCTTGGTAGTCCCAGCCTCAAGTTATTCCAACACTGCTGAGTTGCCCACTCTTGGTAGTCCCAGCCTCATATTATTCCAACACTGTTGAGTTGCCCACTCTTGGTAGTCCCAGCCTCATGTTATTCCAACACTGTTGAGTTGCCCAATCTTGGTAGTCCCAGCTTCATGTTATTCCAACACTGTTGAGTTGCCCACTCTTGGTAGTCCCAGCCTCATGTTATTCCAACACTGTTGAGTTGCATACTCTTGGTAGTCTCAGCCTCATGTTATTCTAACACTGCTGAGTTGCCCATTCTTGGTAGTCCCAGGCTCATACTATTCCAACACTGTTGAGTTACCCACTCTTGGTAGTCCCAGCCTCATGTTATTCCAACACTGTTGAGTTGCATACTCTTGGTGGTCTCAGCCTCATGTTATTCCAACAGTGCTGCGTTGCCCACTCTTGGTAGTCCTATCCTCAGGTTATTCCAACACTGTTGAGTTGCCCACTCTTGGTAGTCCCAGCCTCATGTTATTCCAACACTGTTGAGTTGCATACTTTTGGTAGTCCCAGCCTCATGTTATTCCAACACTGCTGTGTTGCCCACTCTTGGTAGTCCTATCCTCAGGTTATTCCAACACTGCTGCGTTACCCACTCTTGGTAGTCCCAGCCTCATGTTATTCCACCACTGCTGGGTTTCTCACTCTTGGTAGTCCCAGCCTCATGTTATTCCAACACTGCTGAGTTTCTCACTCTTGGTAGTCCCAGCCTCATGTTATTCCAACACTGCTGAGTTGCCCACTCTTGGTAGTCCTAGCCTCATGTTATTCCAACACTGCTGAGTTGCATACTCTTGGTAGTCTCAGCCTCATGTTATTCCAACACTGCTGCGTTGCCCACTCTTGGTAGTCCTATCCTCAGGTTATTCCAACACTGTTGAGTTGCATACTCTTGGTACTCTCAGCCTCATGTTATTCCAACACTGCTGAGTTGCATACTCTTGGTAGTCTCAGCCTCATGTTATTCCAACACTGCTGCGTTGCCCACTCTTGGTAGTGCCAGCCTCATGTTATTCCAACACTGTTGAGTTGTATACTCTTGGTACTCTCAGCCTCATGTTATTCCAACACTGTTGAGTTGCCCACTCTTGGTAGTCCCAGCCTCATGTTATTCCAACACTGTTGAGTTGCCCACTCTTGGTAGTCCCAGCCTCATGTTATTCCAACACTGTTGAGTTGCCCTTTCTTGGTACTCTCAGCCTCATGTTATTCCAACACTGCTGAGTTGCCCACTCTTGGTAGTCCCAGTCTCATGTTATTCCACCAATGCTGGGTTTCTCACGCTTGGTAGTCCCAGCCTCATGTTATTCCAACACTGCTGAGTTGCCCACTCTTGGTAGTCCCAGCCTCATGTTATTCCAACACTGCTGAGTTTCTCACTCTTGGTAGTCCCAGCCTCATGTTATTCCAACACTGCTGAGTTTCTCACTCTTGGTAGTCCCAGTCTCATGTTATTCCAACACTGCTGAGTTGCCTACTCTTGGTAGTCTTAGCCTCATGTTATTCCAACATTGCTGAGTTTCCTACTCTTGGTAGTCCCAGTCTCATGTTATTCCACCACTGCTGGGTTTCTCACTCTTGGTAGTCCCAGCCTCATGTTATTCCAACACTGCTGAGTTTCTTACTCTTGGTAGTCCCAGTCTCATGCTATTCCAACACTGTTGAGTTGTCCATTCTTGGTAGTCTCAGCCTCATGTTGCCTCAATGTTGCCGAGTCGCCCATTCTTGGTAGTCCCAGGCTCATGTTGCCTCAATGTTGCTGAGACACCCATTCTTGGTAGTCCCAGGCTCATGTTGCCTCCATGTTGCTGATTCGCCCATTCTTGGTAGTCCCAGGCTCATGTTGCCTCCATGTTGCTGAGTTGCCCACTCTTGGTAGTCCCAGCCTCAAGTTATTCCAACACTGTTGAGTTGCATACTCTTGGTAGTCCCAGCCTCATGTTATTCCAACACTGTTGAGTTGCATACTCCTGGTAGTCTCAGCCTATTGTTATTCTAACACTGCTGAGTTGCCCATTCTTGGTAGTCCCAGGCTCATACTATTCCAAAACTGTTGAGTTACCCACTCTTGGTAGTCCCAGCCTCATGTTATTCCAACACTGTTGAGTTGCATACTCTTGGTAGTCTCAGCCTCATGTTATTCCAACAGTGCTGCGTTGCCCACTCTTGGTAGTCCTATCCTCAGGTTATTCCAACACTGTTGAGTTGCCCACTCTTGGTAGTCCCAGCCTCATGTTATTCCAACACTGTTGAGTTGCATACTTTTGGTAGTCCCAGCCTCATGTTATTCCAACACTGTTGAGTTACCCACTCTTGGTAGTCCCAGCCTCATGTTATTCCAACACTGTTGAGTTGCCTACACTTGGTAGTCCCAGCCTCATGTTATTCCAACACTGTTGAGTTGCCTACACTTGGTAGTCCCAGCCTCATGTTATTCCAACACTGTTGAGTTGCCTACACTTGGTAGTCCCAGTCTCATGTTATTCCACCACTGCTGGGTTTCTCACTCTAGGTAGTCCCAGCCTCATGTTATTCCAACACTGCTGAGTTGCATACTCTTGGTAGTCTCAGCCTCATGTTATTCCAACACTGCTGCGTTGCCCACTCTTGGTAGTCCTATCCCCAGGTTATTCCAACACTGTTGAGTTGCATACTCTTGGTACTCTCAGCCTCATGTTATTCCAACACTGCTGAGTTGCCTACACTTGGTAGTCTCAGCCTCATGTTATTCCAACACTGCTGAGTTTCTCACTCTTGGTAGTCCCAGCCTCATGTTATTCCAACACTGCTGAGTTTCTCACTCTTGGTAGTCCCAGTCTCATGTTATTCCAACACTGCTGAGTTGCCTACTCTTGGTAGTCTCAGCCTCATGTTATTCCAACACTGCTGAGTTTCCTACTCTTGGTAGTCCCAGTCTCATGTTATTCCACCACTGCTGGGTTTCTCACTCTTGGTAGTCCCAGCCTCATGTTATTCCAACACTGCTGAGTTGCCCACTCTTGGTAGTCCCAGCCTCATGTTATTCCAACACTGCTGAGTTGCCCACTCTTGGTAGTCCCAGCCTCATGTTATTCCAACACTGCTGAGTTGCCTACTCTTGGTAGTCTCAGCCTCATGTTATTCCAACACTGCTGAGTTTCTCACTCTTGGTAGTCTCAGCCTCATGTTATTCCAACACTGCTGAGTTTCTCACTCTTGGTAGTCCCAGTCTCATGTTATTCCAACACTGCTGAGTTGCCTACTCTTGGTAGTCCGAGTCTCATGTTATTCCAACACTGCTGAGTTTCTCACTCTTGGTAGTCCCAGTCTCATGTTATTCCAACACTGTTGAGTTGTCCATTCTTGGTAGTCTCAGCCTCATGTTGCCTCAATGTTGCTGAGTCGCCCATTCTTGGTAGTCCCAGGCTCATGTTGCCTCAATGTTGCTGAGACACCCATTCTTGGTAGTCCCAGGCTCATGTTGCCTCAATGTTGCTGAGTTGCCCACTCTTGGTAGTCCCAGCCTCAAGTTATTCCAACACTGCTGAGTTGCCCACTTTTGGTAGTCCCAGCCTCAAGTTATTCCAACACTGCTGAGTTGCCAATTCTTGGTAGTCCCAGCCTCATGTTATTCCAACACTGTTGAGTTGCATACTCTTGGTAGTCCCAGCCTCATGTTATTCCAACACTGCTGAGTTACCCATTCTTGGTAGTCCCAGCCTCATGTTATTCCAACACTGCTGAGTTACCCATTCTTGGTAGTCCCAGCCTCATGTTATTCCAACACTGCTGAGTTACCCATTCTTGGTAGTCCCAGCCTCATGTTTCCTCAATGTTGCTGAGTTGCCCATTCTTGGTAGTCTCAGCATCATGTTTCCTCAATGTTGCTGAGACACCCATTCTTGGTAGTCCCAGGCACATGTTGCCTCAATGTTGCTGAGTCGCCCATTCTTGGTAGTCCCAGGCACATGTTGCCTCAATGTTGCTGAGTCGCCCATTCTTGGTAGTCCCAGGCTCATGTTGCCTCAATGTTGCTGAGTTGCCCATTCTTGGTAGTCCCAGCCTCATGTTATTCCAACACTGTTGAGTTGCCCATTCTTGGTGGTCCCAGCCTCATGTTTCCTCAATGTTGCTGAGTTGCCCATTCTTGGTAGTCCCAGCCTCATGTTGCCTCAATGTTGCTGAGTTGCCCATTCCTTGGTAGTCCCAGCCTCATGTTGCCTTAGTGTTGCTGAGTTGCCCATTCTTGGTGGTCCCCAGCCTCATGTTTCCTCAATGTTGCTGAGTTGCCCATTCTTGGTAGTCCCAGCCTCATGTTGCCTCAATGTTGCTGAGTTGCCCATTCTTGGTGGTCCCAGGCTCATGTTGCCACAATGATGCTGAGTTACCCATATCTAGTAGTCCCAGCCTCAAGTTATTCCAACATGCTGAGTTGCTCATTCTTGCAGGCTCAAGCTCACGTTGTAACGAAGTTTCTGAGTCACCTGCTTTTGGCTGCCCCAAAATCATGTAATTTCAATGTTGTCCTATTGGCAGCCCCACCATCATCATCATCATCATCATCATCATCATCATCATCATCATCATCATCATCATTATCATCATCATCAACATCATCATCATCATCATGATCATGTGCCCTGACAACTGGCATAGACTTTCGTGTCTTTCCACTAATTTGAATCCTTGGTGTTCTGGATCAACTATGTTGACAATATTCCTCCATGCCACTGACTCAGTCCATCAACCATCATTCCCATTGTCTGTCTCTGCTTCTTTTCCTACTGATATTTCTAGTCATAACAATATTTTCCGATGCCTCCTCGTCTCATCATATGACCACAGTCCATGGAAGTCCCTGTCTCATGTTATTCCAATGTTTTCTGAGTTACTTCCTATCACAGCTAAACCCTCAAGTGATCCCAACACTGCTAAATTGCCTTTTTTGCTAGTCAGTCTCATGTTGTCCCAATATTGCTGAGTTACTTATCCTAGTAGCCGAGTGAGGAGCGGCTGGCTGAGTGAGGAGAAGCTGGCCGAGTGAGGAGCAGCTGCCGAGTGAGGAGCAGCTGGCCGAGTGAGGAGCAGCTGGCCGAGTGGCTAGAACGTCAGACTCTCATTCGGTAAGGTGTGTGATTTTTTCATACACTGCAAGGTACTATATTGGCAGTAAATGACAGGGACTTATCCTGGCAGAATGAGTAATAGAATCTTCTCTGATAAGGAACAAGGCAGAGAGGACAAGAGTTGCTCATCTCATCTCATAATACTGCTTACCTTGCACATGAAGACATAACACTTCATATCTACTACTGCAATATGTGCTATTGTATTACATTTGTTGTGAAAGGTGGCTTCTGTAAAAGCTCGCTTGCTGGCTCAGTGGTCAGGGGTTTGAATCTCTTCAGGGTGGATTCTTAAAACTAACGTGGACTCTCAGCTCAACCCAGTCTAAAACTGCCACCAGGACATGTGCTGGGAAGTAAAAGCAGTTGGTGTTAGACTGACCACATGACCCACCCAGTGCCAACTTTTGTTTTTCCCCTGCATATCCTATTTACAGGACATTGCTGTCAACACCAGCATTTACCCCAGTTCTTGATTTCTTGGCAAGATTACGCTCAGTAGTTTGCCACTGCTTTCTGAGTGAGCGGCTCACATACCCCTGTAAGTAACCAACGCGACGTTATCCGCTGCCGAATCTCGCGCAGCTGCGTTACCCTATTCTATACAAATATGTGTTTGGCACTAAATGCCCTATGGAGGAATGTAGAAGGGCCAATGACTTTACTTAACATTTCTGTAAACTCTCTTTCTGTCATTGTAAATTTTTGTTTTTTACAAAAACAGCATTTATAGAAACAAGCAGCCTATCTAGAAACAGCCTTTACAGAAACAAACTTGAAAATCAGCGTATATAAAAACAGCCATTACAGAATCAAACTTGAAAATCAGCCTATATAGAAACAGCCTTTTCAGAAACAGTCTATATAGAAACAGCCTTTACAGAAACAGTCTTTATAAAAACAACCTTTACAGAAACAGTCTATTCAGAAACAGCCTTTACATAAACATCATGGCCCATAAACAGCAGATACAGAAACAGCATTTAAGGAAGCAAACTTTTGAAAACAGCCTATATATAGAAAAGCCCTAACACAAACAGTCTTTACAGAAACAGCCTGTACAGAAACAGCCTATACAGAAACAGCCTGTACAGAAGCAGCCTGTGCAGACAGATGTGGTAGATAATTTACATATGATAGCAACAGTCAGAAAATTTGGCTTATGATAGACTTAGTTGCATATCCTTTACAGGATGTCACAGTCAACCCCAGCATGTTTTGGCCATTTGTTATTTCTTGGAAAGTTTACATTCAGTAGTTTGCCACCGTTTTCTGAACGGCCAGCACTCATACCAACGTAAGGTGGTTTGCTGAGAAATCACCCGAAGCTGTGTTTTGAATGCGGTATGCGGGATTACAGATTGTGTCCAAAATCCTTTCGCACTGGGACTTTTCACACGACTATTATATGGATAAAGTTCTGTGCATGACAGGCCACTAAAAGATGATGAAGTCCCCCCCCCCCCCCCCCCCCCCCCCCCACCACACACACACTCACAGAGAGAGAGAGAGAGAGAGAGAGAGAGAGAGAGAGAGAGAGAGAGAGAGAGAGAGAGAGAGAGAGAGAGAGAGAGAGGGAGACAGAGAGAGACAGAGAGACAGAAAATTTAAAAATATTTGCTTGGTGTTACCTTTGTACAGCCTCGTCATCAGTTCTAGATGCTTCCCTGCTCTTTCCAATGTCACTGTCAATTGTAACATCATCATCTTCACCTGCTGCTGTTGCAGCTGCAATGAGAACAGAAACATAAATCAGTATAAACAGAAATAAACAAATGCAAATCATACAATACAAAAGGTTCAAATGAAAATCTTAAAATTGTGATAGAAGTTACAATAACCATACCATTGTCTTGTAACCTGTCAATATTTTTGTTAAGGATGTCAAGAGTGCAAAGCATGTTACATCACAGCACAGATGAACACTGTGACGTCAAAAGGACAGTATAAAGATGGCTGTCCCATATTTGACATGCACCAAAGATAGTGTTGAAGTGCTACATAGAACCTGTACTTTTGTATGGATGTGAAGTGTGGACAATGATCTGACAAGTTGAAAAACATCTGATGGCTGTGAAATGTGGTTTCTGAGGAAAATGCGAAAAGACTACCGTGGACAGACAGAACTACCAATGATCAAGTCCTACAAGAAACAAATGAAAACCGTAACCTGATTAGAGAAATTAGACATTTTACAGTAATAATTTTTATGAGAAGAAATAAATTGGAGAACTTGGTGAGAACAGGCAAAATCGAGAGTAAGAGAACAAGGGGAAGGCAGACAAGTAAATACCTGGATGGCTTGACCACGTGGCATGGTCGAGACAAGAACACAGAGCTGATCCACAACTCTGGTGATCGTGTGAGATGGCGAAACATGCTTATCGGCACGGAACATGATGATGAATTCTTCAAACCTCTTTGGCAATATCTGCTATAGGACCAGCTTTACCTGTATCACCAGATTAGATATCCTATCTTCTAAACTTAAGCTTAACCTTTATACCAAATCTCGGTTGCAGTGGATCTCTAGCGTTTCCTATCTCTTGACTTGATGGTGGGAAGTGGATCTCTAGCGTTTCCTATCTCTTGACTTGATGGTGGGAAGTGTATCTCTAGCGTTTCCTATCTCTTGACTTGATGGTGGGAAGTGGATCTCTAGCGTTTCCTATCTCTTGACTTGATGGTGGGAAGTGTTTTTACAGAGGAATGTTAAAACATGCCTGGTCAGCCGATATGACTGATGTGTTTTGAAAAAAAGCTAGTGTGAAAGGGGTGGGTGGGGGAGGGGGAGAGGCAGGAATATTGCAGTGGCTAGCACACTTGCCTGTCAGCCCGGGGGGGGGGGGGGGGGGGGGGGGGGGGTGTCATAGGTTCATCAAATTCACATCTAGGCGAATGTGTGAATCTGACCTGGGCTCCTAGGTGGGCCCAGTGTAACTTGGGTACCAGGAACTGTCTGGGCAACTACAGACAGCGAGTGATACTGACCACATCAGCTCTCCAGTGCCAGTTGGTCTATACAAATATGGCGCTAGCACCATACACCCAGTACACCTCAAGATGTGCAGAAAAGGGGTCCTTGACTTTGTATTTAAGGCACAAACACAACATAATTATCACACACATCAGACTGTGGAAACTGACATTGTTGGTGCATATTGTAACAAGTGGAACGATTTCTGGAAGGAGAGGTAGAGGAAGACAGGAAGGCAAGCTTCATCATGGCATGGGCAAATGTCAGGACATGAATGGATACATTCTGATGGGGATAGGAGAGATATGGAGAAGGATAGATTATGTTGGAGATAGGGGAGATGTGTAGAAGGGCAGATTATGCAGGAGATTGGTAAGAGTTAACCCATTATTAAGATCTAGTTATTACTTTAACTCCCTCTGTCTCATACAGTTGTTACATAAATTCATTTTATTCAGGTTGTTATCGCAACTCTGTCCTCATCTACCTCTCCCTCTCTGTATATATGCATTATGCATGTGAGTATACATGAATATATGTATGTATGAATGGATGTATGTGAGTGTACATATATATGTTTGTATCTGTGTGTTAGTTAGTTAGTTAGTCGACAGATCATCCTCATTGCACATCGAACCATTCAGTCCATAAGTGCTCGGATCCCCTCCTCAGCAAATCCTGCAGCGTGTAGCGGCAAACGACACCAGTTCTGTGTTGGTTTATCAGTCTTCTTTGGCTTCCTGCGTAGTGTTCTTGTTTGGCCACCCCTCTTTTAATTTGCAGTTCTCGCAATCTGGCCATGATTGTAGATTCACAGTCATCACTTGGTTCTCGAAAAAGTCTTACTTCTCGTAGAGCATTCAGAATGTCAGCCTGGTCCATGGGGCGTCCGCCCTACACAGGAGTGTTACCTGCGAGCTTGTCAGCCCGCTCATTTCTTTGTACTCCCGCATGCCCTGGCACGAAGATGAAACTAATCTTTGCCAGCCGAGACCGCTCCAGAGACAGCAACCAATCTCTTCTTTTGTCTTTCGCATAACGTTGAAATATGGAAGTCTTCATGGTGAAGTGGTCAAGCCGTTTAACTCGAGCTCCAAAAGTTGTGGGTTCGATTCCAGGCCGTGTCCTTCAGTTCACGAGTTAAATTGTTCGGAGACTCCTGTGGGTCATCGCTAGAGCTACGGAGTTCGTGCTTTGTGCGACGCTTTCCGCGCTGCAGAAAGAGACCAAGCCATATGGGATAAAACCCGGTGCAATGAAGTCGACCCTGTCAACTTTTTAAGTTGGAATATGAATTGTTTATGTTTGGTGTATGTTTACCGCATTAATTTTACAATGTATTTTATTTCCCCGATGTAAAAGTAACATTTATGGTAAATAATTGGAGTGCAAAAGATGCGTGACAGGATGGGCCTGTGTGCCCAATTTGTGACCATTTGAAAATAAAGTTTGTTCATTCATTCGTTGTCTCTGTGTGGGGGTTGGTAGGCTTTTGAATGAATTAGGAAGTGATGGCAGTCAGAGTGATATACGCATGCATGCATACATACAAACACATATATGTACGCACATTGAATATTATTCTGAAGAAGAATTAACTATGAGAAACTCTACACATATCAAGACACATAAAAAATAAGCAGCCACAATTTGGCAGAGGCAGACATATTCACGTTTCCTGGCAAGCATAGCATATTGGCGGGGAAACAATCCTGTTGGTGCTGGTGATTGAACCCTGAGTCACAGTTTTGGCAGGCCAGAACCCTAACCACTATACTAACACAACGCCAAATAATAATAGCTGTTCCGAAAAACTGCATCAGAATTGAACACTTGATTAGCTCAATCAGTCAGGCAGTTTGGCAGCATATGCACAATAGGAATAATGGTAGCAGCAACAACAGACTGATTGCGCATTGTTCGTTCTAAGCCCCAGCAACTCCCCTATATCAGTTACCGGGCAACTCTTGAGGTCATGGCATAGCGTGGTAATTAAATTCAAAGGTATTGATTTGTGCTTATAGCGGTAAAGAAAGGTATAGAGGAGAGGATACACTAGACCAGTGGTTCTCAACCTTTTTTGGCCCATGCCCCCTTCACCATATTTTCAGAATGTCATTCCCCCCTTCCTATCAAAAATTTGGCCCGTGCCCCACTTCACCATATTTTCAGAACGTCATTCCCCCCCTTTCATATTTCCTACCTAAAAATCCCCCCACCCCTACACAGTATACGTAAAAATGGAAGGTAAATGTAATAGCATATACTAAAACAAGTCTAGACATCCACATAAAACGTGATTTGTGGGTCTACTAACTTTATAAAATGAGTTTTAGAAGGATGAGACATACATAACTGTAAAGTATGAAGGGAAAAACAATATCAAGTAATCGGTTATTGTATTAACGCGATCTTGAAATGGTCTTCATTCCCCCCCTGGAAACCCTAAAATTCCCCCCTGGTGGGGGGGGGGGGGGGGGAAATTCCCCACCGGTTGAGAACCACTGCACTAGACAATATAAATATTGAAAGTTAAAGGCATGCTGGGATTTGAACCTATTGCCTCCGAATGATGATAGCACTCACTGAAGGAACCACTACTTTAATGCACTGACATTTAGAAGCTCTAAGTAAGGTTTAATCATTGGCCAGGTATGTCATCTATTTAAAGAGGCTGTTGTCAGTTTTTTTTGTCAGAAGCTCTAAGTAAGGTTTAATCATTAGCCAGGTATGTCATCTATTTAAAGAGGCTGTTGTCAGTTTTTGGCCACTTAATGAGAAGAGAAAAAATGGAATATGAGACAACTATAAAGATTTATAGAAAGAGAGATAGAGGCAGAAGCAAGAGAAGATCCCACACAGACTTTCATCGTGACGTGGACACATATCAACACCCTAATTAATGCATTTTGTTGGAGATCACGAGGTACAGAGAAGCATGATCACCCATCTGGTAAGTAAAGTAGTATTATAATATACTGGTATATTTAGGATATGGTAAGTAAAGTAGTATTATAATATCCTGGCATATTTAGGATATGATAAGTAAAGTAGTATTATAATATACTGGTATATTTAGGATATGGTAAGTAAAGTAGTATTACTTATCCTGGCATATTTAGGATATGATAAGTAAAGTAGTACAAGATAGTCTTCTACCACTTGAAGCATGCGAGGTACATGGTGCTAACTCAATATTTTAAACAGACAAACTGGCACACGATGGGTGATGGGGTTAATATGACTTGGCTGCTTTTACTTCCGAGATTATTATCCGGTGCCCATTTTAAACTGGGTCAACCTGGGAGTCTAGGTCGATTAAAGAAATCCACCTGGCAGGAATCTGAGCTCATGACCCCATAATGGCAGATAGCATGTTAGCCATTGCATGATCAGGTCAATTTGATGTTGCCTTTACTTCCCAAAACATTTTCTGGTACCTGTTTTAAGCTGAGTTAACCTGTGACCTGCCTGGACGGGGATTAGAACACATGACCAGCATGCAGACAGGGAGAGCTACAGGTGGCTCCCAAGGATGTGGTACTGCTTCCATACTTTCTTGACCAAAATTCAATCAATGCATGATGGGGTCAAGAGGTAAGGTGGAGAAGATGACCACAATGTAAATGATTCAAGATGTTATAGATAATGTACACAAGACAGCAAGAGAAGCTGGACATACGGCTTATGGTAGAGAGACATTTAGAAAGATTGTTATCAGGGTGAGGTTTTGTACAGGAAAAGCAACTTCTTTCTTCTACTTCCATCAGCGCCAAACAATAAATGTGTTTATTTATGAACTGTCATAGTTTCCTCAAAGGGTTCTCCAATTGATATTTCTAGTAACTAACTACCCTAAGGCAAGAAGGACCAGGCAGATAAATTGATATTTCTAGTAACTAACTACCCTAAGGCAAGAAGGACCAGGCAGATATACTGAATGTTCTCAGAGAGGCAGGGTGATTACAGGAATCAAGTGACGGCTGTGAATGTGCTACCTTGACCAGCCTGCAAGAACAGCAAGTCAAAAGGGATGAAGTCGGACAAGACAGCTAGGTAAAAGGTCAAATAGGAAGAATAGTCAACCTATAGAGAAACTGGTGCCACCAGCCGCTCCCAGCTGAGGGAGATACTGAGGAGGGGATCTGAGCACACATGGATTGAGTGGTTCAATGAGGGAGACACTCAGGAGGGGATCTTCTTCTTCTTCTTTGCGCTCATCCAAAGTGTTTATTTAGATGTGATTGCGGAGTGTTGTTACGCACCCTTGGGCCAACTCATCTGACTTCTGCGTGCATTTCTGATCAGGTTAGCATTCCTGGGAGACTCTCACTTTTGTGGTACCGTCCACATCCCAGGTCTGTGGCATTTTCCGCCATCCAGGGTGGCTTCCATAGTTGCAGAGCCGACACATAGCGCCCTGGTGCTGGGCTCACCAAGGGAATCGTCACGTCCTGCTCATGGCTGCTTTAATTCCTCACTTCAATATATTGGGCATTTCGTTCGCCCCGGGCTTTTCCCCGCACAAACCAGACCAGTCTGCAGATGGTATCCACTCAGCAAGTTTTCGATTCGGACATGTGCTTGTCGTTGTGCCCGGGGACAATATAGTCAGAGCTGTTCCGGGCACGACTGACAATTGGAAAACTAGCTAGTCAGAGCTGTTCCAAACGTTAGGACATTCGGAAGACTAGTTAGTCAGAGCTTTTCCGACCATGAAAGACACTTCACTCGGACGTAATTGCGTAGTGCCAATTTTTATTTTGCCACCTGTAGACCGGCACTTCCGACTTCGGCAGGCATTTTTTAGTGAGATTAGCCTTTCTCGAGTTTCGAGGCACGTTAGACTCTTACTGTTGTGGTGTAGCCCTCATCTCAGCTGGTCAAGGTAGAACGGTCAAGGACATCACGGTCAACCCTTAAGGGAAGGCAGGGGCAGACCATGGGCATTCCCCGCTATCCAAGAAGGCTTCCATAATTGCAGAGCCGGCACATATTGCTCTGAGACTGGGCTCACCCGAGGAGTTGCCACGTCCTGCTCATGGCTGCTTTTATTCCTCACTTCCATGTACTGGGCACTTCGCTTGCCACTAGTCGCTCAAGCACAAACCAGGAACGGTCAGATGAACATCCACTAGGTAAGCTTTCACTTCGGACTTCGGACCACGCAATGGATTCACTAGCCAGGCATTCCATTTCATGTTAATGAGATGTTTTTCCATCTTTGACTACACTCTCTATGAGTATACTTACAGACATTTTCTGTAACCATTTCGTGCGACTGGGGCATGTTTTCTCATTTAATACTCGCTCACGAGGTAGGCTACATGTGCTGCCGGCTCAGCACCTTACCTCCGTTCGTCAGTGAGCGAGAAACGGCCAGGCCCTCTCATCCGGGGATCCCTCATATCCCCCAGCTGAGAGCCTTCGAACAAGTATCTGACCTAAGCACATAGCGTGCTCAGCATCTCACCTCCATTTTTCGGTAGGTGGGTATAGGCCCGGCTCTCACATCCGAGGGTTTATGGCTTAGAGGTGTTCAGTC
Organism: Cepaea hortensis; assembly: GCA_963921405.1. Classification (NCBI taxonomy): domain Eukaryota; kingdom Metazoa; phylum Mollusca; class Gastropoda; order Stylommatophora; family Helicidae; genus Cepaea; species Cepaea hortensis. Next base: position 102,965,370 of record OY992887.1, on the reverse strand, counting down.
ATATCCCTTGGCTGGGAGCCTTAGAGTATGTAATCGGACCAAGAATTAATGGTGTTGTGCACCTGATTTAAATTTTGACTGCTTTTCTCAGTCTACCTGCAGAGCAGCAGGTTGTGTCTCGCTTAGTCTGGCCCCTACCATAAGAGCTGTATGACATGTAGTTGTGCTACTGTCGGCATAGCAATTGGGGCCACTGGGACATGCAAGCCACCCCACCACAACAAGGTGGAGATACATCGGGGGGTGGGGGGATCTGAGAACTCATGGATTGAATGGTTCAATGTGCAGTGGAGATAACTGGTGCCACCAGCCGCTACCAGCTGAGGGAGACACTGAGGATGGGGATCTGAGCACTCATGGATTGAATGGTTCAATGAAGGAGACAATGAGGAGGGGATCTGAGCACTCATGGATTGAATGGTTCAATAAGGGAGATACTGAGGAGGAGATCTGAGCATTCATGGACTGAATGGTTCAATGTGCAGTGAGAATACTGATTCAGCGCTGAAGGATAATATAATGCCACATTTCACCTCCCATTTAAACAGAAGGATGATAAATCACCATACTAGGGTCATCATCTTATTTCTTTTATTTTGTGGTATCTTGTGGTATCTCAATGGCAATGCTCAGCGAACAGAACTTTACATTATAATACTTGTTGATTTGATTGTGCACCATTTTTGGTCCAAGCCTACGTTTTGCTTGACACTGAACTTTACATCTGCAGAGAGGAAAATTGGGATGTAATCAGGCCATGATTCCACCCATGTGTTACCAGGGCCTGTAAGGGAAGCAAAGAATAGTAGCACCAATGATGCATGTCGTGAGAGACAACTAATGGGAGTTGGATGGAATTGGATATCTCATCCCATAGAAAACTAGCTGCAAAATTCAACCAATCAGAACAAGTCTATAAAGGGTGTGGAGATTTGGTTGAGGGTCTGGAGATTTGGTTGAGGACCTAGAGATTTGGTTGAGGGCCAGGAGATTTTGTTGAGGGCCTAGAGATTTGGTTGAGGGCCTAGAGATTTGGTTGAGGGCCTAGAGATTTGGTTGAGGATTTGGTTGAGGGCCTAGAGATTTGGTTGAGGGCCTAGAGATTTGGTTGAGGGCCTAGAGATTTGGTTGAGGGCCTAGAGATTTGGTTGAGGGCCAGGAGATTTGGTTGAGGACCTAGAGATTTGGTTGAGGGCCAAGAGATTTGGTTGATGACCTAGAGATTTGGTTGAGGGCCAGGATATTTGGTTGAGAACCTAGAGATTTGGTAGTGGGTCTGAAGATTTGGTTGAGGGCCAGGAGATTTGGTTGAGGGCCTGGAGATTTGGTTGAGGACCTAGAGATTTGGTTGAGGACCTAGAGATTTGGTTGAGGGCCAGGAGATTTAGTTGAGAACCTAGAGATTTGGTTGAGGACCTAGAGATTTGGTTGAGGGCCAGGAGATTTGGTTGAGGACCTAGAGATTTGGTTGAGGACCTAGAGATTTGGTTGAGGGCCAGGAGATTTGGTTGAGGACCTAGAGATTTGGTTGAGGGCCTGGAGATTTGGTTGAGGACCTAGAGATTTGGTTGAGGACCTAGAGATTTGGTTGAAGGTCAGGAGATTTGGTTGAGAACCTAGAGATTTGGTAGTGGGTCTGAAGATTTGGTTGAGGGCCAGGAGATTTGGTTGAGGGCCTGGAGATTTGGTTGAGGGCCTAGAGATTTGGTTGAGGACCAGGAGATTTGGTTGAGGGCCTGGAGATTTGGTTGAGGGCCTAGAGATTTGATTGAGGGCCAGGAGATTTGGTTGAGGACCTAGAGATTTGGTTGAGGACCTAGAGATTTGGTTGAGGGCCTGGAGATTTGGTTGGGGACCTAGAGATTTGGTTGAGGGCCAGAAAATTTGGTTGAGGACCTAGAGATTTGGATGAGGGCCAGGAGATTTGGTTGAGGACCTAGAGATTTGGTTGAGGACCTAGAGATTTGGTTGAGGGCCTGGAGATTTGGTTGAGGGCCAGGAGATTTGGTTGAGGACCTAGAGATTTGGTTGAGGACCTAGAGATTTGGTAGAGGGCCTGGAGATTTGGTTGAGGGCCTGAAGATTTGGTAGGGGGCCTGGAGATTTGGCAGAGGGTCTGGAGATTTGGCTGAGGACCTAGAGATTTGGTAGTGGGTCTGAAGATTTGGTAGAGGGCCTGAAGATTTGGTTGAGGACTTAGAGATTTGGATGAGGGCCAGGAGATTTGGTTGAGGACCTAGAGATTTGGTTGAAGGCCTGGAGATTTGGTTGAGGGCCAGGAGATTTGGTTGAGGACCTAGAGATTTGGTTGAGGACCTAGAGATTTGGTAGTGGGTCTGAAGATTTGGTAGAGGGCCAGGAGATTTGGTAGAGGGCCTGGAGATTTGGTTGAGGACCTAGAGATTTGGTAGTGGGTCTGAAGATTTGGTAGAGGGCCTGGAGATTTGGTAGACTGTCTGGAGATTTGGCTGAAGACCTAGAGATTTGGTAGTGGGTCTGAAGATTTGGTAGAGGGCCTGGAGATTTGGTTGAGGGCCTGAAGATTTGGTAGAGGGCCTGGAGATTTGGTAGAGGGTCTGGAGATTTGGCTGAGGACCTAGAGATTTGGTAGTGGGTCTGAAGATTTAGTAGAGGGCCTGGAGATTTGGTAGAGGGTCTGGAGATTTGGCTGAGGACCTAGAGATTTGGTAGTGGGTCTGAAGATTTGGTAGAAGGCCTGGAGATTTGGTTGAGGGCCTGAAGATTTGGTAGAGGGCCTGGAGATTTGGTTGAGGGCCTGAAGATTTGGTAGAGGGCCTGGAGATTTGGTAGAGGGTCTGGAGATTTGGCTGAGGACCTAGAGATTTGGTAGTGGGTCTGAAGATTTAGTAGAGGGCCTGGAGATTTGGTAGAGGGTCTGGAGATTTGGCTGAGGACCTAGAGATTTGGTAGTGGGTCTGAAGATTTGGTAGATGGCCTGGAGATTTGGTTGAGGGCCTGAAGATTTGGTAGAGGGCCTGGAAATTTGGTAGAGGGTCTGTAGATTTGGCTGAGGACCTAGAGATTTGGTAGTGGGTCTGAAGATTTGGTAGAGGGCCTGGAGATTTGGTTGAGGGCCTGAAGATTTGGTTGAGGGCCTGAAGATTTGGTAGAGGGCCTGGAGATTTGGTAGAGGGTCTGGAGATTTGGCTGAGGACCTAGAGATTTGGTAGTGTCTGAAGATTTGGTAGAGGGCCTGGAGATTTGGTTGAGAGCTTGAAGATTTGACAGAGGGCCTTGATATTTGGTTGAGAGCCTGGAGATTTGGTTGAGGGCAAGGAGATTTGGTAGAGGGTGGAGATGTGGTAGAGGGTGGAGATTTTGTTGAGGGCCTGGAGATCTGGTTGATGGGCTATGCTCCATTAGGAGATGACAGGCAGAAACAGAGACAGGTTGTGATTCAGCACAACTCAGACAGACTGGCTGGGTCATGTTTCCTACAATAGAGTAGACAAGTTAGCCAATTAAGTGTCCTGGGATTAATCCCTTCCATATCTGCCACTGACTTATGTACAGTATTTTCCCCTATGCAATCCCCTTTAATTTGATATTTAATAAACATGTCTGCTACCATATTAACAACGTTTAAGACATAGCTGTGACACACTTCTATTTCCCATTTTCCACCATCCATTTTTGTTTGGTCTAAACCTAATGTTTGTTTGGCATTGAATCTGTTAAACATTCAAAATGCACTCAAATGTGTTGTCTGTTATGTTAGAATGCAGAGGTGCCTGTTTTTGTTTTGTTTATTAAAGTATAACTGCAGTCTTCATAACCCAAGCCAAGACCTGTGAGATGTGTTGAGGGATCCACCTGTGGTTCCATTAAAAGCCAGGTGTTTTTTTGTTCCATCACTCAGGCACCAGTTATCTGATATATATGCTTAAGTTGATGCTTAACATACGATTTCTAGAGTCTGGGTAAAAGTGACGTGAAGGTCATATATGTGAGAAATTAAGTCTTCATGACGGCAAAAGTGAAAGAATTAAGTGATAAAGTAATAAACAAGTATGATAGGGGATAAAATCATAACAAATTCACATAAGAATTACTGCCGGCATGTTTTAAAGTAACGTATTATTATTATTAACTATTATCAACACATAATGGTATTCAGCAGTAGTCGTTCATTTATCATAACAGAAGCAGGCGCGCTAGAAGAGGACACACAAGACAACAGACACGAAAATTAAAGGCACCAGAAATTTGGATTCCAGAGCGCTGATTCCAAAAACGCAAAACAGTTGCAATCCGAATCACCTTTGCTTGTTACTTTTTGTCTCTGTAGCTTTCTGATCCTGTATACAATTGAAGATTCCAAGTTAACAAGCTACTTTAAGAAATAAATACCAGCAATCCCGAGATCAGCTGACATAAATACATATTTATGCGTAGATTACTGGCACGAAGAAAACTTACTACGAATGAATTCCTCCTAACTTCCAGACCCCCCTTCTTTGCTTTAGTTTTATATTCCTTCGTTCTGTACTATCACTTTACTTATTAAAGCTACCAGCGGCTACCCTGTGTGTGTATCCAGCGGTCAGTTCAACAACATTCCCGGACTTACCTGCAATAAACAAGCAACAAATTACTCCAAGAATGAACACCGGCTTCATCTTGGCCATTCCTCCAGTCTGGCTAGTGGAGCAGACGACGTCCAGGGGAGACAATCACACCACAACAACAAGCCGACCGTTTCTAACCGGGATGTCCAGTTTTTAGCCACAACGGGATTCCCTTCACCTACTAAAAGTGACCAATCGTCAGTAACCACGAGCTGTGGTTTCACCAATGAACTATTCCCAAGTACGGAGAGAGCTGCTTCTACCTGGCCCTCTCTCATTGGCTGAACTGCCTCCAGGCCGTGGTTCTGGGATTCTAGACCTGGTTACAGATTTAGAACACGCGGTGTCCGTGATGTTTACACCTACAGGAATAAGATCCAGGCTTTTGCGTTGATTATTTATGTCTTGGCAGCTGTTATTTTGAAAGAGATGTATAGCAATAAATGTACAAGTTAAATGTGTAGCTGGGGTAGAAGGTTTTACACAAACTGATTGAGAATAATTGGAAGTCATTAATTTGTCAGCAGCAGAAATAAATACCTGTTGTTTTTATGTACATAGCCACCATTATCAATCAACTGCCTTGTTGGCTGGCGTAGGCGATCATGCTTTTCTAGTTTTGCGTTCTCCAAGAGCTTGTATCAATTCGTGCGAGGACACTCTCCCATGTCATGACACGGCTGTCGAGAATTTTCTCTCATTGTTTTCCCCTGTCTCTGTTTCAACATATTTCCAGTTATAATATGATTTAGATTTTGTCTTCTCATAATGTGGCCAAAAACAATGATGATTGAATTATGATGTTGACTGATTTTTGGATGCAGATTAGCTTTCCCTGTTACCAGTGTCCCTCGCCAGCGGGCGAACCCACTCCGACTTCTGAGGTACTTGTAATTTATGCCCCCAAATCAAGGACAAGAAGTCAACATTTTAGTAAATCTGACCCATGTAGGGCTTGAACCCGCTACCCCGGCAACAGTATACCCAGATGTTTAAGAACGAACCCTCTTATCCATTCGGACATGCTGACCTTCTGTACTCTTCTAAAACACCACATATCTGGGGGTGTTGTGGATATTTTTGTTTGTTTACTATTTGTTTAGGATCAACAGTCATACGTTACAACTAGTTCTTTATTTAAAAAAATGCAAGAATTCTTCTTTTAACATCCAATGACAATAATTTATTGCATAACGTGTTCTTTATCTGATAGTGATAAAATGCGGTTTTCGCTTTGGCTATTATGTTCTTTATCTCTATGATCTAATGTTATCCATGTGCCTGTTTCATCTTAGTCAATTCTGCACTCATGGACTGAATGGTTCAATAAGGGAGATATTGAGGAGAGGATCTGAGCACTCATGGATTGAATGGTTCAATATGCAGTGCAGATAACTGGTGCCACCAGCAGCTACCAGCTGAGGGAGACACTGAGGATGAGGATCTGAGCACAGGCTATATTCCCGTGCAGGTTGTGTGCATTTAACTGGTTCAGTGCCAAACAAAAAGAGATGGCAGAAAATTAGAAGCAGGGGTTGTTACGGTTATGACTTAAAAGATATTAATATTGTAGCAGACATTGTGTTAATATCATATTAATAGAGGTTGCATAGGGAAAACTGCTGTATTGATATTTTAACCATAATTTGATTTATAAACCCGTGGCAGTTACGGGAAGTTTAAATGAGACTATTTATCATCCCTTGGCACTTAATCAGTTAACATTCAATACACACTAGCACATACACTTTGTAATTAACTCCACATCAAACATAGACAACAATCAAACATGGACTATAATCAAACATAGACAATAGTCAAACATGGACAATAATAAATCATGGACAATAATAAATCATGGACAATAATACAACATGGACAACAATCAAACACGGACAATAATCAAACATGGACAATAATCAAGCATGGACTATAATACAACATGGACAATAATACAACATGGACAATAATACAACATGGACAATAATATAACATGGACAATAATATAACATGGACAATAATCAAACATGGACAATAATACAACATGGACAATTATACAACATGGACAAATATACAACAAGGACAATAATACAACATGGACAATAATATAACATGGACAATAATATAACATGGACAATAATCAAACATGGACAATAATACAACATGGACAATTATACAACATGGACAAATATACAACAAGGACAATAATACAACATGGACAATCATCAAACATGGACAATCATCAAACATGGACAATAATACATGGACAATAATACAACATGGACAATAATCAAACATTGACAATAATCAAACACGGACATTAATCAAACATGGACAATATTCAAATATGGGTAATGAGCAGATGAACCGAGATACAAATGATGGTAGCAGAACTGTGGTTTCTGAGGAAACAAACAAACGAACTTTAATTTCACAGTGTCATAAATTGGGCACGCAAGCCCGTCTTACATTTGGCCCTTCCAATCACTCAACTTCCGCCACATTTTGTAGGCCTGAGTTGTGAAGTGTTAGGAGCACGACATTTTGTAGGTCTGAGTTGTGAAGTGTTTGGAGCACCACATTTTGTACGCCTGAGTTGTGAAGTGTTTGAAGCACCACATTTTGTAGGCCTGAGTTGTGAAGTGTTTGGAGCACCACATTTTGTAGGCCTGAGTTATGAAGTGTTTGGAGCACCACATTTTGTACGCCTGAGTTGTGAAGTGTTTGAAGCACCACATTTTGTAGGCCTGAGTTGTGAAGTGTTAGGAGCACGACATTTTGTAGGTCTGAGTTGTGAAGTGTTTGGAGCACCACATTTTGTACGCCTGAGTTGTGAAGTGTTTGAAGCACCACATTTTGTAGGCCTGAGTTGTGAAGTGTTTGGAGCACCACATTTTGTAGGCCTGAGTTATGAAGTGTTTGGAGCACCACATTTTGTACGCCTGAGTTGTGAAGTGTTTGAAGCACCACATTTTGTAAGCCTGAGTTGTGAAGTGTTTGGAGCACCACATTTTGTAAGCCTGAGTTGTGAAGTGTTTGGAGCACCACATTTTGTACGCCTGAGTTGTGAAGTGTTTGGAGCACCACATTTTGTAAGCCTGAGTTGTGAAGTGTTTGGAGCACCACATTTTGTAGGTCTGAGTTGTGAAGTGTTTGGAGCACCACATTTTGTAAGCCTGAGTTGTGAAGTGTTTGGAGCACCACATTTTGTAAGCTTGAGTGCAAGGAGCTATAGGTGACCAGTCTTTCTTTCCAGTAGTGAGCGTAGACAGCATATACTGTGCAGACCTGATGAGACGAACTCACCTGGGACCCAAGAAATAGTTCATTTTATCAGAAGTTCTTCTTATAAGAGTTCAAGCTTATAGTAATACATTTACAACGTACTATACCATAATATAGACAGGCAGGCAGGCAGGCAGGCAGGCAGAGAGACACAGGCAGGCAGAGACACAGACAGAGAGAACGAATGAACGAACGAACAGACTTTATTTTCAAAGGGTAACAAATTGGGCACGCAGGCCCGTCTTACATTCGGCCCTTCCAATCACTCATCTTTCTTTCATCAACAGTGCATAGGAAAAAACACTGTCCATTCACTCCAACTCCCCCACCCAACCACACACATAACCTACACACACATACATTCCCCCACCCATCCACCACATCCCTACACCTACACATCTCCCCACCCACACACACCTCTCACCCACCACACATCCCATCCACCCACACCCCAAGCATACATACAAACATACATTCCCCAACCCACACATCCACCACCCACACACATCCACCAACCTATACACATCTCCCCACCCACTCACATATCCTCTACCCGTCCCATTTTAGATAGATAGATAGATAGATAGACAGACAGACAGACAGACAGACAGACAGACAGACGGACGGACGGACGGACGGACGGACGGATGGACGGACGGACGGACAGATAGATAGATTAGATAGATAGATAGATAGATAGATAGATAGATAGATAGATAGATAGATAGATAGATAGATAGATAGATAGATAGATAGATAGATAGATAGATAGATAGATAGATAGATAGATAGATAGGTAGGTAGTATAATTATATTCAATTGTGTTGCATTGCTCGTTTAACCAATTTTCTGTTGCCTTTATGCGGTTATCTGTTTTTTTTTTTTTAATTTTTGTTTTTTTTATTTACGAGAGGCAAGTCAATAAGTAAGTGACACAGTTCTGTGGGATGGCAGATAAATGTAGTCGGTGTTTTCTACAGGTGTCATTAGGTGACAGCAACATCGAACTTTACTTTAGGGGGCTGCGTGATCTCGAGGTATGGTGTCCGCCTCGAGTGCTGGAGGTCCTGGGTTCAAGCCACGAAGATGACCGGGATTTTTTCACTTGGATTTCTAGTAATAAAATTTCCCCTGGTCTCTGGGTAGTGAGATCGGACGCTCGTGTGTATTGTCGCGCACGTAAAAAATCCCTTGGCAGTTGGAAATCGACAAAGAGTAGCCTAACGGCGCTGCCCGGGCAAAATTTCGAGTTAAAAATCTACCCAAAGTATTTTCAGGATCCTCGCCGGTGCTACGCAGTTCGTGCACTGGGCTGAGTTTCTCCAGACTCAGATTTGAGTTAGGAGGAAACCGGAGCACTTATGGGTTGCACCCGTGTGTCGTGATGTTGATCCATCGACTAAACTAAACATCGAACTTTATATTCCCGTTCGTCAGGTGGCACTAGGTGTCTCATGCGCATGGGCAGCGCATAAACAAAATGGCGACTGTACTTACAGAGTGTGCAACTAAAGAGCAACGTGCTGTTGTGCGTTTTTTTGTGGGCAAAAGGACTGTCTGCAAAGGACATTCATAAGGAAATGCTTCCTGTTTATGCTGACAAATATTTGTACCGTAAAGCGGTGCATAGCAAGGTAGAAATTTTTTTTTCAAGGACGCTCTAAAAGTGTTGATGAAATCCTATCTGGTCATCCTGTTGAGATTGCAACAGAATCATCCGTTCAGCGGGTGGAGGAGATGATTAGAGGTAACAGGCGAGTAACGATAGACTCTGTAGCATCTGCAATAGGGTGCTCACATGGTTCAGCATACAGCATGATGCATGATCGATTGAAATTTATGAAAGTGTTCTCAAGGTGGGTACCCAGACAATTGAAGGAGAAATACAAAATAAACCCATTTGGCCTGTTCTTGCATAATCTCTGTCGATACGAAGATGAAGAAGACATGCTGAACAGGATTGTTACTGGGGACGAATCATGGGTGCATCACTACCAGCCCGAATCAAAGCGTACTTCAATGCAATAGAAACATCCTTCTTCGTCATGTGTTCAAAAATTCAAGGTTACGCCATCAGCAGGGAAGGTTATGCTGACAGTGTTCTGGTATTGTCAAGGAGTGCTTTTTACCAATTTCAAGAAGAAAGGTGACAATGTGAATTCTGAATGGTACTGTGAAATTCTATCGATGCTTCATGATGCAATTCGAAGAAAACGCCCAGGACTGCTGACTAGAGGAGTGTTGCTTCTTCATGACAATGCCAGACCACATACGGCTCGATTAACTCGGGAGAAAATTAACCAAGGTGGGAAGTTCTGGACCATCCACCTTACAGCCCCGACTTAGCCCCTAGCGATTTCCATCTTTTTGGTCCACTGAAAACCCACCTTGGCGGCAGACATTTCGCAAACGACGCCGAAGTTGAATGTGAAGTGAAAACATGGTTTAGAAAACAGAGCACGCAGTTCTATGCAGCCGGTTTGGGAGGACTGATAAAACGATGGGATAAGTGCATCAATGTTGATGGAAGTATGTTGAGAAATAAAGGGACAATGTATGTATAAAAGTAAACTGGTTTCAAGTTGTTATCATATTCAGTTATTTTTCTACAGCCATTTGTGACGTATTAATTGACTTTCCCTAGTCCTTATACTACTCTTTTTTGTTGTTTGTGCTTTCTTTTCTTGAGTCTATAAACTTTAAGATTTCTACAGTCAGCATTAGCTTCACATTTATCAGTGCATGTCTAAACCAATGATTAATCAGTATGTTATCAAATTCATTGAATGTTTTCTTTTCCTCGGTGCTTTTTCAAGTAAACACCGTATGGACTAAAATGGGTGTGCAGGTTCCCCGGAGCATTACTTGTATTTGATATTGGTTTTTAAATAATTCTAAAATACAGAACCATTTGATAAAATTAGATCAATTTTATAGTACTTTACAGCAATAATATAAACCTTATTAAAATATAAATACACTTTGATGTTTATAACTTAAGTGATTAAAGTCTTTATTTATATTTCAATAAGACATCGTAGTCATGGAGACTGTAAACTATGTTTTTATTGTGTACATGAGAGAGTATACCAGGAGTCGGTTTTATACTGTCCCAGCTTTATACGTTTATATCACACGAACAACCACGGCTTTCTTGTAAACATAAGCAATGGGGTTATTATTAGTTGCATGATATAGAAATGCATACGGTTAGTATTATCTCTTAGCATTTAATTTATTATTTATGCAATTTTTTAATATTGTAAAATAATATTAATAATGTCATTTAATGTTATTGTTTTGAAATCAATATTATCTCTTACAGGCCGATTAGCCGTTAAGTCAGCGGTAAGCGTTCGATAACGGGAAGCCAGTATTTATTACTGTTATTAACCGTTATATCCCGGTTATAAATTTTAGTTTTAAGGGGAGAAGAGGTAACTACACAAGTCAAAAAGTGAAGGTCCCTGTTTCACGCTTTAAGTCCCACTGGGTATATGGTGCTATATCCATATTGTTCTAGACCAATTTGCACTTGTGTGGGTGATGTGGTCAGTATTTTAGGCTGGAAGCGCAGGTCAACTTTCAACATTCAAATCACCCCCATGCTGATCGAACCCATGAACTCCGTGCTGACAGGCGAGCGTCTAGCCACTATGCTACCTCGGCTTCCATGTATGTTTATTTCTACGGAGGGAGGGGGTGAGAAATAACTAGCTCTAAACTTCGACTGTATAGGAAATAACTAGCTCTAAACTTCAGCTGTATAAGAAATAACTATAGTCTGTCCAGAAATGAATGCCTTCATTCACGATCAATTATTTAGAAAACTGTCTGTTGCATCGTTATGAAATTGTTCCTGCCGTCTTATAATTACCCCCACCCAAGGAATATGTCTTTGATAGGTCCAAAAGCAACTTAAATCAGGGAAAGCGGCAACATTTCTATGATGTTTTGGTGAAAAACTAGTGATTTCTCGCTAACAAACTTGTTTTACAGTATTGCCCCGTTCCACTTCGCAAGGCTCTTGTCATAAGGCCAATCCCATTTCCCACGAGAAAATTAACTATTCAACGCTAATGTTTCCCCGTGAAGACGTAATACATTTAATAATGTGCACTTCATCTCTGACCGGTAAATTATATACCGTATATAAACAAATTTTGAAATCTGCTGTACAATCTCCGGAACAAACATTTTTGTTGGATGAACATAATAATAAGTTTATATGCTAAATCTCATCATTTTCCCTCAGTTGGTTACTGAGATATAGAATTTTATATTGGGGCAGACAAAAGTAAACAGATTATAGCTCTAAGCGTCAGTTGCATAAGAAATAACTAGCTCTAAACTTCAGCTGTATAAGAAATAACTCTCCCGTGTGTTGCCGGGGCCCATAAGGGAAGCAAAGAATAGCAACACTGCAGCCTACCACGCATGTCGTAAGAGGCGACTAAGGAGGCTTGATGGTTCCGTCGCCCTGCTACTGAGTGAGTGCGTGGCGCGACACTGTGAGCTGTGAGTTTCGTGTGAAATCTTTTGAATCTGCCCGAAGTTTTTTGGAACGTGACTGCATGTTCGGAGCGATGGCAGATGGCTATGTCCCAGAGTTGACCGGTTTTTGTCTTATGCAGAAATGCGTGGCTGCTGGGCTCCTGGTTGACTGCCACTACCTTCAATGATGAACTGCATTTCGTGGACTGTGTGGGTGAACATCTAGGAAACATCCAGATGGGAAAATGACTGCCGATTCCATCAGAAACGAACTGGGTGTTTTGTGGGGGACTATTGTGTTGACATTCTGGCGGCGGCATTATGCACAGTGCATCTGTGCAGGCTGTTGTTTGTCGAGACTCCTGTCTTTTCCACTTTTCACATTGGGCAGTGGGGAGCATTTTGTATGATATTCACTGGCACAGGAACGGAGCATAATGGGGACGACCCGTTGCTGTGAAGTTGGAACTGCGACTAACTAACTAACTAAGAAATAACTTGCTCTAAACTTCAGCTGTATAAGAAATGACTTGCTCTAAACTTCATCTGTATAAGAAATAACTAGCTCTAAACTTTAGCTGTATAAGACATAACGAGCTCTAAACTTCAGCTGTATAAGACATAACTTGCTCTAAACTTCAGCTGTATAAGACATAACTAGCTCTAAACTTCAGCTGTATAAGACATAACGAGCTCTAAGCGTCAGCTATTTAAGACATAACTAGATCTAAACTGCAGTCCTCCGGAAAAATTTCGCTCATGGCGGAAATCCGTCGGTTTGACCATTTTGCTACAGAACGGAGACATTTTCCCTGCTGAGCCGCGGTGACGCAGTGGCTAGCACGCTTGCCTACCGGCCCGCTGGTTTTGTTCGAATCCCCGTCCAGACAGGCACTTCCCTTATAAACTGTTGCCATTTAATCATTGTTTTAGCTTCTGCTTCTTGGAGTTCCCGCGCCTCAGCCTCCTCCAATTCTGTATCGACTAAACTGGTTACTTTCCGCACCCTCTGTCAATTCCTTATGACCGGCCATTTTTCAATTCATGATTGTTCCACTTCTTGTGTCCACATTGTGGCTATGTTAAGATTCTTCTTGTTATTTTAGACCGTCCCTGTGATCTAAGGCGTCCCCTGAGCAAAGAGTGGACGTGATCAGAATTAAATGTCTTGCGGGCTCTTACAGCTTTGACTTTGCTGGACCAGTACAGAACAGAGGAGGTGGTCGCTTCCATCGTCCCCAAGGACACTCCATTGTTTGTTTGATGTCCCTTCTTGGGATACAAGTTCCAGGTCAATGGCAGTGGCTGGGTCCCCCGGTCTCATTGTTAGCCTGGGTGGTCTATATTGTAACGCCCAGACTACTCCCCTAAACATTTTCTTGTACACATATTATGAGGTGAGAGAGTGAGGGGAGGGTAAGAATCGATGTTGGAGCCAAATAAATAGTCATGGAAAAATCTCACCTTGAAGAGGATTTGAACCGAGCACGACCAGTTGGCAGGCAAAGGGTCCAACTACTATACTAAGTATATTGTTTCTATAAGAGTTGAGATATGAGAAAATAATTCTTAAAAGCTCTTTTGATGGCAACGATTGTAAGTATGCATCATCATCATCATCATCATCATCGTCATCATCATCATCATCATCATCATCATCATCATCATCATCATCATCATCATCATCATCATCATCATCATCATCATCATCGTCATCATTGTCATCGTCGTCATCATCATCATCATCATCATCATAATCATCATCATCAGTATCATCATCACCATCGTCACCATCATCGTAGTCATCAGTATCATCACCATTACCATGACGCAGTTATTTTCATTTAGCATTGAGAAGTTGAAAGTTGTGCTTTTTGTGTCAGCATGATCAATAATGATGATGATAGTGGTGATGATAGTGGTGCTGATGATGACAAAGATGACGATGACAGATGTCTTAAAGATAGTCTTTAAACTGGCTAACCTGATGGCGAAGATGGTGGTGGTCGTGGGATGATGATGATAATAAAAATAATAATAGAAGTAGTAGGCCTCTTTCAGTCCTGTAGGACTGTAGAGTTGTGCCGCTGGGGAGGCACCTGACGGCACCACTAGTGACTGTATAGTTCAAAGTATGAGTGACAATCCCTGTCACAGTTTCTGCATCTGTAAGACGAGGCTGGTCCCGTGGTAAGTGATTGCATTGTATGCCTGCGCCTCCTAACCTCAGTTTGTTGGATCAGATTGCGCTCAAAGAGCACCAGTCCGTTTCGTACATCTCTTCTCCGGGAACATCTGTCTGTTGTAACTCTTTCCCACGTGTCTGGGTCTATGCACACATCCCTATATCGTATTTGGGGTCTTCTGGTTGGCCTCTTCCCTGTGGCTAGTTCTCCGTATAGGAAATCTTTGGGAATACGTTCATCCTCCATTTTAGATTCGAGGCCCAGCCACCGAAGGTGTCTCTGCTTGAGGAGGGAGTGCACTGTGGTAATATCCGCTCTTTCAAGCACGTGTTTGTTTGTTATGTGGTCTTTCGATCATATACCCACGATACCTCTCAGACATCTCATATGGAAGGAATTCAACTTTCTTTCCTGTCGTGAGTGCAAGATCCAGGGTTCAGACCTATAGTGTCCTAACAACACATGCTTTATACACTTGAACTTGTGTACGCTCTGTTAGACTTTTATTTTCCCAAACTTTCTTAGTTAGCCTGGAAAGTGTTGTGACTGCCTTTCCTATGCGTCTGTTGATTTCTGTCTCTATGAAAAGATTATCTGATATTGATAATAATAATGCTGCGGTGGTAATAATGGCGAAGGTGGTAATAATGATGATGAAAGAATAATTTTATCGAGGTCTATAAATAACTACAATATTTGAGTTCGCTCACGAAATTCAACCGGCTCTATGGGGAAGGAGTTACGGGTAATTTGGCAACAGACTGCCTTGCGTTGGTGTTTATAAATGGCATGAGTGCCAGTCTTTTAAAAGGCAATGGCAAACTACTGGTCCTAAACTTGCCCAGGAATCACAAACAACCCAAAAATACTGAGGTAGACTGCGACGTCCTGTAAAGGTTATGCAACTAACACGAAATTTCATAGAGGCACTTTAGCGTAGTGGATAGTGTGCTCGCCTACATGTTTGGGTTCAGGTTATTTCAGAAGTAGGGTTATTTTCCCAACGTATAAGACTCACCTCTTAAAAGTGGACAGCAGATAATTTTCAGAATGTTAATGGCGTTGTTTGGGAAGGAAAGGGCACTGGCCACTCACCTCATCATTTGTGACCTAGAATACATAACGACTTGTTACTTCACATCTCAAAGGGAGTACTACCTACGATGGGGTTACAGCTAAAAAAAAAGTCTTTAAAGAACTGTTAAGTTACTATGAAATAACGGCAGCCACAGAAACGACACAATGCCGGAGTCACACGTATATCGTGAACACAACATATGGTTGCAACCTTCAAGATAAGGTGACTGATAGCAAATAGTGGCGCCGCCAGCGCTGTACGTGGGGGACCAGGTGCAAGTATTCTCACGTGGCTTGGAGAGGTTGAAAGTTGTGCTCTTTGTGCTAGCTAGATCAATAAATACGTATTGTTACCAGGGGTTCTCAAACTACAGAGCACTTTTGCCTTTATTACTATCGAACAATCAATAATAGACCAATATGTATAAAATATAGGAAGAGAGGTCAGCATGGCAGAAATAGATAAGAACACTCTTTCTCAAATATTCGGTGTGCTGATGCCGAGGTGGCGGGTTCAACCCCCAACAGTTAATATCGATATTATACTTTTCACTGGCTCAGTTGCTCCCATCTCCTGACTCTGCAAGAAGATTTAGAGGGTCTTCCAGTCTCTAGGTAGGGCTCGATTGAATCTTAGAGCCCGTGTAGCCCCGCAGGATGTGCATCAACACAGGAACTAATAATTACCGCACTCATCCATAGAGTACAGCCGGGGCTGTAATGTAAAGAATCACTTTGCACATCTTGATGTCCACTGGACATATGGTACTAGTATTTTGATTGACCGATCGGAACTAGGTGGCTGATGTGGTTATTTCTTCCCAAGACATATCATTGTACCTATTTTAGACTGGATCAGCGTGGGAGCTTAGGTCGATTTGAAAAATATAGCTCAGTGCGGATTCAAATTTATGACAGCGGGCTAGGGTTGTCGAACACTATTGTTTCTGATGCGCCTTCTGGTCCAGTATTGACGACTTCGACATCGACATCTTTTCATTGGAAAAGTGGGTTCTTACTGTTGCATCGGAGGCAAAAGATGTTGCTGGACCTCCCTGACTGCATCATCCAGTCTCCTACTAGAGATGGAAACCCCAACTTCCGGCTAGATTACTGCGGAGAAAAGGGTCCATTGCTTATAAATGAGGATCATACTTAGATTTGCGAGACATTTGGGGGTCTTGATTGCAAACAATGAACAGGACCTGCAACATTTAGTAGATGCGGTTGTTTCACACAGTGAACAACTAGGGTTAGAATTAAATTGTAAAAAGACACAGATTATGGTCGTCACTAGGAAGGACGAAATACCACAATGTAATATACGCTTTCCGGCATGGCACATGATTGATTGATTGAATATACAAGTAAATGGGAATATTCTTCAAAAAGTGAATAGGTACAATTACCTCGGAACAGTAATAACATCTGATGGGAGATGCCTTGAAGAGATTAGAACAAGAATCGCCATGACAAAAGTAGCCTTTAGCAAGATGAAAACCATACTGACCAATAAAAAGATGTCAATTGAAACGAGAAAAAGAGTGTTGAGATGCTACATAGAACCTGTACTTTTATATGGATGTGAAGCTTGGACAATGAGCAGTCAGGCTGAAAAAACATCTGATGGCTGTAGAAATGTGGTTTCTGAGGAAAATGCAAAGAATACCATGGACAGCCAGAAAGACCAATGAACAAGTCCTTCAAGAAACAAATGAAGATCGTAAACTGATTAGAGACATTAGACGTAGACAGTCACAATTTTTTGGGCATGTTATGAGAAGAAATGATCTGGAGAACTTGGTGACAACTGGTAAGATCGAGGGGAACAGACCAAGGGGAAGACCTAGAAGCAAGTACCTGGATGGCTTGGCCTTGTGGCATGGTCGAGACAGAAACACGGAGCTGATCCACGACTCTGGTGATCCAATGAGATGGCAGAACATGACCGCTCACGCTTACCGGCATGGCACATGATGGATGGATGGATATTGCGAATGGTTCCTCAGTAGGACACTCACGCTTCCATCTGATCTCTTTGGTAGTCATATCAGATATCTGCAAGCTTCACTCGTTAAATATCCTGTTGTAGTTGGAAATTGCAAAAGGTAGGCCATACGGTCGAGCACTGGCAACAATGTTAGAAAGAATCTACGCACGGCTAGTTTGAGTTAATTACTTTGGATTAAGTCTGTGAATGGGGAAGAAAACTTTACTAAAATACCCACGGAAGAAGGACACATTTTCATACTCAAGTTATGCGCATAACATCACCATACCTAAGATCGCTACTTCTTTTTCATTCAGTGAATGCTGAGAAGGACGAAGACAAACTTGCTTCATACAGAGTGGCATGGCTCAGTTAAGAAATCATAGGTAGAGGGCCATCCGTTGGACCTTTTCCCCATGACACGCTGGTGTATTGAGAAATTGTGGACAGATTGGCTGGGTGTGTACCGTTGGGTGAGGTAGTGGAGAATGATAAGGCAGATGTGGTTAGAGCACTTTAGAATCCTGTGTATAGAGTGGAAGAACCTCTCTGCCGTGTGTCCACCTTGACGAGGTAGAGGGGCTTGTGTGTTCCAATGACCCCAAGAGCTATGCCGACGGTAGCACAGCTACTGGTAGGGTCACCCATGTCAGACAGGTCAAGGGAGAGGGACCAGACCAAGCGACACACAAACCTGCTGCCTTGTAGGTAGACTGGGGACAGTCAAAGGCTAGGGAAAGCACCCCGAAAAATGCTTGTCGAAATCGGATGTACTGGGCCACAGGCTTGACAAAGCAGTGCAACGTAACTTAATTCATGATGTCGCAAATTAAAATTATTCGTTATGGTGCTAATCCCGCGAAGTCCTATCAGGCGGTGATAGTGCCGAGCCCCCTGCCTCGAGGGGGTCCACCCATAACTACTGGTGGTCACCTTCCCCTGCGCTGTGGAGTCAAGGCACAGAGGAGTAGGTTAAGAGCTATTGACCAAACACCCCGGACACTCAACATACTACAGTGGAATGCCGAAGGCGTTTATAACAAGAAAGTCTCCCTAACACAGCGTCTTCATAAAGATAAAATAGATGTGGCATGCATTCAAGAGACACACCTCAACGCCAATCGCAAATTCTCAATCAGAGGGTATCAGGCCACACGTTTTGACCGCGAAGGACACAAAGGAGGAGTTCTAATACTTACACGAAATACAATTCCTTGCAGCGAAGTATCTGTGATCTCTGACAACCAAACGGAAATTATAGGTGTTGATATAATGATAAAGAACGTGAGAATAAGAATTTACAATCTGTATAGCCCAGCAGATACTGACCTTACACTCTCAAACATGAAAATAACTGGCACAAACTGCATTATTGTCGGAGACTTTAATAGCCGTTCAGAAAGATGGGGATACCCAGATACTGACAAAAGAAGAGATGAAGTGGAGGACTGGGAAATAGACTCAAATCTCCATCTACTCAACAAAGCGGATGACACACCGAGCTTCTACTCCAGAAGATGGTTTACCACTTCTACTCCAGACTTAGCTTTCTGCACAGGAGACATCCTCCACAAAATCGATAGCCATGTGCTTGACCAATTATCAGGTAGTGACCACAGACCAATCAAGCTTGTAATGAATATGAGTATGTTCCACAGGAGCAAAAGCCTTTGCCTCGCTGGAATTACAAGCGAGCAGATTGGGACAGATTTGCCATACTAACAGACAAATATTGTGAAAACATAAATACACGATATGGCAACATGAAGCAAATGGTGGACAGTCTAAACAGAGCAATAATACAGGCGGCCACTGAGTCTATTCCAAGAGGAGCGAGGAAAAATTACAAACCATACTGGACTGAAGAACTACAAATTTTGGAGGACAAAGTTGAAGACGCCAGGAAGACAGCAGAGAGAGAGAACAAACAAATGAAGCGAACATCTCTCTCAAAGCCATCTCAGCAAAATATAAAAAAACAGTAAATCAAACAACAAGAGATTGTTGGAGGGAAAAAACAGAAAACCTGAATTTTGACAGGGATGGAAACAAACTATTGAAACCAGTGAAAGCTATGAACAATGAAGAACCTAGAAACAAACAAATAACAATTAAACAAGGAAATGCCTTGCTTACAGGAAAAAAAGGCTGCAAATGCACTAATGAAACACTATGCCAGTGCAAACCACATTGATATTACAAGTGAACAGAAGAAAGCAATCAAAGACAAACAGATACATCATAGTAATACAGAGACAGCAGCAGAATATATGATGGAAAATCTAACAATGGAAGAAATGGAACAGGCAATGAATACCCTAAAAAAAAAGAAATCACCAGGAAATGATGGAATCACAAATAAAATGCTAATAGGACTAGGCACTAAGGCAAAAAAGAAACTACTAGGAGTCCTAAATTACAGCTGGAAGAGAGGAATAGTCCCACAGGCATGGAAGGAAGCTATACTAATACCAGTCCCAAAGAAAGGAAAAGACCTGGAAGAACCAAATGGCTATAGACCTATCAGTCTACTTAGCTGTGTAGGAAAATTAATGGAACGCATTATCAATGGCAGGCTAACATGGCATCTGGAAGAAAACAAACTCTTAACACCACACCAAGCAGGATTCAGAAAGTACAGATCCACTGAAGATCAAATAACCTATATAGCTCAGGAAATAGAGGATGCCTTCCAAGAGAAAAAGCACACACTAGCGGTCTGGATAGATTTTAAAAAAGCATTTGATGGAAGGAAGGACTGAAAGTAAAACTGCAAAAAGTGCATGTTTGTGGGAAAATGTATAAATGGATCAGCCACTACCTTGAGAACAGAACTGCCTTGACAAAAGCAAAATGATGCTGTTGGAGCAAGGTGTCCCCCAAGGAGGAGTTCTTTCACCAACATTATTCCTAGTATATATAAATGACATCACGGAAAACTTTCCAGCCAGAGTACACACATCCTCCTTTGCAGATGACCTAGCCATATGGACATCTGAAGAATATATTAGTACAGCTAACAGCAGAATACAGCAAGCCTTATTAGCGCTAGAGGACTGGTCAAAATCATGGCTAGTGAAGATAAGTGAGGAGAGAACAACATGCACAGTGTTCTCCGTCTCAAATGAAACTCAGCAACCTAAGCTGGTATTGAATGGAAAAATATTGCGCCATGAAGAAAATCCAAACTAACTAGGAGTCACCTTTGATCGTCGCCTGACATGGAAGACACAGGTTGAGAAAAATCTAACAAGAGCAAGGCAAAGAATGGCAATCATGAAAAAGCTTGCTGGTACAACGTGGGTAGCAGATGAGAAAGTTCTCAAGAAGTTATATACTGGACGGGTGAGGCTAGTACTGAAATATGGCATAGCAGCTTGGGCAACAGCAGCTAAATCAAACTTTAACAAAATAAGTAGAGTCCAAAATCAAGGAATGCGAATCATAACTGGAAGCTTTAAGACAAGTCCTATTAATGAGCTAGAAAAGATCACTTGTTTACAACCAATGCAGGATAGAAGAGATAGCAGAGCCCAGCAACAAGCTGAAAAATGCAGAAGATTGAAAGACCACCCTATGTATAAAAGGTTTAGTGGTTTTGGAAAGGGAAGACTGAAGCGTAGCAATTTTGTAGAAACTGCAAAACGAAAGATTAGGGCAGATCCCATACTTAACATATCAACAGTCAAACCCATTTACAATGCAGACAAGTTCCCAGCTTGGAGACAGCAGCAACTGTCTGATATGACAGAAAACATTCCTGTTATTGAGAAAAGGAATACTCAGAATGAAACTGAAAGAAGAAAAATAACCCTAAAATACATTAAAGAACATTACCCAAGCAGCAATTGGACCCACGCATATACAGATGGATCAGCCAAAAATTCAATAGAAAATGGAGGAGGAGGAATTCTGCTAAATTTAAAAAATGGAGTGAAAAAAACACAGTCAGTGGCAACTGGAACATTTTCAAGTAACTTCAAAGCGGAAGTAGAGGCTTTGAAAACTGCAGCAGAAATGCTCTTAATGGAGGAAAATAAAGAGAAGCAAATAGCTATCTTCCCAGATGCAAAGTCAGCTGTCTCAATACTGAAGAGCAAAAACCGCACAGAACTAGCTGACCTAAGAGCAGCACTCCATGGTCTATGCCAGAAATCCAAAAAAAGTTGTAATACAGTGGATCCCATCACATTGCAGTATACCTGGAAATGAAGAGGCTGACAGACTGGCAAAAGAGGGCGGACGACTACCACAGCCTGACATAGACATAACCTATAATGAGGCAAAGAGGTTTATAAAAAGCACTTATAGAACCAAATGGGAATCAGAGCATTCAGGCCACCAGAAGGATGATGCATATTACAAACTCGACCGAAGAGAACAAGTAGCAATCTTCAGACTCCGCACAGGACATAACAGGCTGAAATACCACTTGTGCAATAAACTAAAGATAGGAGATACCGATGAATGTAATTGTGGAACTGGTAAAAGGACAGCTAAACATTTGCTGCAGGAGTGCCCAATATATGCAGAACAGAGAAAGATATTTTGGCCCACACCTGCTTCATTTGAGGACAAGCTCTATGGAGATATCAACAAGCTCAAGTTGACTGCAGCTTACTTTAACTACATTCAAGTTGAAATTTAAGGTGCATGAAGAAGTATTTAGACTGCCACACTTCATACTACAGGTATGTCAGTTACAAAAGCGTCCCAGGGGCATGAAATGGAATATTGATTGGATAGAAAATCCATTACGTGGAAAGTCCGAATCAAACGCCCACTGTGTGGGCTTCATAAAAGGTGGTAAAGTGTCCTAGTGGCACGAAATGGAATATTGCTTGGATAGAAAATCCATTACGTGGAAAGTCCGAATCAAACGCCCACTGTGTGGGCTTCATAAAAGGTGGAAAAGTGTCCTAGTGGCACGAAATGGAATATTGCTTGGATAGCAAATCCATTACGTGGAAATTCCGAATCGAAAGCTCACTGTGTGGATGTCATCTGCAGACTGCATACTTCTGGTTTCCGGAAGAACAGCCTATGGTGAACGGAAGGCCCAATATACGGAAGTGAGGCTAAGCAGCCATGTGCAGGACGTGACGATTCCTTGGGTGAGCCCTGTGTCAGGGCGCTGTGTGTCGGCTCTGCAAGTATGGAAGCCTCCTTGGATGGCGGGGAATGCCCATGGTCTGCCCCTGCCTTCCCTTGAGGACCGACCAGGATGTCTTTGGCTGTTCTATATGGGCCAGCTGGGATGGGGGATAACACCACAACAGTGAGAGTTAAACGTCCTAAGAAACCCTCGGGAAGGTTAACCCGGTCAAAAAATGCCCGCAGAAGTCGGATGTGTCGGCCTAACGGCGCAAGAAGGCAGCTCTGCTGTAAACAGGCACAACGCAATCACGTCCGAAAAAATAACAACTCCGGATGAATGCAGAAGAAGAAGAGTGGAAGAAAAGATAAATCATCATGGTATGAAGAGAATCGGGAGTCAGGGAATGTCAGTGACCAGAGGATCTGACCGGCACTCTGTTCTCCGTGGGAAGACCAAACGGACGCATAATAAGATTGCAGGTGATACCATAAATAATGGACTCTTCGCTATCTGTTGAAGTTTGGGATGTGAAGCTTATGGGAATGTCTCAAGTCATGTAATGTCGGTCCTTGACTCAACTCAGATGTTAAGTACGTAACGAGGCATGACGCACTCCTCTTGACAAATGAACTTGGAACAGAGAGCTGTCGTAAACATTTTAAAGTACCACCAGACGGTTGTCGTAAACATTTTAACTGATTAAGTGCCATGGGATGACTGGTCGTTTTAAGCGACTTCCCGTATCTGCCATAAACTTATATACAGTTTTCCTTACGCAACCCCTTTAATTTGATATGTAATACAACATATTTGATACCATATTAACATCTTTTAAGTCATAACTATGACACATCACTACTTCCCATTTTCCGCCATCCATTTTTGTTTGATCCAAACCAACTTTTTATTTGACACTGAATGGGTTCAACGATTGTTAGAAGGTTGTCAAAACATTTTAAACTACGACCAGAAGGTTGCTCTGAACAGTTTTAACTATAGCCACTATGATGATCTCGGGTGTTATAAATTTCTGTATATGTTTCTTAAAATCTTCTTAAATAGTCCGTGACGTCATCAAGCTGCAGGCGACATTACTGGAATTTGGCGGAAAAGAGAGTCTGGCAATCCCACTGGGACAGAGTATTATAATCACATTGGCTGTTTGGCTGTCACTAAAGTACAAATAATATATGCCCCCCCCCCCGGCAAGGTATTAACTTGTAACAGATGAACTATATTACCTGTTATTTATACATTATTATACTACCCCCTAGATCAGTGGTTCTCAATCTTTTTTGGCCCGTGCCCCCCCCCTTTCACCATATTTTCAGAACGTCGCCCCCCCCCCTATCGTATTTCCTACCTACAAACGCCTCCCCCTACACAGTATACGTAATAATGGAAGCTAAATTTAATGGCACATACTAAAACAAGTCTAGACGTCCACATAAAACGTGATTTGTGGGTCTAATTACTTTATAAAATGAATTTTAGAAGGGTGAGACGTACAGAAGCGTAAAGTATGAAGGGAAAAACAATATCAAGTAATCGGTTCTTGTATTAATGCGATCTTGAAATAATCTTAATTACCCCCCCCCCCCCCTGGAAACCCTAAAATTCCGCCCTGGGGGGGGGGGAATTCCCTACCGGTTGAGAACCACTGCTCTAGATAAAGTCCTATGTTCTTAGTCTCTTTCTACTAGTCTCTAGTCTTATTTGGAGCTTTCATTTAACCTACCGGTTTTGTATCATTCTGCACCGATTGTTCATTTCAGCACTATTTTTCATTCTAATTAGCACCACCCTTTTCTCACCGGCGCTATGGCAAAGGGGTTACGTATACAATTCATAATCTCGCATACCGTGTTGGAAACTGAGCTGCGGGCGATTTGGAAGCAGACAGACTGCCTTGCATTTGTTTCCATACAATGGTATGCGTGCCTGTCGTTCAGAAAACCATGACAAGCTACTGAACGTAAACTTGCTTAGGAATCACAGTCTGAAAATACTTGGGTTGACTGCTACGCCGTGTAAATGATATTCAAGTCATTTGTTTTAACATCCATTGACTTATATTGTCTATATGTGCCTTTGATAATACCTTGTTTACTCCCCCATTGCCACATACAACTGATTTTCCATGACAGAATATCCACATACATCGCTATTAATTTAGGTCCCTTCGTGTGTCAAAACGTCTTGCAATAGTTGACGGAACTAATTGTAATATTTGCAAGTAATGACAAACTGAGTAGTCACTTACAGAATTACCACCAGTGGTTCTAAAACTGTCAAATGGGAAAGCACTAAGACTGGTTAATATGGCAATATTTCATATCAACTCAAAGAGTAATGAAACGTATACATACTTCTTTACCAACTCGCCTTTTCTCTTAGCCAACGGTACATACAGTAAAGCCCACTGCCGCACTCCGAGTAGCTTATATTTGTATTTATCTGTCTCTTGCTGGCAATTCAATTTCAACTAGGGGTATTCCTGTCCATTTACGAATGTTATCAGGCCAGTAATTTATAGGCTTTGCTTCCCCCCCCCCCCCCTTCTTTCTACTTTAACGGCTCCATTAACGAATCAAATCCACATGTTTAAATGTCTAGGTTACATAGATATATTCGATGTGAGAAGTGACACAGAAATAACGAAGAAAATTGTCACGCATAAAGACCATTTTACTAGAATAAGGCGCGTTATTTGTCTATAAATTCCTGACGGTTGTCTGTAAGTCTCAGACAGTTGTCTACGCGTCCTGAACAGTTGAGTTGTCTACGCGTCCTGAACAGTTGAGTTGTCTACGCGTCCTGAACAGTTGAGTTGTCTACGTGTCCTGAACAGTTGAGTTGTCTACGTGTCCTGAACAGTTGAGTTGTCTACGTGTCCTGAACAGTTGAGTTGTCTACGTGTCCTGAACAGTTGAGTTGTCTACGTGACCTGAACAGTTGAGTTGTCTACGTGTCCTGAACAGTTGAGTTGTCTACACGTTTCAGACAGTTACTTATACGTCTTAGAAATTTACCAATAAGTCCCAACCAGTTGTCCACACATCGCAGACAGTTGTCTATAAGTCCCATAGGTATATGCGTCTCAAAAGTTGTCTATAAGGCCCATACATTTGTCTATAAGTCCCATACAGTTGTCTATTTGTCACATAAGTTGTCTATAAGTCCCATACACTTGTCTTTAAGTCCCATACATTTGTCTATAAGTCCCAGAACAGTTGAACGTAATTCCCAAACAGTTGTCTATGCGTCACATGAGTTGTCTATACATCCCAGACAGGTGTGCTTTAAGTCCCAGACAGTTGTGCTATTTTAGGTCATTCTCGCCTAATTACTCTTCTTCCGCGTACTGAAGTTTATTGCCCCATTATTTGTTTCAAGGTAAAATCAGATTTCCGGTGCATATCTTGTTGTACCCAGGAATTAAGATTCCAGTGAGGTTTTATGTGGTCAAAAATGGTGTTCGAGCCTCTTCCTCTTGTTGGAGGGGGACAATAAACACACATGTATTATTTGGCACCCATAGAAGTAGATGACGCACTAGACAACATAAAAACTGAAAAATACAGTTACCGACAGGGATTCGAACCTTTCATCTCGAAATTACGACAAAACCTCGCTACATGAACAAGTGTACTTCGACTCATGACCAACTAGACATCCCACGTAAATATGTCTTCATTAGCCAGGTCTATCATTCAAATGGATCCACATCTATGGAATATGGACAGAAGTCGTACCTAACCATTGAAATAGCACCTTAGGTAGTGCACACCGGCTTACACGCGTGCCTATTGACTCTGTGTTCCAGTTCTCATCCTGACGTATTGTTAAATTGACCTGGTCTGCCAGGTTATCCCAGGTCATCCCAATCTTAAACAGGTGTCAGGAAACGTAGTGAGAAGACAGGGTGACCGGAGCAACATTGACCACATCACCTGTCTGTAGCGTTGTCGCAGACTAATGATAGAAAATCCTCATACCAAAAGAAAGGACAAGCAGACTTTCTGAATGAAAAACTATTCACTGCAAAAGAAGTGATCGAATGGCTCGTAAATCTAGGCTGAATAACTTGTACAGGCCCCAGAGTAGATCTAGATTTCTAAACAGTGACCAAGCGAAGAGAGGTAAGGCGACCAAAAGCAACTAGAGTCTAGGCCGTATGCCTATGTATCCTGCTACTTTAAGTCTGGGAAGTAAATGAGCCCCAGTCTTACCCTGTCTCCCAACACAGCGAAAGAAGACGACTAATAAAGTATACACTTTCGGTTTGTCACTGTTGGGTAAGCTTATGAAAGAGTCGTTTGTTAAAAATATAAAGACTACACACACATATGTTTTATTTTATATCATACTGAGTGGTCTCCGCAGGAGAAACACTGACAGAGAAGTGGCGTTTTGAATGTGCCCCGTTTTTGTTATTCTAAGTATTCTACTAGTTCTATAAAGTTTGTTTGGCATTTATATGTGCTAGTATAAATCTTTAAATGTTTTAATCATCGACTTGCTACTTGGCCCTAGACAAATGGTTGGATAGTAGTGAGTTTTGATGTTTAAGACGGGTGTTAGGTCACTTAGCTTCGGATTCCTGTCTTCACAGCTTGCAGTCGTGTACTTTAAGATTTATTCTCTGCTTCTTCTCCTCTGGCGACGATGAAGTGCACGAATTTCTGGGCTGGATTTCTTGATTTAGGCCTCGTTTTTATTTTTTATTTTATACGTAACGTCCTATTATTGTTTATATATTTGCTGAATAATGTCAGTATTTAACTTTTTTTTTTATTAAGGTGCGACCGGGCACTTAAATGTAACGTAGTCTATACACATCAGATGTGACAAGTAAGCCACGAAGATACACAAGTTGCGTTTAGTAACTTTGTTAGTTGTAGTATCTATCAGCGATGGGTACATAACCAAACAGCAATGAAAAATAATTACAACCTCGTTTGAATAGTCTGTCAACAATGGCTTATCTCCTCCTTTCACTCAACTGGTCAATGGACTGTCTCATCCATCACATGTGATTCATGTACACATGATTTAAGCTAAAACACCAAGTTATAGGCTAATTGGACTGACAGACATACATCTACTAAGAGATCTGAGTGTCCCAATACAATGTGAACCACCTTTCCTCAAACCTCATAGATTATAGAAAAGTATATCGGTCTACAGTTTCCTGCAATATTAATAGTAGTGGCTGTAATAAGCTATTGCATGCCTCCACTCAAGATAAGACTAGTAAAGTAGAGGACGCCTTGACAGACCACGTCAGATGTGCGTGACCTTTGACACCTGTGTCGAGAGTATAGACAGTGTGAAACGTTGAGATATTTTAAAGCCTGGTTTATATTAATATTATTTATTAATACTCTCCCGTTCCTGTATTCTAATATTATTAATCATATTAATAAATCCAAATATGGCTATTAAAACTTTATAGTATTCCTTGGTCTCCATGGCGAAAGGTTTGCAAACACGGTTCGTGAGCCGCTTACCAGGCATTCAAAACGCAACTGTGACCGATTTGGTAGCAGACCGTGTTGTGTTATAACGTGTTGCTGTGGGAACAGGTCGTACAGAAAGCAATGGCAAACTACTGAACGTAAACTTGCCAAGATATCAAAAACAGCAATGCTAGTGTTGACAGCAATTTCCTGTAAATAGGATATGCAAACAAAACAAAAAAAAAGTATTCCCTGAGACTAGCTAAACCTTCATGGCCCAACCGGTTTATCCTTCTGCTCTGACCGCATCCGGTTTCCGATAATTGCGTTACTTGAAATAGCCTCTTTCTTCTTGCGACAAAAATGAGGCGATCCTTTTAAATAACCCGCTGGACTTAGCCTGGCATATTATATTCAGTACTAAGTTCTCCCATGAGGTTTTGCCTTCCCTCTACGTTTTTAGTGTCGTCCAGTGTTAAGAAAATCATACGATATATGGAGTATGTTTAGTTTAGTTTAGTCCACGGATCAACATCACGGCACACGGGCGTAACCTATAAGTGCACCGTTCTACTCCTAACACAAGCCTCAGTCCGGAGAATTTCAGCTCAGTGCACAAACTACGTAGTACCGGCGAGAATCCTAAAATACTTTGGGTAGATTTTTAACTCGAAATTTTGCTCAGGCATCGCCGTTAGGCCAGTTTTTTTCCCCTTCAATTTCCAGCTGCCAAGGGATTTTTTTATGTGCGCAACGATACACACGGGCGTCCGATCTCACTACCCAGAGACCAGGGGACATTTTGTTACTAGAAGTACACGTGAAAAGATCCCGGCCCTAACCGGGGCTTGAACCCGGGACCTCCAGCACTCGAGGCGAACACCATACCTCGAGACCACTCATCCCCCAAATTGGTGTATGTGTTTTGTACTAGAGTTAATAAAATGCAACCAGAAATATCCACTTTCAAGAGGCAATAAACTAGACACACGGGGTTCAGCGTGGCTGAATGGATAAGAACGCTCGTTCTTAAACATCCGGTGTGCTGACGGTGAGGTAGCGGGTTTAACCCCTACACCGGTCAGTTGGACTAAAATATTGACTTCTCATCTTGACTGGGGGACGTATATTACAAGTACCCCTGAAGTTGGAGTGCGTTCGCCTGATGGCGAGGGACACTGGTAATAGGGAAAACTAATCCACACTCTAAATTCAGTCTAGTGCTATTAGAAGTAGCATGTATGGATTACGCTGGGGTTCAAAGCAAGCGAACGCAACACGAAGCTAATAAAATACGTGTAATACCAATGTTATATTGATGCGCATTGAATTGTAACATATTGATTTTTTGGGTGCCGCAATTTATGTTGTAAATCCCAGATTATGTTCTGGGAATGGCTAATCCTTTTTGATTAAGTCGTCGCCCGGTTTTGTGGCTTACGTTG
Source organism: Cepaea hortensis (assembly GCA_963921405.1). Classification (NCBI taxonomy): domain Eukaryota; kingdom Metazoa; phylum Mollusca; class Gastropoda; order Stylommatophora; family Helicidae; genus Cepaea; species Cepaea hortensis. The sequence goes on along the minus strand of OY992887.1, from coordinate 102,935,744 downwards.
TCTTGTGGTGATAGAGATATGTATGCCGGAGTGCAGTGTTGTCATGAACGTGGCCAGATATTATTACTTCAGCGTGAAATCTGACGGCCAAATTAAATGTGTGTGCAGGTGTAATGGGAGCATAATTACTATTTCAATGCATGCCTTATTGCATTATTTGTGTGTAGGGTGGAAAATGGAAAGACCCGGTTGTAATATCAATGTTTATTATAATTACAGAGTTTGTGGGTAGCATTTGTATTTAACGTTACTTTAGTGTTAAATTTTAAATTGGTCAATTCCTTTTTAATTTAAAATGTAAGAGTACATACATTATTGATTTATTTGGTTGTTTCGGGATTTGAGGTGAACACAACCCACTACTGGCAACGCTGATCGTATTCCGGTGCGAAGCTAAGGCCTAGTCCACATACATTATTGCCACTCCATGAGGACACGAATACCGCACTGCAACATTCGTTTACATGGGATCAGTCTAAAGTCAGTGAACCATTTCGACTTTCTCCATTCCTAACGAAAACCTAGAATTAACGTACATTATATTATGTTGGTGTTTTTCTGCGTATTTCATTGATTCTAAGTCCTCCGAGGTCGGAGAATGTCTGCCTGCACGGCGAGGAACCACTCGTCTGCACACCAATAAGCCAGACATGGGACAACGGATACTCACGCAAACCTTAAGTCCTGTATGACATCACACTGATGTTGGACAACAGGATGTCTTCATAAGGCATACAGGCCTTCGCGTTGGAGCTCATAGCCAGCGAACGCAAGCAAGCAAGCAAGCATTGATTCTAAGCACACACCTAAACAATTATAAGTTTAACTTACTTATATTCGGTGTTGTTAAGCTTTCTGTAGATTGTGAACGATGTTAACAATATTCCTGAAGAAAATGTCTGATTAACTTATATCTAGATTTGTTAATGTTTTAAATAGATTTTTTTCCTGATTTTAACTACATTCATGATGCAAATCTAAGCTTAACGTATATATGTTTAGGTTTGTTAATGTTTTCTGTACTTCTGTCTGATTTTAACTACATTCCCAATACCCGTTCTTTACTTTTTGCAGTTTACAGTGTGAAGGCATTGAGTCCATGTCTCAAACAGCTACATACATCCTTGGCTGGCCGAATAATTGGCTTCAGGATTACTTGTGAAATTTGATCCGGCATCCATGTTGGGTTTGGGAATATAACAGCCTTCGACAACAGCAATGTCCAAAATGACCCACTTTGAGCTTCGAAAACCCGTGACGCCTTACGTTTGCTCTACTCCTCTAGACTTCATGGAGGAGCGGCAGTTCCTTTCTGATGTTGTCTTTCCAAAACTTAACGACTTATGTAAATCACGCGGTTCTTATTTCCAGCCGTGTGACCTTCACTGGAAACCCGGGGATACAAAAACTGAGTCAGGACTTCTACTAAAAACTGGTCTGGATGCCGTGAAACAATGTTCCCCTTTCTTCCTTTGCCTGCTGGGAGAAACGTACGGGCCTTTCAGGGATGACGACAAGGCTCGGTTGGGCTTACCAAAGAATAATGGAACGTTGGACATCCCCCGGGAGCTTGATTGGCTGGACAAGAACCTCGTTTTGGCAGGGTCGGGAGGCCATTCGTGGGTGCTGCAAGAAGGTAACAGTTATAACACAAGCGTAAATTGTATTTTCATGTAGCTGTTCTTAATTGAATCAGTACTGAAGGATAATATATCACCAAATGTGACCTCTCATTTAGACAGAAGGTCAATATATCACCATACTAGGGTCAATGTGTTATTTGTTTTGTTTCGTGGTATCCTCCGCAGTTGCATTGCTCGGCGAACAAAAGTTTACATTATAATACTTGTTCATTTTATTGTGTACCATGTTTGGTTAATCCTACTTTTTGTTTGGTACTGAATTAGTAAATTTAGTTTTAGTGTGTGGCTGAACTTTTTTAAATATGCAGTCTCCGAAGTGACACGTATTTTGACATGAAATTCAACAGAAGTCACTCAGTGTGGCTTCTAATCGGATCTTTGTGTTTGAAGATTACCAAATCACAAATTAGTTTTAGTATGTTGGTTTACCCTTGGAAGTCGTATATCTTTAATGTTTCACAATTTAAACTTGTAAAGCTTGAAAAGTAAAGATTTTAGTTAAGTGCCGTTTTTATTTCGTTTTAACTTATACTTCTACTCTACATAAATTATATGGATTGTTTAATGTATATACTTCAAACTATACATAAATATAAGGCTATCTGAATGCATATAATTCAAACTATACATAAATATACGGCTATTTTTACACGTTTTGAGGCGTTTCGGGTGTATGGTGCTAGCCCTGTATGTGTATAGACCAATCAACAATAAAAAAAAAAAGAATGGGATCAATATCACGCAGACCACCTTTACTTCCCCATAATGTCCTTGTACCCCTGGGTCGACTTGAGAGCTCACGTCATGTTAAACCTACCACCCATGACCATCGGGTCTACTGGCAAGCTATAGACAAATATTTAAATGTATTGGCCTGGTTAAGCAGAGGCACTGGGTTGTAGCATCACCGTCTCGAGTTATCTAGTCATATTTTATTGTCGGTTATTATTAGTGTTGTATTTGTTTTCTCAATTTCTGACCTCTTATTTTCTGACCTTTAATTTTCCGATCTCTCATTTTCTGACCTGTCATTTTCTGACCTATCATTATCCGATCTCTCATTTTCTGACCTGACATGTTCTGACCTCACATTTTCTTACCTCTAATTTTCTGACCTCTCATTTTCTGCCCGTCCTTTCAGGTAACCAGTATAAGAGCATAACCGAACTGGAAGTCACACAGGGAGCGCTCCTACATCCAAGCCCACACACGACATTCTACTACCGCCGCTCAGACCACCTCGAGAGCAAACTTCTGCTGGTACCCGACAACAAACCAGACAGATATACGGATGTAAATTTATATTCCTCGGAATCTGAACAAGCCCGGCTGAGAATTGACGACCTGAGGCAAAGACTGGTCAACCAAGGTGTTCCTGTCAAGTATTACAGCACGGTGGAAGAACTGGGACAACTCGTTCTTGAAGACTGGACGGAGATCATTGACATGTGCTTGCCTCCCCTTCCACATGATATCCGGCTATTGGGTGAGTGTACACAGTTAGTTACTTCCCTTGACAGGACGTTGCTGTCAACTCTAACATTTATTGGCCGTTTGTGATTAACTAGGCCATATTAGTTCAGTAGCCGGCACTGTGCCGGAGGAATTAACGAACGCAGTTTGTAAACCCGCCTACCGCGTTCGAAACACAGCTGTGGGGATTAGGAAGCAGACCGCCTTGCATTGATTATCGTACAATGGTATGAGTGCCGGTCGTTCAGAAAGCAACGGCAAACTACTGAATATAAACTTGCAAAGAAATCACAAACAGCCAAAAAGTGCTTGGGTTAACTGCGGCGTCCTATAAAAGATATGCAACTAACTTGTGTTTTCAGTTCAGCAGTTTGCCTTTGTTTTATGAAAGACCGATATCTCATTCCATCGAAATAAAAGCAAAGCAGATCGGAAGTTTAGGAGAAATTACCCATTCAGCGACGCTGACCTCAATGATGGACTTGCGTAAATAGTCAGTAAGTAAAGGATCTTCTTACACACGGTGAGTCGCACTGGACATATTTAATATTTTTTTTTTCGATTTCACCATTACCCCTACGTCGTTCAACCCCAAGGAGAAGTTATAGTAGGGTCCATCACCGACTCAGAATGACTAGACAGCTACCAAAGCAGCTGACCATGGGTTTGATCAATCCGAAGGTGATCGTTGTTGGACAGATGGTGCTAGAGCAATATTTATACAGACCAATCGGCAGTCAGTGTGTCACATGATCAGTCTCAACCAACCGCCGTCATTCCCAATACATTTCCTGGTACACATTTTTTGACCGAGTATGTCAATTAAAAAAAAAAAAAAAGTCAAATCTTCCACGATGCCGATCCAACCCATGACCATATGACAGGTAGGCGAGACTCTACCCACTACCCAAGCTCCTTTGAGTTTATAAAAGAAGTTGCGAGTCTTTTCCAGGGTGCTAGACTCAAGCCCGGGTTGATGTTTTAGGAAATTTTACGTTTAGCAATTTGTCATTGCTTCTAAACCAACCGCGGCTGAAATCGAAACCTCTACTCTGTATGATGGGGAATTGTGAAACTGAGCGTTTCACTATTGGCTGAGTACCTCTATATAATCCACTAAGGTAGGGGAATAGTTGCAGATGAGGACTGAGCGCGTGTGCGAATGTCCGGAGTGCTGTGACGTCGGTTCTTGACACGGTTGAGGCAAATAGTTTGTACTGCGCATGTCTAGCCAGGATTTTTCTCAGTCAAGGCTGAATATTTCGAGTTTGAAGCAGTTATCAGAAAATATCAGGCCTTGGGCAGAGATAAATCTCGGAGACAGATAGTTGATTACCTGGCACATTGCCAGTAAAGTGTTTGTGTATGTCTATGTATGTGTGTGTGAGCGTGGGTAGGTGTTGCAAATGCTAGTGTGTGTGTGTGTGTGTGTGTGTGTGTGTGTGTGTGTGTGTGTGTGTGTGTGCGTGCGTGCGTGTGTGTGTGTGCTCGGGTCTTTTTGTGGTTGCTCGCTTTTGAACTCACGCGCAGTCTATCCACGTGCTACCACTTCGAGTAGTTGCCACTACTGGGGAGTGCATTGAGCTGATTTTTGCATGTGGATTAGCTTTCCCTATTACCAGTGTCCCTCGCCATCAAGAGAACCCACTCCGATGTCTGAGGTACTTGTAATTTACGTCCCCTAATCAAGGGCGACAAGTCAATATTTTAATGCACATGAGCGGTATAGGGGTTGATTCCGCTTTATATTTTATTTTTCCAGACATGATTAGAAAGGGCGACTGATGAACTTTTCTGTGTATTGCTATGTATTTTATTTTGCTAGATGCGATGGTAAAAGCGACTGATTAACTTGTCTTGAGTAATACTATATATTTTATTTTGCCAGACAATTGATCATGTAATGCGATTGTTAACTTTCCTTGTGCAATGTTATTGTCAACTGTCAAACTGGCATTTACTGCCAATATAGTACCTTGCGGTGTATGGCAGAGGGGTCTTTGAGCCTGAGGAATTAAGGCCGCCTGGCTAGTGCAGTCGCCGCGAACTGTGCAGGTTCGGATTTTCTTTTTGCCCCCGACAGAAAAAAATCCCAAACCTTACCGAGGGATCAAACCCGGATCTTCTAAAGGAGAGTCCGGCGTTCTAGCCACTCGGCTAGCCGCTCCTCCTTGTGCAATGTTATATGTTTTATTTTTCCAGACAGGATTATTAAGAGCCGCTGTTAACTTTACTTGTGTAACGCTATATATTTGATTTCTCAGACACATTTGATTATCAAGAGTGGCTTGATCAGCACATCCTCATGAACAGATGCTGTGAATTATTTGTGTCAACACAGGAGGTGGAAGAAACATTAAAACAGATCACAGAATTTGCTCTGACTTGCGCTAGAGACACTACTGCATGTACAGATCATCCCGATGTTCTAACATCATCATGGAACAAAGACATCCACAACATCTGGACATCATTCAAACCAAAGAAAGAGTAAGGCTACTAATATTCTAGGTGTTGCTTCGTTTCTTCTTTGTTCGTCAGAAATGTTTCTTTTGGACGTAAATGCATAGTGCTCATTTATAGTAGATAGAGCTGCGATATTTGCGCCTTTCCGTCGACACATCCGACTTCTTCATGTGTTAGTTAGCTATTCGCAGTTCTAACTTCACGGCAAAATGTGGTCCCCATAATGCACCGTTCCTGTGCAAGCGAATATCACACACAATGCTCTTCACCATTATATGTGAAAAATGGAACAGACATGAGTCTCGACAAACCAACAGCCCGCACAGATATACAATGCATAAAGCCGCTGCCACAATGCTAACACAAAAGTCCGCCACGAAAAATAATTCATCTTCGATGGAAGTAGCAGTCACTAGAAAACCAGCAGCAATGCAATACTGCATAAGGCAAACCAAGAAAGTTCAGCAAACTGCCAGCCGCCATTTTTTGTTGAGCCGGTTAACCATCCCACGGAAGGGTTCCCAACTGGGGAGTCGAACCCCGAAGATATAAATACCTAGATGTCTTGCCAAAGAGCATAATCGGGACCAGAGAACATAAATGATCCAAATCTCTGGTGATCGTATGAGATGGGGACCCGTGATCAATTGAGTCGCCCATTCTTATTACCACTACATTTGATGATGATGGTGATAAGTTACTATATTTTGACGGACATAATATGAAATGACACCATTTATTTTAGTTTGCTACACTTTAGCTTTCTGTACTTCTCATCAGACTTCTGACTGTCGCATCATTTATATATTGTTAATTGGTGGTGACTGTCACTTGTTTTCCTGAGAGGAAGTTGGAATCAACAAGTACATCTTCAACTTATTATCTGTTGGGATTATTGCCTGACTTTAGTCTACAATCCTCTCTTCTGTCTTCCCTTCCATATATCTATTTCTTTCACTCTCTCTCCGTTATTCCTTCAACACATACTCCGACAACAGTTCCTTTCAACAATAAACAAAAGATTTATTAATAAAAACTATGTCTGGTGTATGTATGGATAGTGTCTATGTAGTTGGTATGTTCTTCTAGTGTGGATGCAAGATAAGATGTTGATAGATAGTCTCCGTAATCTTCTCCGGCATATTCAACAGGCCAAAACATCAGATATCAAACACAGACTTAGAACGTTCTCACCCGGTATGATCCGTTCAGCTTGGGTCTTGACTTAATCCAATTCTTGAAAACACAAACAATTGTTCACCACAGTAACACCGTACAGTAATGTGATCACGGTAAGTCCTTTCCGTAGACAGAGTTTTCAGTTTTATGTTGTTATAATCCATCAGTGAAAACACCTCACACCTGTCCACAGTTATTTAACCGTTTTCTGAATATATATACACTGGTCTAGGGTTCTTCCCTGTTTCGTTTAGGTGAGTACTAAATGAAAATGTTGTATCCTATTTTCTATGCTTGAATAAAGTTTCTTCTCTAAGGTTCACCAAAACCTGTTTTTTGACATTCGTTAAGTCACCCACTTTGCATTTGCTATAGTGATATACTTTCACTGCACCTGTGAAGTGCCTGATTAAATTAAAATGTCTTTCCTGTATTATCAACACTGCTTTCTCTGTACAAGAGATGTACTGGTTGATCTTCTTTGATAGGTCAGGCTGTGTAGTAGAACCTGGGTAATAAACATTAAATCAGGTGATTTAAGTCTGCCTCATATCACTGTCTATGTGATTATCTTTCTCCAGCCGTAATGAAACAGCCTCCGAAAGAATTACTCTGACATAAACAGCAGAATTCACTAAAGTATAAACTATTCACTAAATAGAAAGCAATAGTAAACCCTACGCACAACCACATATTTCCCTATGCTAATATTAGTGTTACCTTATATATCTAGAATTAATGATACTCCAAGCATTGAAATCTATTAGCACACAATCACTTCTATCCCATTTCCCGGGATGATTTCTTTGCTATTTTCAGGAGACATAAATCCAGTTTGCCGTCCCTTTCGGTAGCACACACTAACCCAACCATCCCAGTTGCTACTATTTATATTGGGCCTTCCGTTCTTCGTTAGTGTTTGATGTCCATACATCAACAATCGCCTTTGTCGTTCCCGTAACATCAAAAGTTCAGTGAAATCACGTATACGTCCGGGCGCTCCGTTCTCCGCTGTTGAGCTGGTCCTCTGTCCATCGCTCGTTTGCACTTCAAAGCATTCTCCGTTCATTTTCCCGTCGGCCGATACTAGCGGGAGTCACTGCCCTCGGCGCGTACCTGTATCCTATTTTTATATTCGTAGGTCAATGCTCGTGAATTTTATTCCTCCTCGCAGAATGAAGTACACAATTGTTAACCCTTCTCCTTCCTTGTATTTTAATATGTAAGTTATCAAGGAATCATTAAACTGCAGTTTTTTCTGTGACATAGGCCCCCTCTTAAGAGAGTTGACCGCGTCGACTCTTCATCCCTGTAGTTTTGATTCCTATGATCCTCCAACTTATTCCTCTTCCTCTGGAGTTGGATGTCTAGATAAGAAATCCGCTCCTACATTCTCCTTACCAGGGATGTATTCCACTGTGAAGTCCTGTTGCAACAACAACGTCCATCACATCCACCGTGCGTTGAGCTTCTCTGAAGTAGCTATTAACATCACGTGTTGATGATATGATTGGATCCTCACCTGGATCAACACCTCATCCAGTAGGCGACTTCATAAGCACCCTACCATACTACTCATGACTGAAACTAGTGTTGGCTCATCGCTCCTGTACGTTCAGTCGACCTCCTTTCCACTGGCGTAAGCGATGGTTCACAATACAGACGGATCGTCCCATCCTGATTGTAACACTGCTTCCATGTCCTCTTGGTTTCCCCCGGCTTTGCCTCTGGGGATGTTCCGCCTCGTCCTCGTTGGACCGAGTCGTCTTTCCCAAATCTCCTGGACTTTTGCTTCCAGGACCATCTTGGGCGAGATTGTATCTGGTCAGCCAATCTTCGGTTGGAGTCCTGGGTATTTCTCGCCTTTCCCGACGTTACCCACCCCTTCTGAACTTGGTTACCGGTGAAACTTTCACTCTTGTCCTTTCCCTGACTTGTGATTTCCCTCCTCCTGTCGTTGGGTAAATCTGACCTATCACGTACTGTCCCATAGGCCCTCCTATGTTGTACTGGCGATCTCTGGTCTTCGTCTGGACTGGTAACTTTTGTCCCAATGGCTGCCATCACCATAAAGTGCGAAGCTTTGCTCCCGGATCTCTCTTCATATTTCCTAATGAGATGTCTAGGGAGATTTTTCTTCTCTTCCCCGATCCGTATTTTGTAGATGTTCTTGGACACCACCTTTTCCACAGGATAAGGTCCTTTCCATCCTACTTGGAGTATATTGGTCTCTGCTGGACCCCACACTTCCACTTTGTCTTCCACTTTAAAAGCTATGTTACTCTTAGTCCGCTTGTTGGGTGGTGCGTTCTGGCACTCCGAACAAGACTTCAACCACCGGCGTACATCTCCGGTCATTCCTGGCCAGCAATAATGGCCGGATATTTTCGGCAAGGTCTCTCTGACACCCATATGTCGATTCTCGCCTATGATGTGTCCACTCTGAAGAATGTGAGGACGGTGGGTCTCTGGAACCACCCACTGCTCGTGCAGGTTATCTCCCCTCCCAGCTCTCCGATAGAGTAGTCGATTCTTCAGAAAGTACTGTCCCCGTTCTGGTGGCTCAGCACTTCTTTGCAGCTTCCTGTAGCAAGGACGCAACGTAGTATCCTTCCTCTGGGCAGTATGCAATTCTCCTATCCCTGAGTTGTCGCATAGTGTCTCTGCCTCTCTTTCCTTCCCGTGAGATCCACTGACTACTGTTCCCTTGTGGGCTGGCTGTTTGGGCATTCCCAAAAAGACATATTTCGTACCAAGGATCATGGGAAATAAGGAGTCAGATAATACAGCAGCTGGAATAATGCCCGTGACGTACCTGGATTTAATCTCCACCTTGGCGATTGGCAGCGTTATGGTAACTGCACTCCTCATTGCCGGCTGTATTTCTATGGTCTCCCCTGTAAGTTGGTCTGGGCTTACCAAGCTGGCATCCACCACCGCTTCCCCATCCAAACCGGTATCGTAGAGACAAACAACCTGCTGGCCATTGACTTCAATCAGTTCGACCACAGGTGGCCTCTCTTGGTCCGGAGTGTCTTCCATCTCCTTGACCGTTTCCTTGCCTTCCTCTTTTGATTCCTCGAGGTTGGTTATGCAATTGGCGTCTTCTGCCTTGCATCTGCAGTCCACAGTATTATGTGTTGTCGACTGGCAGAGTGTGCACCATGTTCCCTTCCTAAGTTTCCGTGTGTCTTTTTTGTTCCTTTCTCCTTCGCCGATCTCAGCCTTGTCTGTGATCACCGTCGTAGGAATCACTTTGCATGCTGCGAAGTAAGAACTTTTAGGTTTCGATCTGCAGTCCTTCGTGTTATGAGATGGCACTTTGCAGAATGAACACCACTTCTCCGACCACTGTCGTTTCGCTGAAGAATTCGAGGTGCTCTGGTTTCCTTCCTTCACCTTCTCGGAACTCTCCTCTGTGTGCTTTATATAAGGTTCCACTTTTTCTCCTTCCCAGTTCTTAGGTTTCTTTTTCTCTTGTTTCTCCTGACCTTTGGTTTGAATACTGAGTTCCGCAGCCTCCCCATGTACCTCTACGAATCGTTCCGCCAGCTTATTTACAACATCAATCCGTTCCGCCCCTTGTTCTCCCAAGAAGGTTCTGAGAGGTTTCGACATTTGCTTTCGCATCTGGTCGACCACCATCATCTCTTCGAGACTCTCATAATCCCTCTTGAATTCTGCCAAGTCCATCCATTTCTGGAGATAGGATTTCAGCCTCAGACTGTAGGCGGCGAATAGTTCTCCCGGCTCTCTTCTAGACGATCTAAACTTCTTCCTATACGTTTGTGCTGTGACTTCATAATGTTTCACCAAAGCGGCTTTTAATTCCTCGTACTGATTTTCCTGTCCTGGTGGTAGGCGTGTGTAGACCTCGTACCCTGAACCACGTAAGGCCTGGGATAATTTAAGAGCCCATCTGGTTCTATCCAGTCCCATAGCGACTGCCATAGCCTCGAACCGATCCAAAAACTCATATATCTTCTCTTTACTTTCATCAAAGACCGCCAAGGGAAACTTCATGGCATGGTAACCCTGCCCAATCATGTGGGTTGCCCCAGGTGAAGATGAACTTCCTTCTGCTGCATCTATTTCACCCTTAGTTTGTGTCTTGAGTTCTAACTCTTTCAAGCGGTATTCATGTTCCATTTCTTGTCTCCTGGCAGTCTGTTCCATTTCCAGTTTCTTGGTCTCCTGGTCCATTTCCAGTCGCTTGGTCTCCTGGTCCATTTCCAGTCGCTTGGTCTCCTGTTCCAGTTTCTTGGCCTCTTGTTCCATTTCCAGTCGCTTGGTCTCCTGTTCCAGTTTCTTGGCCTCTTGTTCCATTTCCATTCGTTTGGTCTCCACCTCTATTCTTCTCACTTCCAACTCGGCCTTCCGATCTTCTCGTTCCGCTTGACGAATCTCTCGCTCTCTTTCCTGGATGTAATCAGTTAGTTCCGAGCCAGCTAAACCAATTTCCTCTCCGTTGGCCCTAAGTTCTGCCGTAGTTAGTTTGGGAGTGGCCATAGTTAAAGCAGGTAAGTCAGCCCGTTGAGTAAAGACACCTCAAGGCAGTAAAGAATACTCACTATAAACAGATAATCTACCTAGAACCTATATCCTTAATCTATGCCTATCTACTATTATTAATCTACAACACCACACCGTACATCACAACCACTCTCTCATCCACCAGAGGAGATATAGGATAAAGACTTATGTAGACGTGTGACCGTGTGACTAGGTATGTAATGTGTCTTACCACCTATCCACATTCACTCTGTCTGGAACTTTCTCACTGTAAAGTCACCAGCATTAATGAAATGGTTCTACCATAAATGTAATGGCACCATATATCCAATGGACGTCCTTCCATTAAAAGTCATCAATGTATACTTATATTTATTCCAATCAGTATGTCCCAACATGCAGGTACCCCTCTATGTATATGCCCTGTTATGCCCAGGTCATATGGGTATTATTTTCTACACCGCTGCTCCACCAATTATGTCACTTGTTTTCCTGAGAGGAAGTTGGAATCAACAAGTACATCTTCAACTTATTATCTGTTGGGATTATTGCCTGACTTTAGTCTACACTCCTCTCTTCTGTCTTCCCTTCCATATATCTATTTCTTTCACTCTCTCTCCGTTATTCCTTCAACACATACTCCGACAACAGTTCCTTTCAACAATAAACAAAAGATTTATTAATAAAAACTATGTCTGGTGTATGTATGGATAGTGTCTATGTAGTTGGTATGTTCTTCTAGTGTGGATGCAAGATAAGATGTTGATAGATAGTCTCCGTAATCTTCTCCGGCATATTCAACAGGCCAAAACATCAGATATCAAACACAGACTTAGAACGTTCTCACCCGGTATGATCCGTTCAGCTTGGGTCTTGACTTAATCCAATTCTTGAAAACACAAACAATTGTTCACCACAGTAACACCGTACAGTAATGTGATCACGGTAAGTCCTTTCCGTAGACAGAGTTTTCAGTTTTATGTTGTTATAATCCATCAGTGAAAACACCTCACACCTGTCCACAGTTATTTAACCGTTTTCTGAATATATATACACTGGTCTAGGGTTCTTCCCTGTTTCGTTTAGGTGAGTACTAAATGAAAATGTTTTATCCTATTTTCTATGCTTGAATAAAGTTTCTTCTCTAAGGTTCACCAAAACCTGTTTTTTGACATTCGTTAAGTCACCCACTTTGCATTTGCTATAGTGATATACTTTCACTGCACCTGTGAAGTGCCTGATTAAATTAAAATGTCTTTCCTGTATTATCAACACTGCTTTCTCTGTACAAGAGATGTACTGGTTGATCTTCTTTGATAGGTCAGGCTGTGTAGTAGAACCTGGGTAATAAACATTAAATCAGGTGATTTAAGTCTGCCTCATATCACTGTCTATGTGATTATCTTTCTCCAGCCGTAATGAAACAGCCTCCGAAAGAATTACTCTGACATAAACAGCAGAATTCACTAAAGTATAAACTATTCACTAAATAGAAAGCAATAGTAAACCCTACGCACAACCACATATTTCCCTATGCTAATATTAGTGTTACCTTATATATCTAGAATTAATGATACTCCAAGCATTGAAATCTATTAGCACACAATCACTTCTATCCCATTTCCCGGGATGATTTCTTTGCTATTTTCAGGAGACATAAATCCAGTTTGCCGTCCCTTTCGGTAGCACACACTAACCCAACCATCCCAGTTGCTACTATTTATATTGGGCCTTCCGTTCTTCGTTAGTGTTTGATGTCCATACATCAACAATCGCCTTTGTCGTTCCCGTAACATCAAAAGTTCAGTGAAATCACGTATACGTCCGGGCGCTCCGTTCTCCGCTGTTGAGCTGGTCCTCTGTCCATCGCTCGTTTGCACTTCAAAGCATTCTCCGTTCATTTTCCCGTCGGCCGATACTAGCGGGAGTCACTGCCCTCGGCGCGTACCTGTATCCTATTTTTATATTCGTAGGTCAATGCTCGTGAATTTTATTCCTCCTCGCAGAATGAAGTACACAATTGTTAACCCTTCTCCTTCCTTGTATTTTAATATGTAAGTTATCAAGGAATCATTAAACTGCAGTTTTTTCTGTGACAGTGACAGAGGCGCTGGGAAGTCAGCACTCTCCGCTGATGATGATGATGATGATGATGTATGATGATGATGATGATGATGATGATGATGATGATGATGATGATGATGATGAATCAAACAGGTTTGGGCTGAAATAAACATGCAATAACACCACTGGTTAGTTTGCTATAACTGACTTTTGTTTTTAAATACTCTGCAGCCTAACTCCCAATGGTCGCAAAAGTTCAATCATGTTAATGGGTGGTCACAGAGGAACTGGAAAGTCAGTACTTGTCGCCCATTGGTTGAAAGAATTCAAGGCAGATAACCCACACATTTGTGTAATCTCCCATTTTGTCTCCGCGTCATGCAGAAGTCAGGACGTTGTGAACTTCTTAAAACACACCACCAGACAATTAAGACAACAGTTTCTTCTATCAGGTAAGGTTGTGTTAAGTTAATTGCACATCCGTTACACGACGTTGCAGTCAACCCCAGTATTTTTTGGCTGTTTGGGATATAAAATACCATACTGGAGGGTAAGGTTTAAGGCAAGCGCGCAAGAGGTAGACAACGATACAAGTGGGAAGATAACATTAAGAAATGGACGAACATCAGTCTGACAGAATGTACAGTCAGGGCGAGAGACAGTGTTGGAGGTGCATTGCAGAAATCCTTTATTGTGGAAATGGCACCTGATTGATTGATATCTTGGCAAGAATATGCTTAGTAGTTGGCCATTACTTTCTGAATGACCGGCACTCATATCATTGTATGAAAACAAGCGTAAGGTGGTCTGCTACCAAATCGCCCGCAGCTGTGTTTAGAACGCGATATGCGGGATTACGAATTGCGTTCCAGTAACCCCTTCGCCACAGAGTCGGTTGTGTAGTCATAAAAACAGATCAATATAACTGTTAGCAAGGTACAGCAGAGTATGAAGAACTCTCTTGCCCGGGTGCCCGGAACTAATCATGACTGCAAACAATGATGACAAAAAAGTGACTGAAATTTCGTTCTCTCTATTAGATTAACTGCATAATGATGATGGTGATGACATAATGATGATGATGATGATGATGATGATGATGATGATGATGATGATGATGATGATGATGATGATGTCGAAGAGGAGAAGTAAGAGGAGGAAAAAAGGAGAGGAAACACATTCATTAGAATCGGTGATCATGATGCATAGTTTTTTTAAAATCTTTCTCAGAAGCTTACGATCCAAACAGCTTTTGTTCAAGTATGGAGAGGGACACAGATACTGATGACGACACGTTGTTGTCCACGTCAGAAGCATTTGTAGCCGCTCTCAACCTCGGCCCGTGCGTCATTCTACTGGATGGTGTCAATGAACTCAGCTCACATAAACAATTTGATTGGCTGCCGGAGTGTCTACCAACTACCTGTAGATTAATCCTCACATCTACATCTTCAGACGTTTCCTACCATTGCCTGTCTCAACGGTCAGATGTTACAGTTCTTGACCTCCCAGCCTCGTTGAAACATCCCAGCACAACTGTTGCTATGGTGAGTTGTGTGTCAATATTTCAAACAGCTAGCTTTCATTATTCAGTTTTTTATTTTTTTTAAATATTGTTTTCCTATTTGTGAATTAAAAGAAGTGGTCGACTTCATTGCGCCGGGTTCTATCCCATATGGCTCGGTCTCTTTCCGCAGGGTGGCTTGACGAAAGTGTAGCACAAAGCACGAACTCCGTAGCTCCAGCGACGACCATTTGTGACCTCTCATTAGGAAAGAAGGACGGTATATCGCCATACTAAGGTCATCATGTTATTTGTTTTGTTTCGCAGTAGCTTCCGCAATTTAAATGCTCTGTGAACGGAAGTGGACATTATAATACTTGTTCATTTGATTGTGTATCATGTTTGGTCCAAACACCTACTTTCTGTTTGGCGCTGCATCAGTGAAAGACCATTATGCCCCAGCTGCATTGCCAGGGTTGGGACATAACAGTTTCCGTGCACTGGTCACTCACTTTATCCACCGTAACCTACATTTGTCTAAATATTTCCACCCTATTTTCCCCCTAAGACAGGTTTTAGTGAGATGTGACGGGGCTACCGTATGACAGTAGACGTTACTACCTGCTTTATTTTAGCGCTGAATATTGGGCGGCGCTTACCAAATCCGACACCCCACATTGTGCCAACGGTTTCAGGTGGAGGAACGCAATTGAGCGAGTAGCAGCATTACTCAGTTGCGAGCAAATGCAACCTAAAGACTAAATGTCAAGGCAGGATAGACCAGGCCCTAAGCCCTGGCCGGCAACGCTTCATGGATGGAAACTCCGACAGGCGGAAAGATTTGCTGATTCGGCGACTTCTGCAGCTTGTCTTGTTCTTCTTCTTCTTCTTTGCGTTCATCCGGAGTGTTTTTTCAGATGTGATTGCGGTGTGTCTAGTTAGGCACCCTTGGATCGAAACCCTTAGGCCAACACATCCGGCTTTTAGCGTGCATTTTTGACCAGGTTAGCATTCCTGGGAGACTCTCACTTTTGTGGCGCCATCTGCAACCATGCTGGCCAAGGTGGAACGGTCGAAGACAACGGTCATCCCTCAAAGGAAGGCAGGGACAGTCCATAGCATTTTCCGCCATCCAATGTTGCTTCCATAGTTGCAGGGCCGACACATAACGCCCTGGATCTGGGCTCACCGAGGGAGATCGTCACGTCCTGCTCATGGCTGCTTTAAATCCTCACTTCAATATATTGGTCATTTCGTTTCCCCGGGTCATTCCCGCACAAACCAGACAGGTTTGCAGACGGCATCCACTCAGGGAGTTTTCGGACATGTGCTTGTCGTTGCGCCCATCAGAGCTTTTCCAGGCTCAACAGACATTCGGAAAACTACCCAGTCAGAGCTGTTCCGAACAAGAGCGGCATTCGGAAACTAGGTAGTCAGAGCTGTTCCTAGCACGAGAGACATTCGGGCGAGACATTTCACTCGGACGTAATTGCGTAGTGTCAATTTTTAGTTTGCCACCCGTAGGCCGACACTTCCGACTTCTGGAGGGCATTTTTTAGTGAGGTTAGCCTTCCTCTGGTTTCGAGACACGTTAGACTGTTGTAATGTCACCCACATCTCAGCTGGTCAAGATAGAACGATCAACGATATCGCGGACGGCCCTCAATGGAAGACAGGGGCAGACCATGGGCATCATCTCACTATCCGAGGAGGCTTCCATAATTGCAGAGCCGGCACATATTGCTCTGAGACTGGGCTCACCCAAGGAGTTTCCACGTCCTGCTCATGGCTGCTTTTATTCCTCACTTCCATGTGTTGAGCATCCCGCTTGCCACTGATCGCTCAAGCACACACCAGGAGCGGTCAGATTGCGGGCGACATCCACTCGGTAAGCTTTTGCTTGTGACTTCAACCCACGCAATAGGTACGCTCGCCGTGCGTTCCATTTTGCGTTGAGACGTTCTTCCACTTATATCTACACTCTCTATGAGTTAGATACAGAGTTTACGTAACCATGCCCTTCGACTGGGGCACTTTTCTTTCTTTTTTGTACTCGCTCACGAGGTAGGCTACATGTGCTGCCGGCTCAGCACCTTACCTTCGTGCAGCAGTGAACGGGAAACGGTCTGGCCCTCTCATCCGGGAATCCCTCATATCCCCCAGCTGAGAGCCTTCGAACATGTATCAGACCTGAGCATGTAGCTTGCTCAGTATCACGTTTCTATTTTCCGGTAGACGGGTATCGGCCTGGCTCTCAGATCCGAGGGTTTGTGGCTTAGAGGCGTTCAGCCACAGCCCTCGACAGGGAGCCTTAAGAGTTTTGTCCGAACCAAGAAATTCTGCCTTCGTGCACCTGATTTAAATTTTGACTGCTATCCTCAGTCTATACCTGCAGAGCAGCAGGTTGTGTCTCTCTTAGTCTGGTCCCTATCCCATAAACTGTCCGATATGTAATTTTTCACCCATCGGCAAGCAAATGGGGTCGATGGGACACGCAAGCTCCCCCACCACGTCAAGGTGGAGACACATCGGCTTGTCTTGTTCCAAACGTATTGTGTTACCGTTCCTCTGAGTAAATTAGGCAGGCCGTGAGAGGAATCGTGCTGCATGGGAAATACATGGTTTCTGCTTGCTTGCTTGCTTGTGTTCGTTGGCTTTAGCTCCAACGCGAAGTCCTGTATGTCGGATGAAGAAATCCTGTTGTCCAACATCAGTGTGATGTCATACAGGACCTGAGTTTTGCGTGAGTATCCGTTGTCCCATGTCTGGCTTATTGGTGTGCAGACTGGTGGTTCCTCGCCGTACAGGCAGACACTCTCCGACTTCGGAGGAATCGGCGATCCTACTGACTTTAGCCAGGACCCCGAAGGGACATGTTGCCCAGGACGCTCGACGAGGACGCGTCAATAGGTCTTGGCCAGTATATAACACGGCCCTGGTGCCTTGGAAACACCTCTGCGTCCCACATGGTTTCTAAATTCAGCCCAGGTTGTTAGTTATGGAGAGATAACTCCATTTTACAAACTAGCGTCTGTCAAGACGGCCAGGTGCCAGTCATTTGTCCCCTGTCTATAAAGAAGGACATCGTTCTTAAATGTCAGAATTGTCAGAGTCTTGCGTAGAGCAAGATAAGTAGCTCGTTTTCTGGCAAGTGTGAAGCAGTATCAAACTATCAAATCACACGAAGTGAATATCCGAAACTGTTATTTACAAGCTTTATTTACGCGCTGCATTCATTATCGCACAGACATCGCGCAATGACAATCCATAGCAATCATTACAGCATGAACAATATCAATACAATACATAAGGATACATGCAATCAATATACATATCACTTACAAGCCAAAACTTTCAAGCGTTCGAACCAGTCTCCCACTGTCACACAGGCTAGCTCTCAATGCAGATTCAAAACCACTCGCAGACTCATGCGACCTGTCCATACAAACGCCTAACCCGGTCTGCCTGGCCTTTCGTTCTACACGCTAGTCGGCGCTCAAGTCAGCTGGTGTGACCCCTGCAAGGTTCACGGGGTGTACCGCTGACCAGCGGTTATTTTAGCGTCGCTCAGTTGCTGTGCTTGGCTGCTTATACGGGCGTCGTCGAAGACGCCGCATTCCCTCTGTAGTGTTTAACCTCACTCAGGGTTGCGCGTTGTTATGTCGCCTGGCGTTGGCGGCACAGCCAACGCGTCGCAACCTCAGATGTGAGACTTTGACACTCTCCACACCCCTTTTTCATGAAAGGATTTCCTTTCATGTACAATATATATAGGTGTTATTAAACTTGTCAAAATCGAACATTGTATTTTGTCTGCATAACTTAATAGTTATTATAAATATATACAGGTGAATAGTAAACAATATGTATACAACAATTGTGTTGCACCATGAAGTACAACAGTCAAGTACAATCTATTTGATGGACATTACCTCGCTGTGACACAGCTAGTCCGGTAGGTCACGGCTAAACTGGCCCCTACCTCAACAACCAAGAACAAAAATACTAAAATCATCAGGTTAAACTGTGAGCATCTCCCTCTGAGATAGCTCCGTCATCAGACCTCTGTTTAGAGTTTCTAATGAAGGTCAACAGTTTTGGCAATATATTGTCCATATGTAAATGACGTCACCTTGACGTGTTATCTATCAAGCACACATGTTAATGGTTACAATACATATTTACACATCACCACGAATTTAGAGTAATGTCCCTTGGTTATTATACAAAAAATTTAGGAACAATAATTTATCGTCGTTTACATGACATAGATTACTACTACAACTTTATTTCTTAATGTCATAATTTGACACTTATTGACAAATGTGTACAAAAAGTCACGTTTGTAAAGAAGTAATCAAGTTACGATGCTGAGATTACATATTATAAAGATCGACATATACAATTCCGTATATGGAAATATTTTAAATCACATTTTAATACAATCGTCATAAATTTATAGACTTTTTAGTGTAGTCTGCTAACTTTCAAATTAATAAGCAAAAAATACCGGAAGTATACAGCTGTGCTATTTTACACATGTGTTGTGGTGTCATTCACACGACGTTGTTCCGTTCTGGGTGGATATTATAGAAGCGGAGTATTAGTTGTTACTATCAGCTGTTGGATCGTTTCTTCCGCCTTCTGCTCAGATTGTAATGTCGCAGTCATCTTTCGTACCTTGTTAAAACGTCTTGGACACATCGGTCTGGACACATTCAGGATTACTTCACGCTGTAGTGGCTTGGTAAGTTCCTGGATCCTGTAGTGTTGTCCAGTGACACTTGTCTATGTAGTGTCTGGTTGTTACAATATTTATGTATTTACAATAATAATCACATTCTTTCTCATACCTTACAGTTATACAACACATTAGTTTACATAATAATGATTCCATTCTTTCCCATATCTCACAATTATACACGCATTCATTCGCATAATAATGGTAATAATAAGAATCCAAATATGTACATAAGTTATATACATTGGGAGATACAATCTACCCCATCACATTGTTGTACACAGCGTTACTGACACATTGTCACAATTGGCTGTGGTACTGAGCACTATCTATGTTGCAGTTTTATACACCCTCTGCACTGTGCTCTGGTGTTGACTGGGTATTAGGTTCGTCGTATGGACATCTCGACAAATGATCTGCAAGACAGTTTTGGGAACCCTTTATATGGTTAATCTCATAGCTATAGTCCTGCAGATGAAGGGACCATCTTGCCACCTTGCTGTTACTTGGCGTTCCTCTGGTAACAATTGTCAGCGGGCTATTATCTGTTTCAATAATGAAATGTTTACCTAAAAGAAATCTCGAAAGTTTACGTACCGAAAATACCATGGCAAGAGCCTCGAGTTCCGGCGTATTGTAATTTCGTTCGCTGGTGTTCAGTTTTCGAGAGACGTAGTATACTGGGTACAAGATTTGGTCGTGTTCATGGAGAAGCACACCTCCAATGGCTACGGAGCTCGCGTCACACCTTAATCTAAAAGTAATATTCAAATTTGGCAATTTTAGAATAGGTGCTCTAGAAAAATATGAAAGAATCTTCGTAAATGCTGGCCTCAAACATTCGCTGTTTACAATAACATTGGGATGTTTATTTGTTAGTAAATCAGTGAAACATTTGGTCAATTCAGCAAAATGAGGAATAAATTGTCTATAATAGTTTAAAAGACCTAACACACTTCGCAACTGTTTCTTCGTTGTCGGAAGCGACAATTTCAAAATTCTAGACATGATGTTATCGTCAGTTGATATAAAACCATTTGAGATCTTATAGCCCAAAAATGAAATTTCTTGAAAGGCTATATCAACTTTGGAAGGTTTCACAGTCAGTCCATGATGTCTAATCCTGTCAAATGTCTGCTGTAGTTTTGTTATGTGATCTGTCATGTCCTTTGTGTGTATGCAAATGTCGTCCATGTATCAAATGATGTTAGCAATGTCTGTCAAAAGAATTCTTGTCATTCTGACGAAGGTAGCCGGTGCATTGACTAATCCGAAAGGTAGTTTACACCATTCGTATAAACCCCACGGTGTGGCAAATGCAGTCAGATGTATACTGTCAGGATGTACAGCTATCTGCCAGTAACCTTTTGTCATGTCAAGTTTAGTAAAATAACGTGAGTCAGATAGTTCAGTCAGGATGTCTTCACAGTTTCTCATTGGTTCTAAATCCAACTGTGTAATGCTGTTGAGTTTCCGATAGTCCACACAGAGTCTGATTGTTTTGTCCTTTTTCGTTACTAAAACTATTGGTGATCAAAAATGAGATTGTGAATGATATGATTTGCTTCTAAATCAATGATTTCTTGATGTAATTTTTCCTTATAGTGTATAGGGATAGAATACGGTATACACTTGATAGGAATGTCGGATGTCAAGATGATTTGGTGCTGAACTAAATCTGTCTGTCCTGGGCTGTCAGAAAAGATCGTCCTGTACTCTTGTATCAGTTGTCTGCAACTGTCAGTCTGTGTCTGCGTCAGTTTAGGATTTACCTTAATGTCCTGTAAGTTGGTCGTCGTGTCAAGAACTGGTGTCGGTATCTCGTCAGTGTCGTTGTCGTCCGTCTGGTCCACTATGGTGGTGCCTGCTGCAGTTTCTACTTGGTCGTCTTGCCTGTGGTAATATGGTTTGAGCATGTTAATGTGGAAAATTGTGTGTTTGTCTCTAACTGCAATTTCGTAATCTACCGTCGAAATTTGTCGTAGTACTTTGAACGGTCCTTGCCATGAGTCAGTGAGGAGATGTCTATCACTTGGCAAAAGAAGAAGAACGTCCTGTCCTGGTGTCAGTGTAATAGTTCTATTTCCTCTGTTAGCATATTGTCGGTAGATAGCTCCTGATTTTTGGAGAGCTTCTTTAGCTAACACACATGATTTCATAATTCTGTCACGCAATGATATTACATGTTCATATGACGAAATGGGTTTAGGTAAAGTTGTACTTTCAGTAAACATAGATTCATACAAAGATAATGGGCCGCGTGGTTGTGCACCATATAACATTTCAAATGGTGAGAACCCAGTGCTGGAATGGGGCACTTCCCTATATGCAAACAAAATTGCAGGCAGATAAGTATCCCAATCTTCAGGGTGTTCTTGGGTTACTTTAGAGAGCATATGTTTGAGGTTGCCGTTAATCTTTTCCACGATACCGGTCGAATGCGGGTGATAGGGACTGTTGAAGCATTGTTTAACACCCAACATCTTGGTAAAGGCTTGTGTAGCTGAGGCAATAAACTGGCTACCCCGATCTGAAAGGATGGTGTCAGGGAATCCTACCCTCGCAAAAATATGAAAGAACACTTCCATGATATCTTTGGAAGTTATGTTCTTCATTGGAATCGCTTCTGGCCACCGACTGCATAGATAAATGAGTGTTACAATGTACCTATTACCTCTCGATGTTACATGGTTAAGAGGACCAACTATATCGACCGAGATCTTTTCAAACGGTCTACTAGCCAAATCAGTAACTTGCAATTCAGCGTGTGGGTGTTTACCCTTTTTGACAAGCTTTTGGCAGATGTCACACGATCTGCAATACTGTTTGGTATCGTTGCAAAACTTAGGCCAATAAAATTGAGTAAGTAACTTTGCTCTAGTTTTAGCATACGCCATGTGTCCTGCAAAGGGTATGTCATGAGCTATATTCAATGCTTGCTTGCGGTTTTCTAACGGTAGCACTGTTTGTTCTATAGTGCTGGAACCTTTGGTGTAGTACCGTGTTAGAATTCCGTTCTTCAGAGCAAAGTACCATTGAGCATTCTTTGCTACTCTTGGCTTTTGGCCTACAAGTTTAAAATAATTTTGCAAAGATCGATCGGCTTTCTGAGATGTTATAAACTTCTCCCTAGTTGTCTCAGGAGATGTTACAACTGGACTTATTCGTTGTAAAGCCTCTGTCTGATCGATTCGATCTTGCATCTGTGCAGTAGATCTAGTTACTGCATTTATTACATCACAACGATCATTCTCATCACACGTTGATGTCACATTCACACAATTACATGTATGTTCTGGCGTAGCCGGATTGGTATTTGTACATTCAATTACAGGTGGTAATATATCATGAATGGTGATTTGTGATGAAGGTGAAATGGTAGTATCAATATTACAAATGACAGTTGATGTAATACTGTCATGTGGCATGTCATTCACTTCAGGAAGGTTTCCAATGATAAATGCGCAACAAGGATTGGTTAATGCTGCGCATTTAACCTTTCCTGTAAGGAATGGTGTAGTTATATATGCCCATGCAAGTGGATATTTCTCTATGTTACCTGAGAACGTCCTGCATGTGACATATTTACCACTATAATGTGATAGTAAAATATGATCTCTCTTCACGCCAATGAGCGTACTTCCGCTATCACGTAAAACTGTGGCAGCTCTACCATTAACATACCCCTGGTGGATGTTTAGTTTACTTTGGGAGTTTACTACCAAATTGGCCTCCTCATTGGTAACAGGTATAGAATGGCCGCATGTTAACACGCCATCCTCATGAAATTGATCACAAATGGTAAATTTTTCATGATGGAACACATCAATGGAATGTGCTGAGTTTACTGGGTGATCTTGTACACTTTCATCTTCTGAAGAAGAACTGTCAAACATGGCTGCATTAGCCTTTCTGGTCATTGCCTTGCCCTTACAATCCCTACGCCAGTGACCAAAAGCCTTACAAAGATAACATTTGGTAAGATTTCTGTAGTTCTTCCTTTCTTTATCTTGCTTAGAAATGTAGTTCTGCAAGTAAACAGTGTACCCAGGATGTTTGTCACACATATCATTCTCATTGTGTGATAAGTGGCAATATCTGCACTGATAAAATTTCTCTGCAGCTTGTTTATAAGGCCTTTGTTTGTTATTTGACCCTGACTGATATTTGCCATATGTAGCTGCTGCTACAAAGTCTGTGCTGATGTAGCTGCTGCTACAAAGTCTGTGCTGGTCAGACTACTAGAGAAACATTGCTTATTGGCTGCAAAATAACCAGAGCCACGACTTTCAATCTGTTGGACACTTTCACACTGACATTCCAACAAAAATTTCGAAAATAGGGGTTGGAGAGATGTGATAATCTTATCTCTCAACATAAGATCAACTAATTTGTCATAACTTCCATTTACTTTGGCTGCTGACAGCCATTTAGAAAAAATATTTTGACTTTCTGAGATGTAATCAGAGAACGTGTGTGTAGGCTTAGGAGACAACTTCCTAAACTGTTCTCTATAACCTGATTCATCCAGTAAAAAATGTGACATAATTTTCGCCTTAATGTACAGATAATCTTCTTTCAGGTCATTTGGGATCGACTCTATGACTTTCAGAGGTTCCCCAGAAAGACTTCTTACATATACTATACCCCATTCAGGTTTTGGAATTTTATAATGATCCATGACAAATTCAAAATTTTGGGTGAATGCTGCTATGCAATCACCTGTGTTGTAACTTTTAATCAGACCTTGGTATTTCTTGTAAGGTTGATCTTTGTCTGTTTCTCTATTATCTTTATTTTTAGAAGATTCAGCTTTTAGCTGTTCAATTTTCAGTTGTGTTTCTTGTTCTTCTCTCTTGCTTTGGGCTAAGATCTCAGCTTGTCTCACTGCAGCTTCTGACTGTTTTAGAGCAGCTTCTGATTGTGCCTGTTGAAGCTGTAGAGCGGCTTCTGATTGTGCCTGTTGAAGCTTTAGAGCAGCTTCTGAGTCCTTTAGAGCAGCTTCTGATTGTGCCTGTTGAAGCTTTAGAGCCCTTTCTTCCGCTCTCTCATTTCGCTCATTAATTTGCTCCTGTTTTAAGAGATATTCTGCAAATTTACTTTCACTCCATGCTCTCAATCCCTCACCAGACATATTCATTTTTAAACCCATTTCAATGAAATCGTTTAAAGAAGACATAATGAACAATACGTATGATGAAATGAATATAAACAAAATTACTTATGGTGTTAGTAATTTACAAATATTTCTAGCACAGTTGATGTTTAAAGCCAGACTAACGAAAGTATAAAGAGGAATGAAAAAAATTTTATACTCAAGTAATCCTTGGGCAATGTGCTGTTCAGTGGTGCTCGAAATCACACTGGAATGTCCTTCGGGTTGACGCACAAAAAAAATTTTGAAGTTCACGAGGTTCAGGTAAAGTTGACCCAAAAAAACCTGTACTTTTGAAACTAAACGAAATTAGAACGTTTGTAAATGTATGGTGAATGTAATGTCACGGAAGTCTGTATAGGTTTTATGCTGTCAAGTATTATTGTTAATCGTTACCACAATCAACAACTTTCCCGCTCACACTAACCCTACTCAATGAAATTCAAGGGCACGGCCGCCATTTTGGATTTTAGGTACAAAATTGGTTGAATTTGGCGATAAGTCTGAAGACGCCTCGGTTGGCTTCAAATAATGTCTTCACACTTATAATTTAATGAAATCAACGTTATTTACTGTTACTTTACCCTAATCTATGACTTGTGCACTTCTATCAACATCTTCACATTCGATTCAAAAACTCGGACAAAAAAATCTACAAGTTCGCATTCAGTTCAAAACTCGGACGAGAAACCCACGTTCGCACTTGTCAGAGTCTTGCGTAGAGCAAGATAAGTAGCTCGTTTTCTGGCAAGTGTGAAGCAGTATCAAACTATCAAATCACACGAAGTGAATATCCGAAACTGTTATTTACAAGCTTTATTTACGCGCTGCATTCATTATCGCACAGACATCGCGCAATGACAATCCAGAGCAATCATTACAGCATGAACAATATCAATACAATACATAAGGATACATGCAATCAATATACATATCACTTACAAGCCAAAACTCTCAAGCGTTCGAACCAGTCTCCCACTGTCACACAGGCTAGCTCTCAATGCAGATTGAAAACCACTCGCAGACTCATGTGACCTGTCCATACAAACGCCTAACCCGGTCTGCCTGGCCTTTCGTTCTACACGCTAGTCGGCGCTCAAGTCAAGGTTCAAGGTTCACGGGGTGTACCGCTGACCAGCGGTGGTTTTAGCGTCGCTCAGTTGCTGTGCTTGGCTGCTTATACGGGCGTCGTCGAAGACGCCGCATTCCCTCTGTAGTGTTTAACCTCACTCAGGGTTGCGCGTTGTTATGTCGCCTGGCGTTCAACGCGTCGCAACCTCAGATGTGAGACTTTGTGAGACCCAATGTGTTTATCATCATACGGCTTTAATGATTTGACATTAGAGGTAAACATTCTAAGTTTCGTTAGTTGCATGTCCTTTAGAGGACGTCACTGTCAACCCAAGCATTGTTTGGCTGCTTGCTTTCTGGATGACCGGCACTCATACCATTGTGTGAAAACCAGCGCACGAGCGTCAGCTTTAATTCAAATCGCCCACAGCTGTGTTTCGAACGAGGTATGCAGAATTGCGAATTGCTTTCGGAACCTCTTCACCACAGCGCTGGCTTTGGTTTAGTACCAGATTTAATTTCTGTGAAAACAGCAAATTGCACGTATGTTGCCTTATATAGACTTAGTTAACGAAATCCGGCATTTATATTGGTCACTTTTCTGCTCTTCTAGATCAGAAAACAGTTTCCTACATTGAGCGATCTGATTGGAGAAAAGGCAATGACGCGATTGGCCCAGCTAAAATTAATGCAAACAGCGTTAGGCTCAAAGATGATTGGTAGTAAATTGTTATGTTTTAGTGGATACAGCAACGTAAACTCCTTCATGGAAGAATACGCAGAGGTACAGAGAGTTTGTGTCTTGCGTATCTATGTTCTTTCTTTATCTTCATTATTTTATTCTTTCTTTAGTTTTGTTCCTCATTTTCATCCACTTCATTTGTTTAATTGTTGGCTTTAAATGTGAGTTTATCATAATTATTTGGTAATAATTGTTTTTAATATGTTATCCCCTTTCTTTATCTATTTGTCTGTCTGTCAATCCGCTTGTGTGCTGTTCTGTCCGTCTGTTTGTCTTTCAAGTCCGTGTGCTTGCTGCTTGTCATTTTTTCTGTCAATAAGTCTGTCTGCCTGTCCGTCTACCTACCCGTCAGTCTGTCTTCCGTCTGTCCCTTTGTCTGCATGCCTGCCTGTCTGTATATCTGACTGTCTTTATTTGAATGACTGTATATTTGCAAGCTTTCCTAACTTGTTGTCTGTCTGTCTGTCTATTGTCTCCCGCTGATTTTCTTTGTCGAAAGCAATTCATACAGTGTTTATATACTAATGCAAAAATCAAACCAAAAACATCAACTCCCTAAGTAGGATCTGCTCTAGGTCCGTGATATGCTGGGACCTTCATATGCTGTAGGTCCATGATATGCTGGGACCTTCACATGCTCTAGGTCCATGATATGCTGGGATCTTCACATGCTCTAGGTCCATGATATGCTGGGATCTTCACATGCTGTAGGTCCATGATATGCTGGGATCTTCACATGCTCTAGGTCCATGATATGCTGGGATCTTCACATGCTGTAGGTCCATGATATGCTGGGACCTTCATATGCTGTAGGTCCGCGCTATGCTGGGACCTTCACATGCTGTAGGTCTGTAATATGCTGGGACCTTCACATTTTGTAGGTCTGTGATATTCTGGGACCTTCACATATTGTAGGTCCGTAATATGCTGGTACCTTCACATGCTGTAGGTCGGTGATATGCTGGGACCTTCACATGCTGTAGGTCGGTGATGTGCTTGGACCTTCACATGCTGTAGGTCTGTAATATGCTGGGACCTTCACATTTTGTAGGTCTGTGATATTCTGGGACTTTCACATGCTGTAGGTCTGTGATATGCTGGGACCTTCACATTTTGTAGGTCTGTGATATTCTGGGACCTTCACATGCTGTAGGTCTGTGATATGCTGGGACCTTCACGTTGTGTAGGCCGGAGTGTACGGGGGAATTAGGTGGTCAGTCTTTTTCTCACATAGCGAATGACGAACGCAGGCGTCGAACCCTCATCCGACCACGCTCATGGCACCATTAGTGCTGCCCCTTGGCGACTGAACTGACGCGTCCGCTGTGTACAATGCTAAAACTGACATCCACCTCTACACCTGCCAGGTATCTCCTTGTGGCTAGTTACAGATAACTTGACACTTCACGAAAACAGACAAATGTAGTAACTGTAGAGAAGAACAACTCCAGCGTCCTAGAGCAGATCGCCTTTTATTATTTACTGTATCACAACACCCAGTCGCCCACTATTCCATCAACCTCACAGCATGTCGGAGGGCAGACGGACTTTACAAATATATTTATGCCACGACTGGGATCATTATTCTTAGTCTTCGGTGTCGGCGTCTATCGTCTCGAGAGCAGCTACCTCTTCACATACACGACATGTTAATGTTATCTAAAGTTCAACTTACATTGCTGGCTGGCCATCTTGGGCAAATGCACAACCGACCTTGACTGCTGAAACTTCGTTCAATTTGAGCGGAATTCATCATAACAACTTATTTTGGTGTTCTAATCTGTTGCAGTACATCTTGACGGTCTTGATGGTGATATTAATATCACTTGCTTGTCGTTATAAACCGCCTGGTTGCGTTTTCCAACCTCACAGAACTAACTGAAATCTAGTCCTTTCTTACCCGTGACGTTACCCCCGTCTCGTCACGTGGCGTTTTGAGGTCGTAGCCTCTTGAGTGCTTTCCCTTTCTTGGGGCAGCTACTCTGTGGCTGAACTATTATCACTTTCCTTCGTGTCTCCTACTATATATACACCACGCTTTCGTGGTGATTGTTACTATTCTGTTGTTAACTCTTTTCCAGCCTATGCTTGTCGACTGTCACTTGTACCGTATACCCTTATTTTGGTATATGGCAACACCCAAGAGAAGAATAAAACACCAAGAAATTCGTCCTTGACTTGGGGACGTAAATTACTAGTACCTCAGAAGTTGGAGTGGGTTCACCTTATGGCGATGGACATTTATAACAGGGAAAGCTAATTCATAAGCAAAAATCAGTCCTGTGCAATAGAGGTAGTAGCTCATGTGTGCACTACGCTTGAGTTCAAAGCGAGTGAACATTACCAAAATGAAAATAAATTAAAAAATTTTTTAAAAATATAATTAAAAAAGAAAGTAATGACACATATAAACACCCTGCAATTCTACCTCCCAGGTTTGGTCCTTGAGAGATTTCTGGACTACCTGCGTACAGAACTGGGTCACGGAATACAGCTGGACGCTCAAAGATGCACCCTCCGAACTGAGCTTCGTTGATGGCGGATTCTGTAGGTTTGACAGATGTGTTTGGTGTATGCAGCCTCTGGTCATTTGTCTCTTCTTATCTTTGAATGTAAATTAAGAAGAAGAAGAATAAGAAGGAGGATGAGAAGGAGGAAGAGGAGGAGGAGGAGGAGAAGGTAAGGAGGAAGGAGGATGAGAAAAAGGCCATGATGATGTAGAAGAGGAAATAGAAGAAGAGGAGGGGAAAGAGGAAGAAGAGGAGGAGAAGAAGAGGAAGACTTCCCAGTTAGAGCATTGCTTTGCTGATTCAGTAGCTTCTGCAGCTTGCCTTGTTTCAGATGTATTGGTGTCACCTTTCCTCTGGAGTAAAATAGGCAGGCCGAGAGAGAGAGAGAGAGAGAGAGAGAGAGAGAGAGAGAGAGAGAGAGAGAGAGAGAGAGAGAGAGAGAGAGAGAGAGAGAGAGAGAGAGAGAGAGATTATGCTGCCTGAGCAACACGTGATCTTAACATATCTGTCCAGGTTTTGTGCTATGTAGAGGTTATTATGCCTTTATTTTTTGAAGCACAATGTAATAAACTATTGCCACCAAGACGCCATGGTTCCAGTAACACCTTGATTAAACGTCCACTTTTTTGCATCGCTCATGGGGCAATGCCACCAATATGACTTGTAGCAGAGCTGGTTCTGTAGCTCGCACACTTGCCTGCTGGCCTGGTGATTGCATGTTCAAATCACTAACAAACATGCCCAGACTCCCCGGTCCATCCAGCCTAACATAAGTACCAGAAAATACCCTTGGAAGTAAAGGTAGCCGCGGTGATACTAACCACGTCACTCACGGAATGCCGGTTGCTTTAGAAATATAACAGGGTATAGCACCAATGAAAAACCAATTCAGTTCAGTTCAGTTCAGTCGCGGTTCCAACATCACAGCAACGGGTCGTCTCCATTATGCTCCGTTCCTGTGACAGTGAGTATCACATAAAATGTTCCTCACTGCTCCATGTGAAAAGTGGAAAAGACAGGAGTGTAGACAAACAACAGCCCTCTCGGGTACACTGTACATAATGCCGCCTCCAGAATGTCACCACGAAAGTCCTCCAAGAAACATACCGTTCATCCTTGATGGAAGTGGCAGTCACTTTCCCAACCGGATGTTCACCTACAAAGTCTCCTTATTTCTAGATGTTGCTGTTCCGTTTCTAGATATTTTCTAGCCAGCCACGCTAATGAAAAACCAATGACCGAGTCGTACAAGGAACAAATGAAAATCGTAAACTGATTAGACAAATTAGATGTAGACAGTACAATTTTTTTGTTTACGTTATGAGAATAAATAAATTGGAGAACTTGGTGACAACTGGCAAGATCGAAGGGAAGAGAATAAGGAGAAGGCAGAGAAGTTAATACCTGAATGGCTTGGCCACGCGGTATGGTCGAGACAAGAACACTGAGCTGATCCACGACTTTGGTGATCGTGAGAGATGACGAAACATGACCGCCCACATTTACCAGCATGGAACATCATGATGAGCACCATAAACCCTACTAGCTCAGGTTAATGTAAAATAGTCTTAATTCACTTCACTTCAGCTCACCTCATCTCACTTCACTTAACTTCGCTTCACTTCACGTCATGGCACGTCACATCACTTCACTTCACTTTACTTCACTTATGAAGACCGGAACCCCGGGTTAGTACACTGACTGGTGTACTACCACACTTATTGTCATTCACAAGAAATGTGACAATTTGTAACGCTGGTGGGAGTGCTATGTGTTTAGACTTAAATGTTATACAATATATGACAGTACACAACTACAATATCAAAGAATATGATCGTGCCTAACTGTACAATTAAAATAAATGATGTTATTCTGCGGTAAGTGTAAAATTCAGATATCTGGGCACATGGATAACATCACATGGAAGATGCATTACAGAGATAAAGAACAGGATAGGACAAACAAAAACTGCATTGAAGACCATTTTGTGCAAACAGTCACTGTTCTTGGAAGTCAGAAAAAGAGTTCTTGCATATTACACAGAACCAGTTGCAACGTATGGCTGTGAATCCTGAACATCTGCCACATCCTGCACTCATCTTCTCGTCGGCCTTCCTCTTCCTCTCTTCCCGGGCATATACTCCTCCATTATTAATGAACGTGACATTGCCAAGAAATCACAAACAGCCAAATTATGCTGGGATTGACGGCAACGTCCTGTAAAGGATATGCCACTAACTACAATTGTGACTTAGGGGAATAATGAAATGCAGTGTCATGAATACATTTGCATGTATTGATTAACGCTCGTAGAAGCAGAAGTAGATGATAGAGGACACATTAGACAACACATGCATTGAAAGCTAGAGTTACCCCAGCGGGATTCGAACCTGCCACCTCCAAATGACGACAGAGCCTCGCCGCAGAAACATGTGTGCTTCCACAAATGACCAACTAGGCTTTATGTCCTTCATATTCCTTCTACTTCTATGAGCGCCAAATAATACATTACATTTATTTATAAACTGATGTTCCTCCATCAAGTATTATGATGACCATTTATTTCATCCAGTGGGTTGAAAGTATGGAGCCGTGGGTTCTAAGATGGCTGGTAAGGCCTAGTTTAGCTCGAAATGTTCATTGACAATGTGAGCAAAGAATGCTTGACGTTCCAGAAGGAGATCTCCTGCAGTGGATTTTTTGTTCAGCCTTTTTTCCACAGCTCTTGCAGTCCTGTTTGCTTCACAAGTGATTACACCCTTGCGTAATAATGTACGCAGCAGTTGTTATAAATTCCACAAGCTTTTAATGAATTCTTCAGTGTCTTTATAGTGTTTCCACATACCTCATTGGTAGCGTTTTCCACAGTGCAGCTCAAGGTAAATTATTCCTAATAAATCAGAAACAGAAATAATTGCTAGGGTTAGTTACAACGTTCTGTACATGACATGCAACTTAGTGTCACGCATTCTATACACAGGCTACTCTGGATGGGTCATAGACTGTCTTTGCCTGATTGCCCTGTCTCGTAATGGACTCACAAAGGATCAAATTATTTGTATCTTGAAAATGATTGGCTATGAAGGTGACCTAGAGGTTACTAGTTATAAATGGCTGCAGTTCAGGCTGGCTGCTAGTGCCACACTGCAAGATGCTGGTGATGGCCGTTTGATCTTTGCTCACAAATATATACAAGAAATTGCAGAATATCTTCTGTTTGGTAAGTTTCTGTGTTTAGAACATACTGTACATGTTTTCATTTTCGTTCTTAAGCTTTATGTTTTACCACCGTAGTTTGATGCTTATATTTATAGCAAGTTTTACACACAACTGTAAAAAAAAAAAACTTTGGATACTGGGAATGACTTGTAGAATGAAATGCACATTGAAAGGTTTTATCTCGTGTATCTATCTACTCAAGGGAAGGGGTCAGTGTGGCCCTGAGGTTTAAGACGTTCTCGTTTAAACTTCATGTGCGCTGACGACATTTTTATTCCACACATCAGTCAGTTAAACTTAAATGTTATTTCTCTCTCAGAAAGCAACGGCAAACTAACGAACACAAAATTTGAAGATCTGTAACGCGTAACTCTAATCCGTCTCCTCTCCCGTTTATAACGAACCCCGACAATAAATATCACCCCCTTAGTAATCTAAATTGTGCACACGGCACCGCAGTGCTAACGTGGCGGTTAGTAAACGACGTCACGCATATGCAGACGCCCACATAGCCAATGCCATACATGCACAGACGTACTGGTTGTGTGTGCAAAAGCCAACTCAGCACTTTTTTCACAACCCGATCTTAACAATGGTCATTTGTCACTCGCCTGGATTGCAGATGCCAACATAGCCAATGCCATGCTAGTGCAGACACCCACACAGACAAAGTCATGCATATGCAGACTCCCACATAGACAACTTATCGCAAAAACACCCCCACCTCCCTTTAGCAAGGGAAGTCAACTCAGCACTTCTTTCACAACCCGGTCTGCTGTGTGTCCCCTTAAACAACGAAAAACACCACAATTTTTCTCCCCTTAGTAACGAAAAACGTCAATAAGTATCGTCCCTTAGTACTCACAATCGGCAATAATTATCTTCCCTTAGCGTCGGAAAACTATTTAGCTCCCCTTAGTAACGAAAACTGGAAACAGTTATCTCTCCTGTGAATCCTGATAGACATTCAGGATTCAGTTTCTTAAGGATTGCTGTCATGTCACTTGAAGCAAACAAGCAAGATTCTTCAGGATTGAATCCTGAAATGATACTTGTTTTGCACATAATTCACTACGTATCTTCATTTCTATCTATTGTTGGAGCATATATTTAAAAGACGCTTATATCAAAAGGTTTGCCAATTAATTGTACCAATAGAACTTTGTCTGACAGTGCCCAATATCCTTTAACAGATTTTGATATTTGCTGATTCAAGATACTTGCTATACCTCTTTGCTTCTCCTCTCCTCCAGATTATATAATCGTAAAATCCTCCCGTCTTAATCCCTGGCCTTTGCATCACGTCTCACACATTCCTAATATATTAATATTCTGTCTTTCCATTTCTTGTTTGATGTTATCCAAGTATCCGTCTTTGCTTAACTAATTTCAGTGCTGCTGTCCTTTTCATGTGACGGTCTATGATTTGACAAATCATAATAAACTAGGCAACTTTAAAGAATGTAATTTTCTGTTGCTTTCCTTCCTAGCAGCTTTCCTTCCTTTCCTTCCTTTACCATACTGGTCGGTGACTGATCGTAGCCATTGTCTCGTTAAAGAAATCCTCTGCCTACCGTTGCAAAACTTGACCATAACCAACAACTATCTGTCGGCTGCTCTCAAGATGTCATCCACTACCTGCCTTCCGTGGTTTCATGTGAAAAATATTCCCAAAAGGCCACGAGTTTTGTAATAATTCTTACTGTAAACGCAGACGGCACAAACAATACGTTGCACGATCTGTTGCCTGGCATCTCATCACTGCAAAGTTATACGTCATATGAAGTGAATAAACGAATAACACGGTGTTTGAAGTATTTCAGCCAATGTATTCCCTTTGTTTTGGTATGGAGGGAAATTATGAAACTGCGCGTTTCTCTATACCATAAACCACAGAGCCTGTTAGTAGCAAACTACTGAACGTAGATAGTAAAAATTATAAATAACCAAAAAATGCCGGAGCTGATTGCAACGTCCTGTAATGGACATGCCGCTAACCCTGTTTTTAAAACACACACACACACACACACACACACACACGCACACACACACACTCTCACACTCACACACTCTCTCTCTCACACACACATGCTCACACACGCACGCACACACTCACACTGACACAACACACACGCACACACACACATACACACATACACACACACGTGAATGTTGTACTCCTTTGCACAACGCTGCGATTGACCTCAGGTTGATTTTCCAGGAAATTTTGAGTTCAGTAGCTAGCCACTGCTTTCTGAACGAATAGTCAACGTTTAAGTCCAACTTAGTGATGGGGTAGGAGTTAGACCGCCTGTCCCGCACAGGGAGTTTAAGAGCGAATGCTTTTATTCTGTCGGCCAAAGGTATGGATGCTGGTCGATCACAAAGCAATGGCAAACTACTGAAAGTAAACTTGCCAAGAGATCGCAAACAGTCAAAACGTACCTAGGCCGGTGTCTGTGACCTTGAGGCAGTGAACGCGCCTCACAGTTCCCCGACACACCGTGTCGAGCCGTGCGCTCAAAATCCGCCGCGAGCGATTTTGAAGCATACCACCTTGCGGTGATTTCGATGGTATCAGCGTCGGTCTTCAGATAGCAACAGCAAACTACCAAACGTAAAAATTGCCAGTAAATCACGAGAAGCCAAATGTTACCGGGGTCGACTGCGACGTCCGGTAAATCACGTGCAGCTAACTAAAATATATACATGCAATTTATGTTTTGGATATTTCCATTTAATTGTCCTAGGAAACATCACGACGAGCTCTCACAACCCAGGGGATATACTGAGAACTGCCGGCAACAGCAGGCGCCATTTGTACCACGCAAACTTAGCCAGGTATTTTTCACAACAGCTGCTGAATGTTCAGACTTTACAGGAATTACCATGGCATCTAATGTTTTCAGGAGATGTAATAGGTTTGGTGAATTGCCTCACAAACTGGAAGTAAGTTACATGTGGTTTTTTGTGTGTGCACTCAAGCTAGTTGAAATTTCAAAATGATATATTTTGCCAGTCTAGAAATGATTCCTGGACTCCGTGGCTAAGGTCTTACGGACACGATTCATAAGCCCGCTTACCTGTGTTTGAAACACAGCTGCTACCGATTTGCCGACCGCGTTGCGCTGGGTTCTAATGTATTGGTATGGGAGCCGGTCGTTCATAAAGTAATGGCAAACTACTGAACGTAAACTTGCCAAGACATCAACAACAGTAGTAAAATTCTGATGTTGACCACCCAAAAAAAAAAATGTTTAACGAAAGTTTACAAACATTTTGTTTGTGTCCTACTCTGTCGTGAGTCATGAAGGAAAGGCGCTGCGCTTGTCACAGCCGTTGGAATTTCAATTACCCCACCCCAAGACGCGTAAAGGCATAAGTAGAAGACAGCAGCAGAAGCAGCAGCAGCAGCAACAGCAGCAGCAACAACAACAACAACAACAGCAGCATCAGCAACAGCAACAACAATAGCAAGTACTCTGTCAGTACCACACTTTTCGTCATTGACTCGGGGACGTACATTAGAAGTACACCAGAAGTCGATATTTGACTTGGGGACGTACATTAGAAGTACACCAGAAGTCGATATTTGACTTGGGGACGTACATTAGAAGTACACCAGAAGTCGATATTTGACTTGGGGACGTTAATTAGAAGTACACCAGAAGTCGATATATGACTTGTGGACGTACATTAGAAGTACACCAGAAGTCGATATTTGACTTGGGGACGTACATTAGAAGTACACCAGAAGTCGATATTTGACTTGGGGACGTTAATTAGAAGTACACCAGAAGTCGATATATGACTTGTGGACGTACATTAGAAGTACACCAGAAGTCGATATTTGACTTGGGGACGTACATTAGAAGTACACCAGAAGTCGATATTTGACTTGGGGACGTACATTAGAAGTACACCAGAAGTCGATATATGACTCGGGGACGTACAATAGAAGTACACCAGAAGTCGATATTTGACTTGGGGACGTACATTAGAAGTACACCAGAAGTCGATATTTGACTTGGGGACGTACATTAGAAGTACACCAGAAGTCGATATATGAGTTGTGGACGTACATTAGAAGTACACCAGAAGTCGATATTTGACTTGGGGACGTACATTAGAAGTACACCAGAAGTCGATATTTGACTTGGGGACGTACATTAGAAGTACACCAGAAGTCGATATATGACTCGGGGACGTACAATAGAAGTACACCAGAAGTCGATATTTGACTTGGGGACGTACATTAGAAGTACACCAGAAGTCGATATTTGACTTGGGGACGTACATTAGAAGTACACCAGAAGTCGATATATGAGTTGTGGACGTACATTAGAAGTACACCAGAAGTCGATATTTGACTTGGGGACGTACATTAGAAGTACACCAGAAGTCGATATTTGACTTGGGGACGTACATTAGAAGTACACCAGAAGTCGATATATGAGTTGTGGACGTACATTAGAAGTACACCAGAAGTCGATATATGACTCGGGGACGTACATTAGAAGTACACCAGAAGTCGATATATAAACAAGATCGTGGAAGAGTATTTTTTTTTTTTTAATTTGCTTTAAGATACTCGCAACATATCTTTCAGAACTCAAATCTCTACTGCTTCCAAGCTGTTCCTAATTTGTTCGTTTACATCCGTGATTCACTGCCATATAGCAAGACAGGTTCTATATAACATTCCAGCACTCTCTATCTGACATTCAATGAAAGTAATTTGTTACATAATATAGTCGTCATCCTCTGAAATACAACATATGGTTGGTCTATCATGATCTTGTGAAGAAATAATTTTAAAAAATACAAACCTGAAGAAAACGGCACACATTCTAAATTCACTAGCTTCATAATAATTAACAACAATGGGGGTTGTTCACATTTTGACAGCAGGACACTGGTCACAGCAATGCAGAGAGCAAACACTATTAACTGATTCAGTTTTACATAAAAAAGTAGGTTTGAACCAAACATGATACACAATCAAATGAACAAGTATTAAAATGTAATTCCCATTCACTGAGCATTGAAATTGTGGAAGATACACGAAACAAAACAAATGACACGATAACCCTCGGGTGGTGATATATCGTCCTTCTGTCCAAATGGGAGGTCGCATTTGGTGATGTATTATTCCTTGGCTCTGAATCAGTTAAGACCATAAAACACAACATCAGCAAACTATTAAACATATACACTATTAACCATATAGAACCTGTGACATTCCTGTGGATACATATAGGTGTGAATCATGTACCGTCTCACAATCGCTAGCGAAGACGGTTGAGGCTTTTGACTTAAATGTTGCAGACAAATTCTTAGAATAAACTGAACCACGACTGAACGTGAGAAATTACTGCCAAGACAACACAGGCCAATCAAAATACCCTAGTCATCAACATGCGTGAGGCAATGGAACCGGCAGAGATCTAGAGTCTTTCAGGGAGGTTGTGATGAGAGCGATGTTCTACACAGAATCTGCCGCTGAACACTGAATGTAAGAATCGCCACTCGGGACATGTCCACGCTGCTCTATCCCCTTATAGAAAAGCCACCGAACACTTCCCATGCTGACTACTCCAGCAGCAATTTAGCAATTTCATTAAAAGTCCGCATGGCTTCTCCTCTAAGCTTAGAATATCGTCCACACCCCCCCCCCCCCCTCTGGGTCTAGGATACGCATTGAGAAAATCTGTTAAAATTATAACTAGAAAGTCAAGGTGTCTACACGAAAAAAAAAAAAAAAAAAAAAGAAATAGAGGAAAACTTTAAAAACACACGGGGAAGAGAATTGGAGATATGTGAATAATACGGGGAGAACAAGGAAGGAGCTGCATGAGATAGCAATGGAAAGAATGACATGGAGTGAGTTGGTTGAGGGTATATGGTGCAGTGGGGAATACACAACCAGAGGAAGAAGAGACCACATGTAATGAAGAAATTCAAGATAAAACCAAGCAGCAATTTCATTAAAAGTCCGCCTGGCTTCTCCTCTAAGCTTAGAATATCGTCTAGAACCTTCCCTCATTGCCTCTGTAACAACTCAGTCCAGACATAGATACTCTGTCCTATCTATTACATTCTCCACTCGATGACAGAGATCCACGCCTACACCACCTTTAACATAAAGTAGTTCTCAACTCAAAAGGACAGCATCAGCTAATCTATCAGCCTGTTCGTGGCCCCGCACACCTGCACGCCGTGGGCAGACAACAGAACCTGCTGCATGATGGTGCTGTACGTGTCTTCGCGATGCACAGTCCAAGAGTTTGCATGTTTTGTTTCTGTGTAGAATCTCAACGTACCTTGTTTGTTTCATCGTATTGTTTTCTTTATTTGCACCCGCGGACACGCTTCATTCATCGTTTGCCATGCCGATGAGCGTAGGCTGTCATGTTTCGCCATCTCACTCGATCACCAGAGTCGTGGATCAGCTCAGTATTCTTGCCTCGACCATAGCACGTGGCGAAGCCACCCAGGTATTTACATTTCTTCCCCTTCTTCTCTTCCCCTCAATCATGCCAGTTGTCACCAAGTTTTCCAACTTATTTATTCTCATAACATGTCCAAAAAAAAATTAAAAAATTAACACTCTGGCAAAGTTGATAGCGAACTGCGCCGGTAATATCAGGGCACGGTCCGACACGGGTTTGAGGTCTGAGCTCGTCGTCTCGCTAAGTGAGGGAAAGATTGGCCAACTATCTCTCCGTGCATTCAGGTCTGCAAAAGGCGATGTCCTCCAGCACAACACCGACCTAAAGCCGATCCCTGCTGAGGGACAATGCATGTACGAGTCTGCTTGTATGCGGGGAACTAGCTTATATGTGTTGACCAGATAATCGTCTCATTTGGTTTCCAGTGTTTTGCTGAAACTGGTGTCTGCGGACAGTGACTTTTGGCTGCAAGATCTCAAGCTGTACTGGTCAGTCTGCCAGGTGAAAGGTTATCGGCCAGAAATAGAATACCTGAAGCTGATGCATGATATTGGAGTTGTGGATATCAATGATGTGCAGGTTGGTGATTTGTGCGCGCTAGAATGTGTATCATCGTCGTCGTCGTCGTCATCATCATCATCATCATCATCATCATCATCATCATCATCATCATCATCATCATCATCATCATCAGCATCAGCATCAGCATCATCATCATCATCATCATCATCATCATCATCATCATCATCATCATCATCATCATCATCATCTTAACTAATTAATTGCTATTGGTTGATAATCGTCTTAAGTTACTTCCCGTTTCTGTCATAAGCTTATTTACAGTAGTTTTCTTTATGCAACTCCCTTTAATTTGATATATAATAGACCATGTCAGCTACCATATTAACAACGTTTAAGTCATAACTATGGCACGCCATCTTCGCATTTTCCGCTATCCATTTTTGCGAGGTCGAAATCTACTGTTTGTTTGGCACTGAGTCAGTTAAACTTCATCATTATGTGCCATGTTGAGCTGCGCTGGCGGTTGTCTTCCTCCACAAATATTTGTCCTCTATTTTGTTTTTATAAGTTTCTCCACTAATTGACCCTAACGCTACTCTGTCACAATTCCAGCATTTTTTCCACCTGTCAACACCTGTCTATAATATCCTCTTTCTTCCTAGTTGTCACAGCCTTCTCCAGATACTCTCATCTCATAACGCGACCAAATGTCCGGTCCTGGTGTGGGGTAATCAAATGTCTTTGTGCAATGGCCCTTTGTCGAATGTGAATATTGGTCTTTAACGGTGCAAGTGTGTATTAAAAACCCACAATGCTAAAGTACTGATTGACTGGAACCTTGTCGTCTGATAGACGATAGTTTGTAAAATGGCGTTTACCTTTCTACAACACAAAACCTGGGCTGAATTTAGAGACCATGATTTGCCCATGCAGCATGATCCCTCTCTCGGCCTGTCTAGTTTACTCCAGTGGATAGACAACACCAATACATCTGGAACAAGAAAGCTGCAGAAGCTGCCAGATCAGTAAAGCAATACTCTAACTGTCCGCCTGTCGGAGCTTCCATACTAGACCAGTTGCCGACCAATTGCGCCCCTCCACTCTATGACGTTGTCACAATGTGGGGTGTCGGGTTTGGTGAGCGCCGCTCAGATTACAGACAACAGAATCAATACAGCAATGAGGCATACACATAATGCAAGTGAAACAATGATTCAGAATTCAAATGTTGAAACACTAAAGCAGTGCGGCTTTCAAACAGTGACAATAATATTATAAGATAGCATTCAGATGTTCATTAAATTAAGAAATGCCATTGACAAACAACTTAGATATGATCAGATATGATTATTTTTAATAACCAGATTACGCATATCAAGAAGGCAAAGAATTGACATGTATTCGTCATTTTGTATTGAACCCGTGGACTACAAAGACTATTAGACTGTTAGAAAACCGCTGACAGCATTCTCTCTCTCTCTCTCTCTCTCTCTCTCTCTCTCTCTCTCTCTCTCTCTCTCTCTCTCTCTCTCTCTCTCTCTCTCTCTCTCTCTCTCTCTCTCTCTCCCCACCCCCCCCCCCCCAAGAACATTGGACTTATAGACAACAAAGACTAGCACATGCTTAGAAGCCTGAAACAGCATATTCTCCCCCGCCCCCCCCCCCCCCCCCCCACACACACACACAAAACACACAGAGATGAAATATTAGAACTGTTTTCAGTATAATCTCCGGGAGTCTCCGTGGCAAAGTGGTCAAGCCGTCTACCTCGCGCTCCGAAGGTTTTGGGTTCGATTCCAGGCAACGACTTTCGGTTCACGGGTGCATTTTTCTCTGAGACTCCTGGGGGTCGTCGCTGGAGCTATGGAGTTCGTGCTTTTTGCGACGCTTTCGGTAGGCTGCCCTGCAGGAAGAGACTGAGCCATATGGGTTAAAACCTGGTGCAATGAAGTCATTCCCCTCGACTTACGACTTCAATATAATATCCACAAAGATTGTTCTGTGTGGACAATTTAAAATGTATAACCAAGACAAAGTGAAACAAATCTGATACTGCTACTGACCTTAACACTGACCTCTCTCCATGAACTCATACAATTATTAACTCATTGTAGTTACCTTCTGCCTGTCTCAATGGCCTAGGTGTTAGAGACTTTCTCCGCAATCCCGTATACTCTCGTGAGTAATGTGACGTGCGCAAGAATTGGTAGCGGTTCTCACCGCGTCGGTAACTTACGGGGTATGTGAGCCGGTCGCTCAGAAAGCTTTGGCAAACTACTGAGCGTAATCTTGCCAAGAAATCAACAGTCAGCTGAAAGATGCTGATGTTGACAGCGATGTCCTGTAAAGGATATGCGAACAAAAAAAAGTGACCTTCTGTCTTTTAATAGTTAATATAGTGTGTGCTAGTATATATAGTTAGTATTAGTATAGTTTGTGTGGAAGTCTCCGTGGCGAAGTGGTCAAGCTGTCTGACTCGGGCTCCGAAGGTTGTGGGTTCGAATCCGGGCCGCATCCTTCGGTTCACGCTTGCATTTGTTTTCAGAGACTCCCAGGGGTGTCGCTGGAGCTACGGAGTTTGTACTTTGTGCGACGCTTTCCGCGCTGTAGAAAGAGACTGAGCCATATGGGATAAAACCAGGTGCAATGAAGTCGACACTGTCGACTTTTAAGCGACTTTTGTTTATATAGTTTGTGTATTTCTGTTTGTTTCTGTTTGTAACAGGCTGAGATCCAAAGACAACTTATCACAAATATCAGATAGAGGCAATGATCATTTTTCAGCCACGATATGAGAAGACACAAAATGGAACATACAGTGACAACTGGACATATTCGTTGAAACAAAAAAAAAGAGGAAGACAGAGAGAGACAATTCTTGACAGTCTTGTGTCATGGCATGGAAGGGAGTCAACACACCAACTGATACATGTTAGTGGAGGTTGCAAGATGTAGGGAAGCATGATTGTCCACACCAATCGGCATGGCACATGATAA
The DNA here is from genome assembly GCA_963921405.1 of Cepaea hortensis. Classification (NCBI taxonomy): domain Eukaryota; kingdom Metazoa; phylum Mollusca; class Gastropoda; order Stylommatophora; family Helicidae; genus Cepaea; species Cepaea hortensis. The sequence continues at coordinate 102,893,494 of OY992887.1, read as the reverse complement.
TAATGTTAGAACACAATTGAAATAAATGATTACTTTTGATACATTTGTTAGAATTCTGAACTTACTAACATATTACAGTCAAAAATCTTACAGACAAAAATCTTACAGTATATAACATGCTTTAATTACTAGTGTTGTTCTGGTGTACATGTCTGTACATATTCAGTTTGTCTATGTTGTATTTTATCCTGTTTAACAATTATTTGCATTTCTGCTAGTTTTCAGACAGCGTGTTTGTGACCCAAAGTCGCCCAGGTTCTTACAATCAACAGCCAGAACTCACTGTCAAACAGCAGGAACCGGATGTCCCTGATGTGGCTTCTCTCGGTTGGTTCCTGGCGAAATTTCTGGAGAGAATTCACCAAGAAGAGGCCAGCAAGATTCTCTTATCATCACTGATAAATTACATTCAACAGGTGAGATTAAATGGCATTGATGGTCATGGGGATATTTTGTTCAATGCTAATAGATTCATTAAATCACTGGTAATAGAATGTTTGTACAAGAAATACATAAACTGGTATATGGATTCAGAAACACCTTCAATGTCTAGTGACAATAGAACCACAGGGGGTGACAAGACGATCTGCCGACACTCAGAAATCCAAGGAAAACAGACGGATACATAATCAGACTGCAGCTGGTACCATTAGTACTGGGACTTTTCGCTGGTTGTTGAGGAATAAGACGGAGCGCGTATAGGGATGTCCCAATTTTCTGTGATGTTTTTGACTCCACTGAACATAACTCATCAATATCAGTGGTATGGATTGGAACTCATGACTGTCAAGAGAAAGTTGTATCAGCATGTCTTGTAATGATCCTAAACCATGACCTGAGTGACTGATTGGGTAGGAGCTTATGTGTGGTTAGGTGATTATTTGGGTAGGGGTTTATGTGTGGTTAGGTGACTGATTGGGTAGGACTTGCTGTGTAGTTAGGTGTAGAGCCACTGCGAGTGTTTACAAATAAACACCCTATGGGTTGTGATGATGGTGCATAAATGCGACACATCATAGTGTGAATATCGTGTGCAAGTGAGTTGGAAAACTAGTGATCTAGCACAGGACACATTCTGAGTCTGGTATTTATGGAGGACAATTACTGTTAGTCACACAGGGAGGACGACTGCTGTTAGTAACACAGGGAGGACAATTACTGTGCGTTACACAGGGAGGACAATTACTGTTGGTCACACGGGGAAGACAACTTCAGTTAGTCACACAGGGAGGACAATTACTGTGGGTCACACAGGGAGGACAATTACTGTTGGTCACACAGGGAGGACAATTACTGTTGGTCACACAGGGAGGACAATTACTGTTGGTCACACAGGGAGGACAATTACTGTTGGTCACACAGGAGGACAACTACTGTTAGTTACACAGGGAGGAAAATTACTGTGCGTCACACAGGGAGGACAATTACTGTTGGTCACACAGGAGGACAACTACTGTTAGTTACACAGGGAGGATAATTACTGTTGGTCACACAGGGAGGACAATTACTGTTGGTCACACAGGAGGACAACTACTGTTAGTTACACAGGGAGGACAATTACTGTTGGTCACACAGGGAGGACAATTACTGTTGGTCACACAGGAGGACAACTACTGTTAGTTACACAGGGAGGATAATTACTGTTGGTCACACGGGGAAGACAACTTCAGTTAGTCACACAGAGAGGACAATTACTGTTGGTCACACAGGGAGGACAATTACTGTTGGTCACACAGGGAGGACAATTACTGTTGGTCACACAGGGAGGACAACTACTGTTAGTCATACAGGGAGGACAAATACTGTTAGTTACACAGGGAGGACAATTACTGTTGGTCACACAAGGAGGACAACTACTGTTAGTCATACAGGGAGGACAAATACTGTTAGTCACACAGGGAGGATAATTACTGCTAGTCACACAGGGAGGATAACTACTGTTAGTTACACAGGGAGGACAACTATTGTTAGTTACACAAGGAGGACAATTACTGCTAGTCACACAGGGAGGATAATTACTGCTAGTCACACAGGGAGGATAATTACTGCTAGTCACACAGCGAGGACAACTACTGTTAGTCACACAGGGAGGATAATTACTGCTAGTCACACAGGGAGGACAACTACTGCTAGTCACACAGGGAGGATAATTACTGCTAGTCACACAGGGAGGATAATTACTGCTAGTCACACAGGGAGGATAATTACTGCTAGTCACACAGGGAGGATAATTACTGCTAGTCACACAGGGAGGATAATTACTGCTAGTCACACAGGGAGGATAATTACTGCTAGTCATACAGGGAGGACAAATACTGTTAGTCACACAGGGAGGACAATTACTGTTGGTCACACAGGGAGGACAACTACTGTTAGTTACACAGGGAGGATAATTACTGCTAGTCACACAGGGAGGATAATTACTGCTAGTCACACAGGGAGGATAACTACTGTTAGTTACACAGGGAGGACAACTACTGTTAGTTACACAAGGAGGACAATTACTGCTAGTCACACAGGGAGGATAATTACTGCTAGTCACACAGGGAGGATAATTACTGCTAGTCACACAGGGAGAACAACTACTGTTAGTCACACAGAGAGGATAATTACTGCTAGTCACACAGGGAGGACAACTACTGCTAGTCACACAGGGAGGATAATTACTGCTAGTCACACAGGGAGGATAATTACTGCTAGTCACACAGGGAGGATAATTACTGCTAGTCACACAGGGAGGATAATTACTGCTAGTCACACAGGGAGGACAACTACTGTTAGTTACACAGGGAGGACAATTACTGCTAGTCACACAGGGAGGACAACTACTGTTAGTTACACAGGGAGGACAATTACTGCTAGTCACACAGGGAGGATAATTACTGCTAGTCACACAGGGAGGATAATTACTGCTAGTCACACAGGGAGGATAATTACTGCTAGTCACACAGGGAGGATAATTACTGCTAGTCACACAGGGAGGATAATTACTGCTAGTCACACAGGGAGGATAATTACTGCTAGTCACACAGGGAGGATAATTACTGCTAGTCACACAGGGAGGATAATTACTGGTAGTCACACAGGGAGGATAATTACTGCTAGTCACACAGGGAGGATAATTACTGCTAGTCACACAGGGAGGATAACTACTGTTAGTTACACAGGGAGGACAACTACTGTTAGTTACACAAGGAGGACAATTACTGCTAGTCACACAGGGAGGATAATTACTGCTAGTCACACAGGGAGGACAACTACTGTTAGTCACACAGGGAGGATAATTACTGCTAGTCACACAGGGAGGACAACTATTGCTAGTCACACAGGGAGGATAATTACTGCTAGTCACACAGGGAGGATAATTACTGCTAGTCACACAGGGAGGATAATTACTGCTAGTCACACAGGGAGGATAATTACTGCTAGTCACACAGGGAGGACAACTACTGTTAGTTACACAGGGAGGACAATTACTGCTAGTCACACAGGGAGGACAACTACTGTTAGTTACACAGGGAGGACAATTACTGCTAGTCACACAGGGAGGATAATTACTGCTAGTCACACAGGGAGGATAATTACTGCTAGTCACACAGGGAGGATAATTACTGCTAGTCACACAGGGAGGATAATTACTGCTAGTCACACAGGGAGGATAATTACTGCTAGTCACACAGGGAGGATAATTACTGCTAGTCACACAGGGAGGATAATTACTGCTAGTCACACAGGGAGGATAATTACTGCTAGTCACACAGGGAGGATAATTACTGCTAGTCACACATGGAGGATAATTACTGCTAGTCACACATGGAGGATAATTACTGCTAGTCACACAGGGAGGATAATTACTGCTAGTCACACATGGAGGATAATTACTGCTAGTCACACATGGAGGATAATTACTGCTAGTCACACAGGGATAAGGCGAACCCCAGTGGCACAGTTGCTGGCACAAATGTTCATCGTTCTTGAGGTCATGTATTCAAATTCCCATTACAGCGGATTGGCATGGGCTTCCAGGTCAACCCAACCCAAAATGGACACCGGGAAATATCATGGGAAGTAAAGTTGATGTCGTGATATTGATAAATTAAAATAGATTAACTACCTTAATATAAGGATACATGGGAATATTCTTACACGAGTGAATCGATACAATTATCTCAGAAGAGTTATAACATCTGATGGAGGTGCCTTGAAGAGATTAGAACAAGAATAGCGAAGGTAGGCATTTGCAAGATGAAAAACATTGACCAATAAAATGAGGTCAGTTGCAACGAGGAAAAACAATTGTTAAATGATGCATAGAACCTGTACTTTTGTATGGATGTGAAGCTTGGACAATGAGCAAGACAATCATCTAATGGCAGTGGAAATGTAGTTTCTGAGGGAAATGCAAAGGATACCATGGACAGACAGAAAAACCAACGAGCAAGTTCTACAAGAAAGAAATAAAAACCGTAAACTGATTAGAGAAATTATGCACAGACAGTCAAGATTGTTTGGTCACGTTATGAGAAGAAATAAACTAGAGAACTTGGTGATAAATTGCAAGACTGAAGGGAAAAGAAGAAGGGGAAGGCACAGAAGTAAATATCTAGATGGCCTGACCACTTGGCATGATATGGACAAGAACACAGCTGATCCACGACTCTAGTGATCGTGTAAGATTGCGAAATATGATCGCCCACGATTACCGGATGTCACATGATGAATGAATTAATTACCTTGATGTTTTACTAATCAATAACGTTGTGTTTCTCAAAACTGCACAGAAATCGTCCAAGGCAACAGAAACATACATTCTTCTAAGCCGGTGCCACCATCTTGTTGGGCAGTTTCATGAAACCTCTGGTGACCTTGATACTGCAGACAAGGAGTACAAGCTGGCCCTTCGTGCTGTCATGGCTGCCATAGATATGGATGACGAAATGATCTATGAAAGATCAACTCAATATGTGAAAGGTAATTGTGGAGTACATCACAAAAGTTTCATAATGAACTAATTCGGTATTGGGACATCTTTAAGTTTAGATAACGCTAGTCTGGAGTCATGCTGGCAAAGTGGTTAGCGCACTTGCTTGCCCAATCAAGATGTCCAGACTTAACCCCCGCCTCACTCCGCCCAACCCCAGCTGAAGCAGGGTTATTTTTTGTGAGCAGTGCGGCTCTGGGCTTGATCCAGCCTCATAAAAATCGGTATCGGACAATTGTCAGAATTTTAAGGGAATTTTCTGGGAAGACGATGATCGAAGGCGTCTAACCCTCGTCAGACCACGCTCATGACATTATTAGCAAATCCCCTATCGACTGCATTAACGTGCCCGTCCCGGCTTCTTTACATAACTACAGACCATGTCCCGAAGTGATGAGGCAGTGCCATGACATTTTGTACGCCTGAATGCACGGGGGAGTAAGGTGGCCAGGTTTTCCCTCTCTCAGAGGATGACGAACGCAGGCATCGAATCTTCTCCCTGCCTAGCTCAATACATTATCAGCACAGCCTCGACCAATTACACGAACATATCAATATCTTTAAGAAGAATTCTTATTCTCACCGCAGAGAAATATCAGTTGATAGACCTGCCTCATGATGACACTCTTTTCACGGGTGTCTTATTGGCCGTTTCTTGATAAACACTTGTTTCTTCAGCGCGGAACTGTCATCATCTGGGAGGTAGGCAATTAGTCGTGGTTCAAACTTTACGGCAAAGATAAGTCCCATAATGCTCCATTCTTGTGCCAGTAAATATCACACAAACTGCTCCTCACTGCCCCACGTGAAAAGTGGAACAGACCGGAGTCTCGACAAATCAACAACCCGCGCAGGTATACTGGGAGTAGCAGGTATCAGCGTCTGTATGCCTCTAACTGTCAATGTTGTGTTGTCAGTTGTGTAGCTTAAGAATTAAATCTCACAGTCTGTTTTTCACTTATTAAACTGATACAGTGGGAATACAACCAACTACCAACTGACGGAGTGGGATTACAACCGACTACCAGCTGATGGAAGAGAATGCTATTAAGCCTTGGATTGCTATTCCTTCTAGAGGGATATCTTTGCTTTATGTTGACTTCTTGTGCATACATTAATAGAGCATGAATCTCCTTGGCGAAGTTATTGCGTTGCCTGCCCCGCTCTCTGAAGGTTGTGGGTTCGGTTCCAGACTACTTCTTTCGGTTCACGAGTGCAAATTTCTCGGAGACTCCTGGGGATCGTCGCCGCAGCTACAGATTCCGTTCTTTGTCCGACGCTTTCGGCAGGTTGCTCTGAGGAAAGAGACCGAGCCTTATGGGATATAACGCGGTGCAATGAAGTCGGCCCTCTTACCTTTCAAACACTTTCTTTAATGGATCAACAAAGAAGAAGAAGAAGAAGAAGAAGAAGAAGAAGAAGAAGAAGAAGAAGAAGAAGAAGAAGAAGAAGAAGAAGAAGAAGAAGGAAGAAGAAGAAGAAGAAGGAAGAAGAAGGAAGAAGAAGAAGGAAGAAGGAAGAAGAAGGAAGAAGAAGGAAGAAGAAGAAGGAAGAAGAAGAAGAAGGAAGAAGAAGAAGAAGAAGGAAGAAGAAGAAGAAGAAGAAGAAGAAGAAGAAGAAGAAGAAGAAGAAGAAGAAGAAGAAGAAGTAGAAGAAGAAGAAGAAGTAAATAAAGAACTTCATAACATTGTTTATGTTCACATTTATTTCATAACGTTTTTTTTTCTGTGTGAGTGTAACATGCACGATAGATAATTGACGTACAAAAGATGAGTGGTTGGAAGGACCAAATGTAAGACAGGCCTGCGTGCCCAATTTGAGACCCTTCGAAAATAAAGTTTGTTAGTTCGTTCCTTGTTATCTGAACTGATTCAGTGCAGAAGAGCAATATATCACCAAATGTTTCCTTTCATTTGAACAGAAGGACGATATATCGCCATACTAAGGTCATCCTGTTATCTGTTTTGTTTCGTGGCATCTTCCGCAATTGTAATACTCAGTGAAGGAAAATTTACATGATAATACTTGTACATGTGACAGTGTACCATATTCAGTATATATGTGCTTTTTTAGTGCTTGCCTTCTTGCTTGCGTTCGCTGGCTGTGAACTCCAGCGTCCTGTATGTCGGATGAAGACATCCTGTTGTCCAACATCACTGTGATGTCATACCGGATCTGAGGTTTGCGTGAGTATCCGTTGTCCCATGTCTGGCTTATATGTGTGCAGACTGGTGGTTCCTCGCCGTGCAGGCAGATACTCTCCGACTTCCGAAGAATCAGCGATCCTACTACGTTAGCCAGGACCCCGAAGGGACCTGTTGCCCAGGACGCAAGACTAGGACGTGTTAGTACAATGGTTCTCAAACGGTGGAGAATTCCTCCCCCCCCCCCAGGGGAGAATTTTGGGGTTTCCAAGGGGGGGGGGGGGAATTAAGATTATTTCAAGATCGCGTTAATGCAAAAACCGATTACTTGATATTGTTTTTCCCTTCACACTGTACGGTTCTGTACGTCTCACCCTTGTAAAATTCAATTTATAAAGTAAGTAGACCCACAAACCATGTTTTATGTGGACGTCTAGACTTGATTTACTATGTGCTATTAAATTTAGCTTCCATTATTACATATATTGTGTAGGGGCGGGGCGGGATTTTTAGGTAGGTAATACGAAATGGGGAATGACGTTCTGAAAATATGGTGAAGGGGGGCACGGGCCAAAAAAGGTTGAGAACCACTGTGTTAGTAGGCCTTGGCCAGTATGGAACCTGGCCCTGGTGACTTGGAAACACCTCTGCGTACTTTTTTTTAGTGAATGCGCATTTAGATTATATTACTTGTTCATGTGACCGTGTGCCATATTCGGTCCAAACCTACCGTTTGTTTGGCAATGAATGAGTTAATGTGTCCAGTGACCGCTTTCAGGACTGTTGCTGAACTGTCACGGACAAATCCGAATTCTCAAGGGACAGAACTCCGAGGCTGGAGAGCTGATAGACGAGGCGTCAGACTGTATCCATGACAATTCTGACTGTTTCTTTCTGAAGTCAACCATCTGCTACAACCTGGGTCTTGTTTGGTGGGTAATTCTACAACGTTCATTATTTCAGAACTAACTAGATGACAAACTTTATTTTCAAAGGGTTAAAAATTGGGCAGGCAGGTCCGTCACCAGTCTGCACCTTTTATCTCTCTGCTCTCATACATTATTTCATTCATAAATCACTTATGAAGCTAATCTAACAGTAACAACCAAATACGTATTAATTAAAAATAATGCGGCATATCTTTTCTTTGCAGCACGTTGCCATTAACCCCATTCCCAGACTGATTTACATGCACGTTTACGTTCAGTAGTTTGCCATTGCTTTCTGAACGAGAAGTCAGCGTTGAAATCCAACTGACCGGTATAGGGGTTGAGCCCCCTTACTATGCCGACAGTGCACCGAAAGTTTAATTGTAAAAGCGCTTTAAGCCTCTTGGCCGCAAAGACCTCTATGCATTATAAACGTACGGTAAATGTGCACAATCACTACTACTTATTATTAATATTAATACTAATGTTATGACTTAGCCATTGTTATTAGCTAAAGCAGTATATAGTATAAATAGCCTGTTCATTATTATTACTATTTTAAGGGAGCATATAGTCTGTACTGAGATAGTGTTCAATTACTTGCAATAGTATGTATAGGGATTGGTTGTGTCTTTGACTTCTTGTGCAAGATTGTTCCATAGTTGAGCTGCGGAGTATGCTAAGCTTGTTTTGTATAAGTCTATCCTAGGTTTAGGGTCATGAAGTATGTTTTAGTTCTTCGCTATTTCTTGCGTTATATTTAAACAACGGACAAAGGTAGCGGGGAGCATTTCGAAATAGGATTTTGTGAATTAGTTCAGGCTTATTGAAAATGTATATAAAGTGTACCTAATTTCCGACTTTAAAGAAAACTTTACAATGACATTGATTTAAATGAAATATTTATTTACTACACAATTGCTGCGTTCACCCCTTCTATCCCACATATTTGAATTCCTTCGATTTACATTGATGAATTGAAAGTAATAACAATCTACCATTGAAACAGTTAATATAAAAGGCCGTGGGAGTAACAAGTACTCCACATTTAAACAATACCAATGATTCTGTTTCCCCGAAGTATAATTCATTTAGTCACTTTATATGATAATCAACATTGCAGTATGCACCTGACGAGATGCAGCAAAATATGCCGGGCAATAAATTATGCAACCTTATGTTTGTGGTTGCCATGTTAAAATTCACTGAGGGAATAATTATTTTGAAAATAAAATGAAACAAAATGGTTGCCCGTATGTGATCGGGGCAGATAAGGGAAGCAACCAATAGTAACACCACTGTAGGTTACGACATCCCCGAGTGGCTGCAGTCACTGAACACTCAACCCTTGCATGAGGCCCTGGACACAGATAAGGGCTACAGACTCATCAGAAGAAAATCTGTTGTCTTCGCTCGCTTAGAAATCTAGCGTAGTCTACACAAGTACTATTTCTGTTAGTTGTAGTTGCTACTGCTAGAGAGTGCACTGGATTGATTTTGCGTCGGGGTTAGCTTTCCTTTCCTCTTCTTCTTTCTTTCGCTTGAAATATGTCTGTAACTGCAATGTTGTCTCTTGTATGAATTTCATTGTCTTTTAAAGTTCATTCAGTTGTCCATAGACGTTGTTAGCTTTCCCTATTATCAGTGTTACCAGTTGCGAATCCTGAACAATTAGTAAACAGACGAAAACATCCCCAGAATCCTTGAAGATGTGGTTTTATAGAAGAAAGCTGAGAATAAACTGGATAGTCAAAATGAGCAAAATTTAAATCCCTGTGCAATGAAGTCAACCCTCTTGCTTGTTAAACCTCTTTAAACACATCCTCCTGTTCCTTGGGTAGTAGATAAACATCTAGTCTTTTCAGATAAACACCCAGTGAATATGTTCACAAGTTGTGCCTGTTAAAATTCCAAGCTGTTAAAAATTGGAGGACAGAACATCAAATAGATTGCTGTCCAGACTATATGTCGACATTAGAAAACTTATCCACAAAAAATATTTAGTGAATATGTGATTCTTGTTGAGAGAATACACAATAGTAGGCTGCATTGGTCAGTGGGCGGGTGTTTAACTAAATGTTGATAGAAGGCACAATGGTAAGCAGTATTGTTAAGTGGATGAGTGTTTAGCTAAATGTTGAGAGCAGGCACAATATTAAGCAGTATTGGTGAGTGGGTGAGTTTTTAGCTAAATGTTGAGAGAAGGCACAACAGTAGGTAGTAATGGTGAATGAGTGTTTAGCTATTTGTGTTCATACTAAATCTGAAATCCACGTCTATCTCCCCAGTTTGAAACAGTGTAACTACACTCAGGCAGAGGCATACCTCAGACAGTCAGCTAGCCTCCGGAGCCAATGGTTCGGTTCCTGTCACCCTCTCGTTGCCGATGTCTTGTTGGCTCTTGCCAAACTGTTTGCTGAGCCAAGAAACACAAGAGGGTAATGACACTTTAATTAAAACCATTCAAACTACTTGCTGAGACAAGTAACGGAGTGTATTGACACTTTATAGTCAAGTAACAGAAGAGAGTAATGAAATTTTATAGCCAAGTAACAGACGAGTCTAATAACATTTTATGGCCAAGTAACAAACAGAAGAGGGTAGTTATATTTTATCGCAAAGTAACAGACGCGTGTAATGACACTTTATCGACAAGTAACAGAAGATGGAAGTTATATTTTATCGCAAAGTAACATAAGATATTAATGACACTTTATAGCCAGGTAACAGAAAAATCTAATGCCACTTTATAATCAAGTAGCAGAAGATGGTAATGACACCTTAAAACCAGGCAAACCACTTGCTGAGCCAAGTAACAAATGAGGGTTCTGAAACTTTATGAACAAGAGACAGTAGAGGGTAATGGTATTTTATAGCCAAGAAACAAAAGTTAATGATACTTTACTTAAACCCAGTCAAATTAATGGTAGTGACACTTTGATTAAAACCACAGTAAAATTGTACTGAGCTGCTGAATGCTTCCTAGCCGCAACATCCATTTGTTCACTTATTATTGTGTTATTTTTATTTTTCCATTAGTTAGTTACTTAGTTAGTCGAGGTTCCAACTTCACGGCAACGGGTCGTCCCCATTATGCTCCGTTCCTGTGCCAGTGAATATCACACAAAACGCTCCCCACTGTCCAATGTGAAAAGTGGAATAGGCAGGAGTCTCGGCAATCCAACAGCCCGCACAGGTACACTGTGCATAATGCCGCTGCCAGAATGCCAACACAAAATTAATCCACGAAAACCACAGTTCATCGTCGATGGACTCGACAGTCACCAGAAAGACCTCATTAACCCTGGTTTTCTCACATGGCTCGGTCTTTTACCGCAGGGCGACCCGCCGAAAGTGTCGCATAAAGCACGAACTCCGCAGCTTCAGCCCCGACTCCTGGGAGTCTCCTGAAAAATGCACTCGTGAACCGAAAAGGTAAATCAGTCTATTCAGCACCAACCGGTAGCCATTGTTCCGAACATGCAGGTCACTGTACAGGACAGATGTAAAAGCATTCCCCGCAAATTTTACAGCTCACAGTGTCGCCCACGAACTCACTCAGTAGCAGGGCAACGGAACCATGTACTACTAGTTCAACATGAGGAAAATGCGATTGCAAACCGTAGCTGCAAGCATAAACACGCCACAGGCCTTAACCGTTCAATGCCTAACCGCCATGTTGGCGACCAGAAGTCCCTATTATTCCATTAGCTCGCTTTGAATCAGAACATAGTCCACATACACGCTACTACTATTTCTAGTACTGGACTGATTCTGTGTGAGAGTTAATTTTCTGTATTAACACACACACACACGCACGCACGCGCACACGCACGCACACACACACACACACACACACACACACACACACATACACACACATCTCATTCTGATAGATTTAAAAAAAAATTACTTGATCGTCAAATCATCAGACTTAAAAGTTCAGACCGTCTTCCTCAGGACTCAACCACCAACCAGTCCAGGAATGTCTGCCTTCGTGACCAAGTGGTTTCGATTCGGGCCAGCTGGTTAGGCTGCTGTTTATAATAATCTTCAGAATTTAAAACCCGGCTTACATCTTTGCCCTGCATATAAAGAATATGTATAGCAGGGGAGGGTTTTATAACAGCTGCGGGTGATTCGGCAGCAGACCGCCTTGCCTTGATTTTCATACAATGGTATGAGTGTCGATTGTTCAGTAATTAATGCAAACTACTGATCGTAAAATTGCGAATAAATCACAAACAGCCAAAAAATGTTGGGGTTGACTGCGACGTCCATCACAGGATATGCAACTAACTAACTTATGGGGCTAACTACGAGAGAACGAGAGAGAGATAAAGTAAAGTGAATAAATAAGATAGAGAGGGAAGAGCGTGTGAGTGAGTGAGAGAGAGAGAGAGAGAGAGAGAGAGAGAGAGAGAGAGAGAGAGAGAGAGAGAGAGAGAGAGAGAGAAAGAGGAGTAGAGAGAGAAAGAAAGAAAGAAAGAAAGAAAGAAAGAAAGAATGGAAGAAATAAAGAAAGAAAGAAAGAAAGACAGATAGAAAGACAGACAGACAGACAGACAGACAGACAGACAGATACTTCTAAGTGTTACCCTTATTTGCCTGTTGGTATAATTGTCCATGACTCCACAGCCGAGATCTGGTTCAAGCCAAGAGTCTGTACAAGCGGGCATTACACGCACAAGAGAAATGGTTCGGACCTGCTCACCTTTCAGTAGCCGGCCTCCTGTATGAGTTGGGTGAGTATGTATGTCATGTAATGGTCTGCCACAACCAGTAATCTTGCTCTATTCTGGTTTATTATTGTGTTAGACTTGTTCTTTCTGGTTTATTATTGTGTTAGACTTGTTCTTTCTGGTTTATTATCGTGTTAGACTTGTTCTTTCTGGTTTATTATTGTGTTAGACTTGTTCTTTCTGGTTTATTATCGTGTTAGACGTGTTCTTTCTGGTTTATTATTGTGTTAGACTTGTTCTTTCTGGTTTATTATTGTGTTAGACTTGTTCTTTCTGGTTTATTATTGTGTTAGACTTGTTCTTTCTGGTTGATTATTGTGTTAGACTTGTTCTTTCTGGTTTATTATCGTGTTAGACGTGTTCTTTCTGGTTTATTATTGTGTTAGACTTGTTCTTTCTGGTTTATTATTGTGTTAGACTTGTTCTTTCTGGTTTATTATTGTGTTAGACTTGTTCTTTCTGGTTGATTATTGTGTTAGACTTGTTCTTTCTGGTTTATTATCGTGTTAGACGTGTTCTTTCTGGTTTATTATTGTGTTAGACTTGTTCTTTCTGGTTTATTATTGTGTTAGACTTGTTCTTTCTGGTTTATTATTGTGTTAGACTTGTTCTTTCTGGTTGATTATTGTGTTAGACTTGTTCTTTCTGGTTTATTATTCTGTTAGACTTGTTCTTTCTGGATGATTATTGTGTTAGACTTGTTCTTTCTGGTTTATTATTGTGTTAGACTTGTTCTTTCTGGTTTATTATCGTGTTAGACTTGTTCTTACTGGCTTCTTACTGTATTAGATTTGTTCATTCTGGTTTCTTATTGTGTTAGGCTTTTTATTTCTAGTTTTTTTTTATTGTGTCGGGCGTGTTCTTTCAGGTTTCCTATTGCATTAGACGTGTTATTTCTTGTTTCTTGTTGTGTTCATCTGGTGCTTTCTGGTTTATTGTTGTGTTACTATAGTTACCGACCAGGATTGTAATCGGGATCTCGGTCGGTAACTATAGCTTTCAAATTTTATGTTGTCTAGTGCGTCTTCTAATCTCTACTTCCTTCTTCTCCTTCTATGAGCGCCAAACACTATTATGTGTGTTTATTTATGAACTGTCTTAGTGGCCTCAAACGGATGCCCAATTGATTTTCTGTATAATATTGACGACATCATAGGCATTGTACAATCCAGTGCCACCCATCCGGCACTGGAACATTAGCTATTTCTCTCTCTCTCTCTCTCTCTCTCTCTCTCTCTCTCTCTCTCTCTCTCTCTCTCTCTCTCTCTCCCTCCCCCCCCCCCCCCCCACGATGCTTTACGGCAAAAGTGGAAGATGATGATGATGACAATTCTTTACATTGTAAAGAGAAATCTGCTTTATGATTCTCAACTAGAGTCGCGGGCATGCCATTGTGGAGAAAAATGGAGCCGATAGGTCTACAACCTGAAGTGTGAAGATGGGGGTGGCGGTGATCACTGCAGCTTTATAGGAGGCTGGCCGAGTCACCATAACGAAAAAAAAGCATGGTGACCAATTCACAGTCTATATTGTGTGAACTTCAAATTGGACAGATGTCACATGAATGGATACCGAGCATAGACAATTCTCTCTTACAATTACACTGGAAATGGGGGGGGGGGGGGGGGGGGGGGTTAACTCGAGAGTAGTCCATACATGTCCTACTACTACTAGTTTTTCCCGCTACTGAGGAGTGCAGTGGATTAGTTTTCCCTATTGCCAGTGTCCGACCGCGACTTCTGAGTTTCTTTTAATTTATGTCCCCAAGTCTAGAACGAGAAGTCAACATTTTAGTTCAACTGACGCGTGTAGGACTTGAACCCGCTATCTCGTCATCAGCGCACATAAGTTTAAAAGTGAGCGATCTTATCCATTTGGCCATGGTCACCTCCGTGATACAGATACTGACGTGGTGCGGGTCCTACTGGCGTGTGAGACCACGACAGAGCGGATCTGTTGGCTGCAAGAGCTCCTGTAGTTGGAACACTCACGACGGGCAAGGGAGACAATCTGAAGACTATCTGTTAATGACTGCTGGTTGAAGATGCAAACAGACAAACACATTCATGTATGCTTCAGTTTGGATGTAAGAGTGGTTCTAGCAAGGGGGTAGGTATGCTTCAGTTTGGATGTAAGAGTGGTTCTAGCAAAGGGGTAGGTATGCTTCAGTTTGGATGTAAGAGTGGTTCTAGCAAAGGGGTAGGTATGCTTCAGTTTGGATGTAAGAGTGGTTCTAGCAAAGGGGTAGGTATGCTTCAGTTTGGATGTAAGAGTGGTTCTAGCAAAGGGGTAGGTATGCTTCAGTTTGGATGTAAGAGTGGTTCTAGCAAGGGGGTAGGAGGCATACGGTGAGGGTTGATGAATCTGTTGTGTTGATAACCATGGTGTTACTGAAGCGATCAGCATCTACACCTTACAGCATTAGCTAAAGGAGACAGAGCCTTTATGACAGTTGCAGAGTGACAGGACGTCAGTTCTTACAGCTAAGAATCAAGAGGCACACACATATGCAATAGTTCAACCACTGTGTAGTATTCTCAGACTCATTGTCTAACTTTTGTAGATAAAGTACTAAAGCTACAATATTTAACGTTGTGCTATACAATACTAATGCTATAATATGCAATGTTGTGCTATAAATTACTAAAACTATAATTTGTAATATTGTGCTATAAAATACTAAAGTTATTATTTGTAATGTTGTTTTATTTTTTAAAAAAATACCAAAGCTATAATATGGCATGTTGTGCTATAAGCTAC
Organism: Cepaea hortensis; assembly: GCA_963921405.1. Taxonomy (NCBI): domain Eukaryota; kingdom Metazoa; phylum Mollusca; class Gastropoda; order Stylommatophora; family Helicidae; genus Cepaea; species Cepaea hortensis. The sequence goes on along the minus strand of OY992887.1, from coordinate 102,877,938 downwards.
TAAAGCTATAATAATGTTGTACTATAAAATATTAAAACTATGATATGCCATGTTGTGCTATAAGATACTAAAGCTATAATTTGTAAAAATGTGTGCTGTAAGATACTAAAGCTATAATATGTAATCGTATGCTATAAAATAATCCTGTTTTTATGTATAATGTATGATCTCCATAATGAACAGGTTCACTGTTAGCAGAGGAAACCAATCGCTTGGCGAAAGTGGAAGCTCGGGATTGTTTGCGGCGGTCCCTCGACATCAGAACCACAAGTTTAGGTAACGTCTCCGTAATTCATGGCTAGACTGTGAAGGACGGAAATTAATATATTGCGAAATGACTGGCACCTTGCCGTTTTAAGAGACGATAGTTTGTAAAATAGAAATATCCTCTCCATAGCAGAAAGCATGGGCTGAATTTAGAGGCTATGTGTTGCCCATGCAACATGATCCCTCTCTCGGCCTGCCAAGTTTACTGCATAGGAAAGGTAACACCAATACACCAGGAATAAGACAAACTGCAGAAGCTGCCGGATCAGCAAAGCAACGTTCTGTCTGTCTGCCTGTCGGAGCTTCCATCTGAGACCAGTTGCCAACCACGGCTTAGGGTCTGGTCTGCCCTGCCATGACATTTAGTCTTTAGGTTGCATTTCCTCACACCAAGATAAGGCTTGTACCCTCCCAACTGCGCTCATCCATACGAAGCCGTTGACACAGTGTGGGGTGTCGGGTTTAGTGAGCGCCACCCAACATTTGTCGCCAACAGAAAGCAGGTAGCACTGTCTACTGTTATACGGTAGCTCAATCATAACTACGACTTGACTAAAACCAGGATATATTACGAAAGTAGTGCATTGTATGTATGCCTAATATATATACTGTTCAACTCTGGGTTACAATTGGGACATTTAGTGTCTCTCTTCAAGTAATGATGTCAAACTGTACATCCTCTTCTCCCTTGGTCTCTCCTGCCTCCCCTCCAACCTTCCAAAGAATGTGTCATATTTCTTTACCATGCATATAGGAAGTACAGTCAATTGCTTTTGGTGGATTGAATCGGATAGAAACAATTAAAATAATTGACATGTTAAGAAGAGTTTCAGGAGTTAAAAGTGGCCACAAAATGAACTATATTGCAATAGGCTGTTTTCTCATGTAGCTCATTATCTCTCAGAAAAACTGTAAACTGATTAGAGAAATTAGACTTAAACAGTCAAAACGATTTTTGGGCACGTTATGAAAAGAAATAAACTGGAGAACTTGGTGACTACTGGCAAGATTGAGGGGGGAAAAACAAGGGGCAGGCAGAGAGCTAAATAATTTTTTTCCGATCGAAGAGGCCTTTATGGCTTATGAAGCTGGGAAAGAAATAAGTAAATAAGTTATCATGCGGTATTGCTGCCAGGTCTCAGCAACTCTGTTAGATAAACCCCCTCCCTCCCTTATCTGTTCCGAATATGTGATCAGGACATATCAAAGCGTACCCGTACTTCTGTTGTAGTACATCCACTGGCAAATAGCGACTAACTGTGCCGGTTTTGTGTTGATTCAAGATCCTCTTTTTCGCTTGCAGTACTGCGTGTTTTTGATTACACTAAACTAAATGTTTACATTGTAACCATTTACGTTGATTAATTCAATTGAAAGTCATGTTCTGGCCCAACTTTCCAAGGGTGTTCAAAATTCCATCTCGATGCATTGGTATACTCTTATGTGTGTTCATCGTGAACTGATGGAGTAAACATGAGATCCGTATATAAGCATGTATGGATAGGAATCCACAGAGGAGAGAGAGAGAGAGAGAGAGAGAGAGCGAGAGAGAGAGACAGAGAGACAGAGAGAGAGAGAGAGAGACAGAGAGAGAGAGATAGATAGATAGATAGATAGATAGAGAGAGAGAGAGAGAGAGAGAGAGAGAGAGAGAGAGAGAGAGAGAGAGAGAGAGAGTAGGAAGCCAAAGAGATCTTGGAAAAGATCAATTAAAAATGAGCACCAAGAAATGCCTTGGCAAGTAAAGGGGGACGGTGGGATACTGACCATTTCATCTATGGAGTGGTCAACAAACAAATGACCATTTTATCCATGGAGTGGTCAACAAACAAATGACCATTTTATCCATGGAGTGGTCAACAAACAAATGACCATTTTATCCATCGGGTGGTCAATAAACAAATGACCATTTTATCCATCGGGTGGTCAATAAACAAATGACCATTTTATCCACCGGATGGTCAACAAACAAATGACCATTTTATCCATGGAGTGGTCAACAAACAAATGACCATTTTATCCATGGAGTGGTCAACAAACAAATGACCATTTCATCTATGGAGTGGTCAACAAACAAATGACCATTTTATCCATGGAGTGGTCAACAAACAAATGACCATTTTATCCATGGAGTGGTCAACAAACAAATGACCATTTTATCCATCGGGTGGTCAACAAACAAATGACCATTTTATCCATCGGGTGGTCAATAAACAAATGACCATTTTATCCATCGGGTGGTCAATAAACAAATGACCATTTTATCCACCGGATGGTCAACAAACAAATGACCATTTTATCCATGGAGTGGTCAACAAACAAATGACCATTTTATCCATGGAGTGGTCAACAAACAAATGACCATTTTATCTATGGAGTGGTCAACAAACAAATGACCATTTTATCCATGGAGTGGTCAACAAACAAATGATCATTTTATCCATCGGGTGGTCAACAAACAAATGACCATTTTATCCATGGAGTGGTCAACAAACAAATGACCATTTTATCCTTCGGGTGGTCAATAAACAAATGACCATTTTATCCATCGGGTGGTCAATAAACAAATGATCATTTTATCCACCGGATGGTCAACAAACAAATGACCATTTTATCCATGGAGTGGTCAACAAACAAATGACCATTTTATCCATCGGGTGGTCAATAAACAAATGACCATTTTATCCATCGGGTAGTCAATAAACAAATGACCATTTTATCCACCGGATGGTCAACAAACAAATGACCATTTTATCCACCGGGTGGACGGCAAACAAATGACCATTTTATCCACAGGGTGGACGGCAAACAAATGACAATTTTATCCACCGGATGGTCAACAAACAAATGACCATTTTATCCACCAAATGGTCAACAAACAAATGACCATTTTATCCACCGGATGGTCAACAAACAAATGACCATTTTATCCACCGGGTGGACGGCAAACAAATGACCATTTTATCCACCGGGTGGACGGCAAACAAATGACCATCAACAAACAAATGACCATTTTATCCATCGGGTGGACGGCAAACAAATGACCATTTTATCCACCGGATGGTCAACAAACAAATGACCGTTTTATTCACCGGATGGTCAACAAACAAATGACCATTTTATCCACCGGATGGTCAACAAACAAATGACCATTTTATCCACCGGATGGTCAACAAACAAATGACCATTTTATCCACCGGATGGTCAACAAACAAATGACCATTTTATCCACCGGATGGTCAACATACAAATGACCATTTTATCCACCGGATGGTCAACAAACAAATGACAATTTTATCCACCGGATGGTCAACAAACAAATGACCATTTTATCCACCGGATGGTCAACAAACAAATGACCATTTTATCCACCGGATGGTCAACAAACAAATGACCATTTTATCCACCGGGTGGACGGCAAACAAATGACCATTTTATCCACCGGGTGGACGGCAAACAAATGACCATTTTATCCACCGGATGGTCAACAAACAAATGACCATTTTATCCACCGAGTGGACGGCAAACATATGACCATTTTATCCACCGGATGGTCAACAAACAAATGACCGTTTTATCCACCGGATGGTCAACAAACAAATGACCATTTTATCCACCGGATGGTCAACAAACAAATGACCATTTTATCCACCGGATGGTCAACAAACAAATGACCATTTTATCCACCGGATGGTCAACAAACAAATGACCATTTCCTCCATGGAGTGGTCAACAAATAAATGAGGTGTGCACCATATACCCTATACTCCTCATGGCTTGGAATAGTGTTCTTTACCTTCTGCATTATTTAACCAACATTTACTGAGTTTCATAGTAAAAGATGCATTAATGTTGTTGTAGCCAGTATTCAACTAACATTTGATGAGTTTCATAGTTGGAGATGCATTAATTTTGCTATAACGCGGTTCGTGAGCCGGGTACCAGGCGTTCGAAGCTCAGCTGCGACCGATTTGTGCAGCAGACCGTGTCGCGTTGTGTTATAACGTGCTGGTATGGGAGCCGGTCGTTCAGAAAGCAATGGCAAACTACTGAACGTAAGACTTGCCTAGTACATCAACAGCAGCTGAAAACGCTGGTGTTGACTGCAACGTCCCGTTAGGGATACGCAAAAAAAAAAAAGTATTCAATCAACATTTGATGAGTTTCTTAGTTGGAGATGCATTAATTTTGTTATAGTCAGAATTCAATCAACATTTGAAGTTCCATAGTTAAAGATGCATTAATTTTGTTGCAGTCAGTATTTAACCAACATTTGACGTCCCATAGTTAAAAATGGGTTTATTTGGTTGTAGTCAGTATTTAAACAAAATTTGATTAGTTCCATAGTTGAAGATGCATTAATATTGTTGTAGTCAGTATTTAACCAACATTTGAAGTTCTCTAGTTAAAGTTGCATTAATTTTGTTGTAGTCGGTATTCAACAAACATTTGATGAGCTGTGTTGTTATTTCCCCTCTCTCTGCAGGAAGCAGACATCCGTTGACCATATCAACCCAGAAGACACTAACCGAGGTGGGCGTGGCTCTGCAACTGAAGAACTACGATTTTGGCTCCGTGAGACACGATCTCTCCTCCTCCGCCCGTATCAATAGAAAACCACCCAGTGCAGCCACTCTACCAGGATCTGGTCGGCTGAGATTGTTCAAGAAAGACAAGAGGCCCGCTACTACTTATTCAGAAGATCCAGAAAGATCAGTATGGTCTCAAAGTCATGACGGACCTATAAATGAGGGTCGCCCAGCGAGTATTGTGAGCAGCTTGTTCAATTTGACTAGCGCCAGTGAAAGACTCCTGTCTGCCCCGCTAACAGAAATACCCCGCCTACTGTATAGAAAGAAACAAAGCCATTCATGCCACGGTTTGATGCAGAATATCACTCCAGGAAACAAGAGACAAGCTGAGAATGATATTCAAATCAACAAAGGTGAAAATGACAATAGAGCAGACACAGAAGATGAATTTCCCCAGTTTGGCAGTAGCGCGAATATAAATCATAATTCACCGGAAGTAGGTCAGCATGGCAGTTTGAATGATGATACCGCAGAGAATGTTGATAATGTGCTAAATTCAACAGTAAATGGAAATTCCCAGACAATTCAGAAAATCACCGTTGATATTCAACAGAATGGAAAACAAGGTGATATATCAAAAGAGGTCAGCCAAGAATTGCTGGGTAATCCAGGTTTAGAGAATTACTCGCAAGTTATTGGGACACATAACTTAGATAAACAAAAGAAAAGGATTACAATTCACCCATCAAGTGCGCCCCAAAGGTTGCTGCAGAGATACAGGAAATATTCACTTGCAGACAGACCCCAGACATGCATTAGTAAGAGTAGAAGAACTCCAAGCTCGCTGCATCATTTGTGGAGTGGTCGAAGCAACATCACAGCTACCTCAACGTCCAGCAGTAGTCACCTGTCCCACTGTAGAATACCTGGTCGTCACGATATCACCGTGGGCAATACTCGAAGTATTTCTGGTCCACACAGCGATCTGGCAAGTCTTCTGGGTGACCCACCTTGTCCCCGGCCGGTGTCGAACAGTTTACATCACATGTCCGCTTGGTATCATGTACCCGGCCGGTACGCCACCCCGCAGCATCGGTACCCCAACAAGCGTATGCAGAGAACAAAGACTTCTAAAGACATTGAACTTTACATAGCACAGAAAGTTCACGACCCTAAACCAAAGCAGAAAGAATTACAAGGACATGAAGACCTCACGAATCATTCAGACAAAGAAATTCTTACATTTAACGGAATGTATTTGTTACACACAGGAAACACAGCGCCCAGCAACAATGATAACTTTTCTGTATATCCCAGATTTGTGCTGAAACAAAACTCGGCAAAGAGTTTGTGGGTCAGTGGGATGGAAGTACCCCGGACTGGTCATCCCGGACATTGGTCGTCTTGTCAAAGCCGAGTTGTTCAGTTGAAGAAGAACAATGTAACAGCTTAGATTTTGAACACGAGCAGTCTTAAATCAGCCTGAACAACGAACAAACAATTAGAAAGTGAGTATGGGCTGTGGAGACATGGATATATAGACCGAGCGTCTCGCATTTCATGGAAACAAAAACAATCAAATACAGAGGTTCTTGAAAAACTGGGAATGAAAAGAATGTAGTTGAAAGAAATAAAGAGGCCAGTAAGATATTTCGGCGACGTGAAAAGACATAAAACTCTTATATAAACCATACTGGAGGGTAAGACTGAAGGCAAGCGAGCAAGAGGTAGACAACGATACAAGTGGGAAGATAACATCAAGAGATAGACGAACATCAATCTGACAGAATCTACAATCAAGGCAAGAGACAGACAGTGTTAGAGATTCAATGCGGCCAACCTTCATTGTGGAGACGGCACATGATTGATTAATAGAATCTTACATCAAATCATAATTTTCAGGAATGAGTTCATTACACAGAGTAGTCCCAATTGGATGAAGGTGTTGCATGTTGATTCTGACAAAAATAGTCCCAGTTGGATGAAGGTGTTGCATGTTGATTCTGACAAAAGCCAGATCGTGTTCCCCAGTGTTGCTAGTGAGAACAGCAGGAGTCCAATACTTATTGTGGACACCAGCCATTGAGGCATCCCTGGACTGGAAAGACTGAAGAGGCTGCAAATGTTGAACGAAACCTCGAGCAGTCCCGTTTATCCCAGAGCTTTAAAGAGGCAAAGAAACAACTAAGACAAACTGAAAATTTATTGGAGAGAGCAAAATAAAGATTACAGAACAGATGATGACAGCGCCAACAAACTAGGCAGAAACTAACAGAACAGAGCATGTCAGCATTAACAAACTAGACATAAACTAACAGAGCATATCAACATTAACAAACTAGACAGAAACTAACATACCAGAGCATAACAGCATTAACAAACTAGACAGAAACTAACAGACCATAGGAGCATCAACAAGCTAACCAGGAGCCAGCAGACCAGAATCTTTATACTCCGGACAAGACGATGGACTTTAGGCACTCCCTCACTGGATGAATCTCGGAGACAGGTAAGTGCAGCCCTAGAGCACTAAGAATCCTCCATAGTACACCCTACAAGACTACTTAGAATTTTGAAACAGAGAATGGAAATCGGCACCAGAGGAGCAGCTCTACACGACAGATTATTGAAGTCTGGCGAAGATCTGAGACGTACCGCCCTGTATATGGCCCACGCCAGAATGGATGCAGAGCAAACACTAATCACTGGAGGAGAAAAACTGATCTTGGCCAGACATTGCAGAATTCAACAGTTATGTTATTTATTGGTTTAGCATTTAAGACAATGTTAGTCGCATCTTATCTTGTTGCTCTTGTACCTTACGGTGTCAAGGTGAAATACAAACAGCGAGAGTGTACCCATCCATCATCTCATCTGGTTCCTCTTGTATCTTGCAATGTCGAAGTGAAGTATAAATAACGGGAGAGTACCCATCCATCATCTCATCTGGTTCCTCTTATACCTTGCAGTGTCGAGGTGAAGCATAAACAACAGGAGATTGCCGGTTTATGAGCTTCGTGTATCGAGATTCTCATGGACTCTACTATTCCGTCCATCGTTTACATGGTCGGTCTCTTTTTTTGCTTCCAATTGACCTGTACATTATTGCTTGTTGTGGTATACTGTGAGTTTGTGGTTTGCACATCATCGATTGTTGTCGTGTACTGCAAGTTGGTAGCCTGACACTGTTAGTGCACCATCTTAGTTCTACAGTGTTGATGAAATTAGGACATACTGAATGGGGGCCTTGATAGCACAATGATTAGCTCTCTATCCTGCGGGTTTAGTGGGCATGAATTCGACTCCCCATTGAGGGGAATATCTTTAATAACCTGGCACATCCAGGTCGACCTAGCATAAAATGGGAACATGGGAAGTAAAGGCAAGCGGCGGAAATAGATTACATGCAGCCAATCGATTGGTTTATCAATATATGGGGGAATCAACATATACCTAGTGTACAACCGGGTCCTCTACTCACTGTTATTGGAGACATATAATAAATATTTATTATTGAAGGACATATATAAATATGTATTATTGTAAGACATATAATACATATTTAATTTTGCAGGACATATAGTACATATTTATTATCATCTCATCTCATCATGTTCCTCCTGTACCTTGCGGTGTCGAGGTGAAATATAAACAGCGGGAGAGTGTCCGCTTATGGGCTTCATGTATCGATGTTCCCATGGACTCTGTTATTTATTATTACAAGGCATATAATACATATGTATTATTTTAAGACATAAATTACATATTTTTATTTTAAGACATATAATACTTATTTATTAATGTAAGAATATAATAAATATTTATTATTGTAAGATATGTAATACATATTTATTATTGTAAGATGCAATAAATCTTTATTATCGTAAGACATCTGATAAATATGTATTATTGTAAGACACATAGCACATATTTATTATTGTAAGACATATATGTATATTTGTTATTGAAAGACACATAATAAATATGTATCATTGTATGACGTATAATACGTATTTATTATTGTAGGGCATGTAATACATATTTATTATTGTAAGGCATGCATTCACTGCAGAACTATTTGGGACCGGAATTCGGAAGAGTGCCACAATTTATTATTGTTAGTTAAAAGTTAGTTGCATATTCTCTACATGCAATGAACCCCAGTATTTTTCGCTGTTTGTGATTTATTGGCAAGTTTACTTTCAGTAGTTTGCCATTGCTTTCTGAACGACCGGCACTCATACCATTGAATAAAAATTAACACAAAGCAACAATATTGTAAGAAATATAGTAAATAATCATTCGGTTTATGGCTCTGGCACAGATACAGAACATCATTTGTTATGTTATGTCCCGTGAAGTTCATTTGACCTTTCCTTGTGGTTTTATTACATAAATAAACACACGTAGTATTGTTTGGCGCTCACAGAAGGAGAAGAAAGAAGTAGAGACTAGAGGACGCACTAGACAACATAAAATCTGAAAGCTATAGTTATCGACCAGGATTCGAACCTGTCACCTCCAAATGGCGACAGCGCCTCGCTGCAGGAACAAGTGTACTTCGACGCTTGACGAACTAGCCACTCCTAGACTACGGAGTGATGATTGCATGTGACTAACCAGGCGACAGTCTGGTTGTGATTAATGAAGCTGGCAGATATCAGAATATGTGACGACAAACATGGCCAGCTATTAGCCAAGAACAACAAACCTGGCATGTTTCACTTCAGCAGCCGTACGTACATTTGGAATATTCGTATGACCTCATTCATTCATCACGTGCCATGCCGATAAGCGTTTGCAGTCATGATTCGCCATCTCATTCGATCACCAGAGTCGTAGATAAGCTTCTTGTCTCGGCCATACCATGTGGCCAAGCCATCCAGGTATTTACTTCTCTGCCTTTCCAATGTTCTCTTCCCCTCGATCTTGCCAGTTGTTATCAAGTTCTCCAATTTATTTCTTCTCATAACGTGACCAAAATATTTTGACTCTCTACATCTAATTTCTCTAGTGTACGACTTTCATTTGCTTCTTGTAGGACTTGGTTTTTCTGTCTGTCCATGGCATTCTTTGCATTTTCTTCAGAAATCACATTTCCACAACCAACAGATGTTTTTCAGCTTGACTGCTCATTGTCCACGCTTCACATCCATACAAAATTATAGGTTCTATGTAGCACCTCAACACTCTTTTTGTCTTCGCAATTTACATCTTTTTATTGGTCAATATATTTTTCATCTTGCAAAAGGCTACTTTCGCCATGGCGATTCTTGTTCTAATCTCTTCAAGGCATCTCCCATCAGATGTTATGACTGTTCCGAGATAATTGTACCGATTCACTTGTATAAGAATATTTCCATGTACTTGTATATTACATTTTGGTATCTCCTTCCTAGTGACGACCATAATCTGTGTCTTCTTACAATTTAATTCTAACCCTAATTGTTCATTGTGTGCAACAACTGCATCTTCTAAATGTTGCAGATCATGTTCATTGTCCGCAATAAATACTGTATCAACCGCATATATAATGTTATTGATTCATTTGACAATGTTTTTTTCCCATATGTGAATGTAACATGCACAATGATGAATAAAAGATGAGTGATTGGAAGGGTTGACTGTAAGACGGGCCTGCGTGCCCAATTTGTGACCCTTTGAAAATAAAGTTCGTTTTGTTCTTTCGTTTGTTCTTTCGATGTTACGTCCCCCAATGATGATTCATTTCATATCATCTTTATTTCAGAAAATAGTTTCAGTGTACAGAGAAAAAGAGCTGGAGACATTATATTCCCTGTCTCACACCTCTCTTAATATGCTGATAGTGACCTACTTCATTATCAATTGTTATGACAGCTTCTTGTTTCCAATATATGTTTTATTTTACAAGAATAAGGTCTTTCCCATCAATTTGTAGATCTGCAAGCATCTTTATCGTGTTTTATGCCTTACTTTATTCAAAAACCTTTGTGTAGTCAATAAAGCAAAGACGTAGGCCTTCGTTTACTTCTATAGAACGTTCAATTAATGTTCTCAGCATATACACAGAATTAATTGTACATTTTCCTGCTTCAAATCCACACTGTTCTTCTCCTATTTCGGGTTGTATTTTCTTCCTAACTCTTTGCACGATACTTCTTAGCAAAATCTTCGTGATGTGGATCATTATACTAATTGTTCGATGTTGATCACATTTCAGGGCTCCTGATTTCTTTGGAATATCAATAAATATAGAATTACATAATTCATGGTACATCTCTAGTATCATACGAGGGTAAGTTAATAAGTTAGTCACAAATGGCTGTTGAAAAATAACTAACTATGATAACAACTTGAAACCAATTAATTTTTATACATAAATTGTCCTTTTATTTCTCAACATAATTTCCATCAACATTGATGCACCTATCCCATCGTTTTATCAGTCCTCCCAAACCGGCTGCACAGAACTGCGTGCTGTGTTTTCATTTACCTGCCATCCCACAGAACTGTGTGACTTACTTATTGACTCGCCCTCTTACCGTTTTCTACCCAGTTATGCACCTCTTTACGGGAAATCACTAGGGGCTAAGTCCACCGAAAAATCACATTGGCGGAAGACATTTCGCGAGTGACGCCGAAGTTGAATGAGAAGTGAAAACGTGGTGTAGAAAACAGAGCACGCAGTTTCTATTTTTGGTTTTCAAAACTGCTGGGGTTGACTGCTACATCCGTAAAGGATATACAACTAACTCTTTTTTTAATGTTAAAATGTCTGCCGATTAACTTCACCAATAGAACCCTGTCTGACACTGCACAGTATCTTTTAACAGATTTATGACATACGCCAACTTTATTCAACAGTTCGCAAGCGTGTAGTGTGTTACACGCAGACAAGAGAAAACTAGTTTGGCCTACGGCCACTCTAATTGAAGATAAATTATGGAGTTGTCAACAAGCTCAAGTTGACTGTAGCTTTCTTTAAATATATTCGTGTTGAAGGTGTATGACAAAGAGGAAACTTGTTACGACTACTTCTCATGCTTCTTCTTTCTTCTTTCGTCCATGTCTTCCCCATAATATTAATTCCTCTCTTATCTTCTCTGTGTGTTTTATGTCTGCTCCTATTTCTTTCTGCCCGTGAATTCCATACAAAGGTCTTTCCAGTTATACTATACTCAGGTGTTCTCAATCCATTTCCTTTGGGGCTCCTGCGTCTGTTATTCACCTCTTTATGTTTGCTCGGCAGAATAGACAAGAGTGCTCGTTCTGAATGAGATAGTGTTAACAGGGGAAAAGGAAAGGGAAGGATAAACAAAGGAAAAGCATTTATTCATGCATCCAGCACATTCCCCAACCTACAGTGGTGTAAAGATGGATAGATGTGCAACGATGATTGTTAGTTGGCCAGAGAAGAAAAGAATAACAAGAAAATAGAAATCACCACCATAATGTAGGCCCTACTCATTTAAAAGGATAGTTTATAGAAATCAGAAGAACACTCAGGACTTTTAGCAGGGAATTAGAATATTGTCTGCAATTCCAATCCGTGAAATGCCAAGCTGGGCTGTACCAGAACTAATGAATACACACAATAAACAATGAACTAAACAAACTAGACTAAACATAATACATCAATAACAACAAATATAAACGTGTATTTGCCAAATATCATAGTACAGAGATAAATAGACACCCAGGTACAACACATAGCCAATGTCTAGGGTATTGGGAACCTACGATCCCGCAGTGAGAACACTGCTGCCCAGCATCCACCATGATATGACCGTGTACCCAGCTCCACCAACCAATAAGAGCATGACGATAAAAGAAATCCAACGTACAATAATAATGGACCTTAACACAGGCATTATTTGAAACAACAGGGATGGACTCTATTGATCCGACCCCATGACTCAAGGACAGTTGATGCTTACAGTAAATTGATTTTTAAAATTCCACAACTAGAGATAACTGCTGCCTAACACCAACCACAGAGAGTGGTCTCTAGCTGATAGCGAGACCTCAGCCAGGATCAGTTGAGTTTGAAGGATACCCTCAGTACCCACACAGGATACCCCATCCATGGGTTGACTGGAACCTGACACAACAGGAGGCCATAACGCAACTTCTAACAGACGTACAATTCCAAACTTAGAGCCATAAACATGAGTGTGGAAATAGGGGTGTGGACAAGGATGTGTGGATGAGCTCGACAAACAGGTCTAACCAGAAACCAGGAATGTCCCCTGCATAACTTTAATTAGACTAGACAGTCATTTTCACAAGACGTCGCGCACTTTTGTTTTTGCAGGCCATCTCTTGTGGGTATGGCTCTGTTCTAATTCTCCACAAGTTTGTGCACCTGTCTACATAGGATAGAGTAGCACATCTAGGTCACACTTGAGGCATTCATGACTATTCATGGATGTAAATGACCTGAGAAGACCAGTTCGGGTCCTCTCCTGATTTTCTTGGGCCTATCTGCCGGCCGCTACCCGCCGCTTCTCTAGAACTGAAGCACCCGGGAAAATAGTCTGGACCTTTCCTTCCATCTTGGCCTGGTCAACTTCCCCTCAAGCTCTCAGCTCCGCAGCGCCTTCTGGTACTTGCTTCAGCATCATCACAATGTGTCGTGATGATCTGCCACAATAAACATTTGATGCAGTGGTTGCGGGTGCATTCCTATACTGAACAGTTGAATTAAAGTGTTGCCATCTCGTCCTTGACTTTCGGGGCGTAAATTACCAGAACCTCAGAATTCGGAGTCTGTTCGC